>OY856410.1:579303405-579848405 GCA_963693085.1 Alisma plantago-aquatica
TCTTCCTTGAGGAGGACAAGATTTCACCTTCCTTAGGTACCTCATTCTTTGTAGTAGTAGCCCATACCACGCTGGTAGAGCCATGTCTCTCGGTAGAGATAGGTATTACAGTTGAACTTGAAGTTGCAGATGCATCAAGTCCAGTTCAAACACTCGCATGGCCATCGACAACATTATTTGCACTTGTGTTTTCTTTCTCAATCAATTATGTGTCTCTAGGCACCTCCTTGTCAGTTTGTACCGGAGCTTTCTCCTTCCATATCTTCTTTGGTTTTGGCTGTACAAACTCATATTCATTCCTTTTCTTCTCTTCAATCTTTGAGGGACACTTGTTCTCTTCATGGCAAGAAGGCTCTACAGTGAGTGCATGATGACACTATGTGTTTGTACAACAGCAAGTGGTATTTCCTTCCTTTCTTTAACCCTCAACCATACTACTTCTGGGAGTGGAGAATCAATCTCGAGATTGATAATACCTGAGCTTCTGTTGTATCTAAGGAATGAGTATCAATGTGTAATACATTGCCTACTCTAGTAGCAATTTCCTCGGCTACTCGTCTAAGATCTTCCAAACGATTGTAGCTTCGTCTAGATCCGAACGGATGACAACATGTCCTGTTTGAGAGTTTTGTCGTGGCTATACGGCTTGATAATGACCAGTTATTGATCCAATCAGCGAGGCCCAGCGTCCATATTCACCTTCTTATTGTCAGCGTTTGTGAACTTCACTAAAAAGATACCTCCTCGAGAGAGAAGTTTGAAATTGCCTCTTGGTTGCACGCTCTTTTGATCCATGCCTGCAGGTATGGGTAGAACTAGGCCTCTTGCCCGAGGACGTAGATGAGGGTTGTGAGTGCATGCTGACGGTGTGTGGTAGCACAAGACAGCAATTGGTATTTCCTTCCTTTCTTTAACCTTCAACCACACTATTTTTGGGCTAGAGAATCAAACTCTAAGATTGATTAATATTTGAGCTTCCATTGTATCTAGCTAACGAGTATTAATGTGTAACACATTGCCTACTCTAGTAGCGATAGTGCCCACTGCTTTCCTCGTCCAAGATCTTTTTCAAATGATTGTAGCTTCACCCAAATCGGAATGGAAGACAACAGGCTTCACTTAAGTTCGTCGCCGTGGTTGTACAACTTGACAATGACCAGTTGTTGATCGACCAGTGAGGCCCAACGTCCAGAGTCGCCTTCTTATCGTCAGTGTTTGTGAATTTCACCAAAAAAGATACCTCCTCAAGAGAGCAGTTCGAAATCGCCTCTTGGTCTCCACGTTCTTCTGATCCACGCCTGCAGCTGTGGGTATAACGGCCACTTGCCGAGGACGTAGATGAGGGTTGTGCGCTCCCAAACGCCCTTCAGCAGTTCATATTCCTCCTCATCCAAATCAACGATAACACGGTCCTCCTTCACAAACCAGTGCCGGGAATTCCATATCTGGGGCGTCGGTTTTCCTGTGAAGACATGGCTCCAACTCATGTGTGCGTCCGCGGAATAGCGGTGATCGCTGCACGGGTTCCTGCAGCAGCGTCTACGGTGGGACTTGATGCGCTAGAAGTCTTTCGTGTGACAGTCTCATTCTATGCAGCGTCTACGGTGGGACTTGATGCGCTAGAAGTCTTTCGTGTGACAGTCTCATTCTATGTTGGGGTTTAACGCCGTGGCATCATGCGTTCTCATTAAAAAAAAAAATCCATGCCTGCTTTAGAGTTAACTAGGTTATGGATTGGTGATGGTGGATTAGGTGGTGGTGATCGGAGTGGGGTTGTGGACGTCGCCAACAGGGGTTGCCGGCAACGTGGGCGTCATGCCTCGAGCCGTCGGAAAAAATCGCCAATGGGTCACCGGAGCCCTAGTTGAAGACAATATCTATATAAATTTCTATAAATATATAGAGAGGGAGAAAGAGTCAGGTTGGAATGTAATCGTCAAGTGGTGTTTGTATATTAAGATTATTTTTGTACAAAATATCATTGTCATACTAAAATTACAAATTTTTAGCCCATCCAATGTAAGTCACTAATCTGAGGACAACAAAATAGACGCATAAAATGAAATTGAAATGATTTATTTTTGTGATCTTTAACATGATCTATAAATGTCCAAATGGTCTCAAGTTTTATATATGAGTTATTCACAATATGTTTAAGAAGATCAACGAATTAGATCTTTAAAAAAAATAATACATCATGAAAAACTACTTGTGTGTATTCTGTTCCGAATACACTTGAGTGTATTCTGTTCCGAATACACTTGAGTGTATTCTAACCTTACAATATATATATATATATATATATATAGAGAGAGAGAGAGAGAGAGAGTCAGGCTAGAATACACTCGAGTGTACAGATCGCACGAATACACTCAAATATGTTTGCATATCAAGACTATTTTTTATAAAATGTAAACCATTGATCTTCACTATCATACTGTAACTAGGCTACATACAAATTTTGAGCCCATTTGGATGAGTATAAGTCACTCATCTGAGGGCAGCAAAATCGACGCACGAAACTAATTTGAAATGCATAATTTTTGCGGTCTTTATAACATGACCTATAAATATCCAAATATGCTCAAATTTTTTATATGAGTTATTCACAAGATGATTAAGAAGATCAACGGATTAGATTTTTGAAAAAAAATATTGCATCATGAAAAACTACTTGAGTGTATTCTGCTCCGAATACACTCGAGTGTATTCTAGCATGACTATATATATATATATATATATATATATATATATATATATATATATGGCCATTCATTCATTGCCCGCGCGGGTAGCCTGGATTTTAGCTACCCGGCAGCCCAAAAAGTAACTCTCCTGGCTAATAAAGTAACTCTGTTATAAAAAAAGTAACTATGGTGTCAAAAAAGTAACTCTGCTGGCCAAAAAAGTAACTCTGTACAAAATATACAGCAGATATATATAAGGACGGGTTTTTTGACTTTGGAGGGGCAAATGATATTATTTTTGGCTAAAATTTTTTGGAGAGCTTGACAAAATAGTCCTCTACAATTGCGAAAAAAAAATTTGAAAAAAAATGATTGGAAGGTTGGGCGGGTAGCTACCCGTGGGCAATAAAGATGGGCCCTATATATATATAGAGAGAGAGAGAGAGAGAGTCAGGCTAGAATACACTCGAGTATACAGATCGCACGAATACACTCAAGTGTGTTTGCATATCAAGACTATTTTTTTCAAAATGTAAATCATTGATCTTCACCGTCATACTATAACTAGGCTACATACAAATTTTGAGTCCATTTGGATGAGTGTAAGTCACTCATCCAATGGCAACAAAATTGACGCGCGAAACTAATTTGAAATGCATAATTTTTGCGATATTTATAACATGACATATAAATGTCCAAATGTGCTCAAATTTTGCGTATGAGCTATTCACAAGATGTTTAAGAAGATCAACAGATTAGATTTTAAAAAAAATATTGCATCATAAAAAACTATCTGAGTGAATTCTGCTCTGAATACACTCGAGTGTATTCTAGCCTGAGTGGGCCACGGGTCGGGTTCGGGCCCCGATAAAATTGAAAAATGCCAGTCTATACCCGGCCCATGTAAGAATGCTGGGTTTCGGGCCGGATTCGGGTTTGCCCATATAACATTGAATGAGCATACCGAATTTTGCTAGATCTAACTTGCTAACATAAAAACTAAATTAGTATGATATGTATTTTGTGATAAACCATAAAAAGAATGTATATACACTTTGTGATATGTAGCCGGAATATATATACCTTAGTAGTGTGATCCCGTACAACAATAAAAAGAATATCGAAAGAGTAACAAATTATTTTCTCGTACATGTGAATGTATGAGACTTAAAAATCAATGGAGTCCACAATGTTGTGCATTTTTGCTTCCTCATCTTATATGTATATACAATGAAATAGATTTTGGAAGGGAAAAAGATCATTTGTCTCCTACATGTGGGCATATGAGCAAAAAGATGAGCATAATCTACTATGCACTGAGCAAAAGATCATTTGTCTCCTACATGTGGACACAATGAGATCAAAACAAAGAAATCAAGTACGTCTATTCATGTAAATGATGGTTATCTTACTAGTATGAATTCACTAATCATGTTGATTGATTACATAGTATCTATGTTGCCATTGGTTAGGTACATTCTACATATTGCATCAAGAAATTTGTATATTTTTCTTTCAGGACAAAGATAGATGTATATGTATATAATGTACATAAAATCGAATCTGGGCATTTGGGTTTTCGGGCCTGGATTTACCTCCTTCCGTACCCGGCCCAAATAAAATATGGGTTTAAATTTTAGGCCCGGCCCACCCATATTATAAATCGGGTTCGGGTCTGGATCGAGTTATGCGGGTTGGGTCGCAGGTCGGATCGGGCCGGTCCAACCCGATGCCCATCCCTATATATATATATATAGAGAGAGAGAGAGAGAGAGAGAGAGTCAGGCTAGAATACACTCGAGTGTATCCGGAGCGGAATACACTCAAGTAGTTTTCTATGATGCAATATTTATTTTTGAAAATCTAATCCGTTGATATTCTTAAACATCTCGTGAACAACTCATACGCAAAATTTGAGCACATTTGGATATGTATAGCTCATGTTATGAAGACCGCAAAAATTATGCATTTCAAATTAGTTTCGCGCATTGATTTTGTTTCCCTTAGATGAGTGACTTATACTCATCCAAATGAGCTCAAAATTTGTAAGTAGCCTAGTTATAGTATGACGGTGAAGATCAATGGTTTATATTTTGTAAAAAATAGTCTTGATATGCAAACACACTTGAGTGTATTCATGCGATCCGTACACTCGAGTGTATTCTAGCATGACTCTCTCTCTCTCTCTCTCTCTCTCTCTATATATATATATATATATATATATATATATATATATATATATATATATATATATATATATATATATTGTATTTTTTTTCTAATTTATAGGTGAAAGTGAAATCCCAACTATTCGTGCTAAGGATACATTCAACCTTGCATGTTCTACATCAAGTGTGGATGAACCTCACAGTGTAATAGTACTTGCGCAAACAAGTTGAGAGCCCCAAGGGTAAGGATGGAAATGAAGCATGCGTTGGTAACTCCTATAGGTGGTTAGATTCAATGGCAATATACATTATATTGAAGTGATGATTGTACTCACTACAAGTTGATATGTATTGTTGCTTTCTTGTTCAACATGGATAGGAAATGTATGCCATAATCATGTGTACAATTTCGAATATATGTACATATAGTATTGCTTGTCTTTATTTCCATAAGTCCTTGGCTAATGTAGTGGCATAATGTACGCCCCTTTTATACGTAGTTGCATGAGGCATTAACAATTCAGATAAATTTCCATACAACTACCACTTAAGGTGAATACTCATGAGTAACGAGGAATTCAACTGATGAGAATCAAACGGCAGTCAACACTAGAACATCTATGTGATGTCCTCTAGTATTGGTTTTCTTATTCTTACCGTCCTTTCCAATAGTTTGAGGTAGTCTTATATATAATGAATGTATAGGTGAATTATTAATGATGATTTTTATGTTGTTGATTATTTTATTTCACTATGCACACTTGCCAATCACTTTCATTTAAATAATGTAACAATACTCATATTGTTCAAATGGTTTTTTCTCCATAAATTGAAGAGTCAATAAAAACATATTAGTACTATAGTAAATCAATGGTGCACAAAATCGTCAATAAAATAAATGAAATAAAAAAAGTGAGAAAGGGATTGTGTTTCCACTAACACCTAGAAGGATCATGATATTTCTCTTCTAGTTTCTATGGCACCACCCATAAACATATAATGCAACTCTTAACACGCCTAAGGCATCCAATTTTAGTTGAAGGGAAACCATGATCAAGTAGGAACACAAGAAGATGTTCATTTTGGGTTTCATTGAGATGGAGATGTTGGAGACTCCTCAAGAGTTTTGGACTAAACATCAATAGGCGTCTCCGCAACCTAGAGATGCAATTTGTAGGTTGTATCGTTCCTCCCTCTCCTTTTTGTCCCTTGATGTTTCCATGCTCTAAATTCTTACGGCAGCTTAGCCTCCATTCTAGGGGTATGCACTCTTGGTCACTTAAAACATGCATTTACAACTTCCTAGCTTCATGATCATATATTTAGAAGAACCCATTTCATTGCATGTATACCTGACCGCCAGATAGTGCTCGTCTTCTGACTCAGATTGCACTAATGTGGACGTGGCTTAGACTAGTTCAGAATTATTTCCTACCTAACGGCCTGATCGACCGCAGTCCACTATATAGGCTAGAACGTACCACCGGGAGAAAATAACCAGTTGTAGGACTACCTGATTTCATCACCATCACATTTGCTTAGCTTCAGGCCTTGTTGATTGGCTCCACATGATCGTTACAGGCCAGAGCTTCACATCGTACGTCCTATATATTTTCATTATGATAGATTACTGTAGTTTCATCCAATTCAGCTACATTTTGTTTGTTTTTCCTTAACCACATTTGGTGCCTAGAATCTTTGAGACTTGATCTTAATACCTACATGACATCAACATGCTTATCCAGCGTTCGTATAGAAGAAAGCTTTACATGCCCAATTGCATACACCGGATGATTTAGCATGGTTAGTGTAGTCGTCATTACATTGATCTAAGGATTGTATCTTTGACAATGAGTTTTACTAGGAAACACTTGGCTGAAAGGAGTAAAAGAAGCCACCGGTAGAAGTAGGTGGAAGGAACTCCAGCACTTTCTCTAAACTGTGAATTGAACGGACCGTACCATGCCCATTTTATCTTTTATTCCGGAGGCAGTAAAATACAATTGATCAAGGCAATCACAATCCAGATAATAACAAGTACAGATAAGACTTCGAACTGGTGCCAGTAGGCTGTTTCAAAGGGTGCATTCAGTGCAAATTCGCCTTATCCCCAAAAGCACCTCATATTAAATGTTCAATATACTAAACAAAAACACAAAAATGAGGAGTAACGCCCACACTCTGAATCAACATATGTAAGAGAGATTAGACTATCATACTGCGCTCTTAGCACAATTATATGTTTCAACCAACAATGTCACTGAAAGTAAACTGACAAATCAGATACCCATGCTCTGGATAGGAATATTTAGTACGAAAACAAAGAGAAATCATTTCCAAATCCAGAATGTTAATATATAAACATGAAATTATAATTGAAAAAGATACATCTCACTGTCATTGTGATTCTAATGCATGAACAATATTCTTAGAGACTCCACAATAAAAACAATACCAACGTCCAGGAAGACTTTCAAAACTAAGCAAGATTGAGACTTCTGTGTAGCAAGCTGAGGTTCCATCCTTCCATACATAGAGAGAAACTACAAAAACTTTGTTCCCGCCACTTTGAAGAGCTAAATGAACAATGCATTTACTTGTACATCAACTGAATCTTGGCACCAGTTAATTCATATCGAGTCAACATTACATAATACACATACACAGTTGTTAAGAAGAAAATTAAAACGGACATTGACCAGCAGATAAATAGCACGCCGACCAACAAAGCATATCTGGAACAGAAGTACCTCTAAGCATCCCATGGTTCTTGTGATTAGCCAAACCCCCTAAAACATACAGGGATAGGCTACGCTCACACCATCTATACAATCTGAAACTACTAGATCCATCAGAGTTTCAACATAGAGCACCAAAATCACGCTCCTTGGAAGAAACTTCAGGAAAGACTCCAGAAATGTTCAAATAAAATGTAAAGAGATAAAGGACAACATGGAAGTCCTCTGATAGAAGATTACGTGGATAGTTTGATCATATATATACTAGTATATATAAGAGAACCAAATGCTAGAAGTTTCACCTTGCTTCTCCAGATGACTTTTTCCTTGCACAGCGATGTCCATTCCCCTTATATCTGTGATGGCAAGAGAACCCAAGCTAGCAAGTAGCAGCAAGAACACCAATTATATTCAATTTCCATTGGGCATTTTACCCTGGCACTGACTCGGAATTAATCTGTCCGGTAGCACTTCCATGACCACTAAACCCTGTAATGGGCATTGATCTTTGAGCAAAATCCATCAAAAGCTTGCGTTGATCCTCTCCTGTGTGGGGGAGGCTTGCTCGTAGTAATTCCACAGGCATCTCTTTGCCAATGGCTTTGCTAGCTTCAGCACCAATAACATATGTGTTTGGTGTCTGTGAAATCAATGCTTGCACTATGGTATCATATTTATCCAGGCATGACTTGGTAAGAAGCCCAAAGAAAGCATCGAATGATGCCTGCCACAGAGATCGATTGGGCATAGTGTAGTTTCTGGAGGAATGTGGATCATCCAAAAGGTATGTAGCCCGATCAAGAACAGATTTTATAATGACTGAAGCTCCATCACCATTCGAGCTACCAAGAGGTCGAAGTGGTGGTTGCTCTTTGGAACAGACGATAGCAGCTAGGCAAGCACTAAGAGCATTAAGATCCATACTGCACACACAAGAAGAAACAGTGGCAGCAAGGCTGGTTGTTGTTTCAGCTGCAGTACTATCCAGTGGCAGTGCACCAAAAAGAAATCTCAAGCGCCGGAAGATGGCCATGCAGACAATCCGTGTAAGCTCGCTCCCAGGAAATAGAAGCTGTAGGAAACGTGTGATGAGCTTCCTACCCTTTGAAAGAGAAACTATCCGCAGAAACACAACATCATCTATTGGATCTAACCCAGCAGACGGACCACCTCTACCAGGGCCAAGTGGATCAACCAGCTGAAGTGACGCAGCAAGACCTTCTAGTAACACCTGTCGTCGCTTCCTCAACTGAGAACCGCCATCTGAAGGCTGGCTGGACTGAAGAAGCCTATCAATATCATCTACATCAAGAAGAAGGCACAGTCCATCCTCAACTGTTATTCTAGCAGCAAGCATAGGTTCCTCTTCAAGCGGTTTCACAGAAGATCTCTGGTCAGGATTGTCACTTGGAAAAGACAGTGAATTTACTTCAAGAAGTGGACGAGGGCGGCGAATGGATGAGAATGTAATTCTTCCAAGAGAATCAATCTTGAGATAAGCATGTGCATCTTTGTTAGAACGACGGGAGGATATGTCACGCAAGTTGGCAGGACTAAAGTGATGTTTAAGGCCTTTACCAATAGAATTCTTAGCAAGACAAGCTTGATGATAGTAATCATCTATATATGGATCATTACCATGGGTAGCAGCATGCTGTTGTTTTAAAACACTTTCTATCTCATCCGCAGACATGTACTTTGACCTAAACTGTGGCCAACCACCATCACTCTTCTGTGAGCTGATATCTGGAGCCTGTTGAGGATAACGGCTGTGTCTTCCTCTGGTTGACACTTTTGATCTCTGATCCCTTATGTCAGACATCCCAGCCATTTCAAGTTTGTTCAGCATTTGAGAAGTAGGAGGATGTTGGTTGATAAGCTGACTCTGCAGCTGAGAATAATGAGAAAGAGGCTGTTGCATTGGGTGCATCATTTGTTGATGATGCTGCTGAATCAATTTTGGGTTCATTAAACCATTCAGATTTGGCATTTGATGTTGAGAATAGTTGGAGAACATGTGGGGATGATCGCCTGAAAAAAATTTACCATGGTTTGGCCGGTTGTTTTGTTGCCATTGTTTGTTTGCAGAACTTGGCGAGAACTGACCCATTATTCCACCATACTGCAATTGGCGGGCATGTGCTGCTAACTGAAGTGGGGATGCTGAGAAAGATGGTGGATTTGAAGCAGAAAAATGGCTCTGAAATCCACCAGTTGAACCAGTACCAAGCGACGGAATGCTTGAATGTCGGGTAAGATTTGTGGATGCTGAGAATGATTGTGGATTTGGAGCAGAAAAAGGGCTCTGAAATCCACTGCTGTCACTACCTAGTGATGGGATGCTTAAATGGCGGGTAAGATTCGAAGCAGTCAAGCTACCTCCCGGTGGTGGGTATACAACAGAAGATTTAGGGAAGATAACTTGATCATTGGGATAATCAAATAGATGCATGTCAGGCTGTGGCTGAGGATAGGATGAGGCTCGGTACAGTGACCTGGAGTCCATAACATTATCTGAAGGGTTAGGATGAGACCACCACCTTTTTGCTTCATGTGCATTTTCAGCTTCTAATATTCTCAGGTCTTGCCAATTTGATATGTCCGAATCCTGAGACCAATCTCCACCAGTAGAACCTGAAAAACATAAACATGATACGGTTACTGAACCTGAAAAATGTGTTGCTGCAAATCTCTTCTTTGAGTGTGTGTGTGTGAGAGTAAAAAAAAAGAAAACCGAAAAAAAAAAGTATTTAGTTTGACCAACTAATAGTAAATTGACAGATGTTGGGTACGAGAGTAGATGCAAGGATTAAAGCCCATACCTGAAGGTACATACAATTTCCTATACTTGCACTTGATGCTGCCATGAAGGAATTACTTTTGTATAATCTAACAGTTCAGATTTGAAGAGTGTGATTTAGATTAGGTGTAATTCAATATTCATCGAACATCTCACGTATCTCATGTGAGAAATCATCATAACAATTGGATAGTACATACATTACATAGTCTGTACTGCCACCGTTGTTTTACAAATACACGATACCCTACAATGGATATACTACGCATTTCTGATTTTAATAGACCGTACAACACAATCTATCTGATAATTATCTTATTATAAAGATGCTTTGTTACAATGCTAAATAAATATGTAATATAATCAATGCTTATATATGTTCATAACCATAGAAAATAAACACGAAGAGAAAAAAGTAGTTTAACCAACTAATAGTAAACTGGCAGATGTTGGGTATGAGTCACAGAGATGTTGCAGGGAGAAAAGCCCACACCAAAAGGTATATACAGTTTCCTATACTTCAAATTGATTCTGTCATGAAGAAATACTTTGTATAATCTAACAGTCTAGATTCAAAGAAGTGTAATTCAACTTTCATCAAACATTTCATGTATAGCATGTGAGAAATCATCATAATAATTGCTAATTGCATAGTATATACATTACAACATCTCATGTATAGCATGTGAGAAATCGTCATAACAACTGGATAGTATATACATTACAGTCTATACTGCCACTGTTGTTTTACAAATACGTTATATTCTTAAATAGATATGCTACACAATTCAGTCTATACTGCCGCCGTTGTTTTATAAATACATGATATCCTATAATAGATATGCTACACAATTCCAAATTTAATAGATTTTACAACGCAATCTATCTAACAATATTCTTATTATACATATGCTTTGTTACAATGCCAAATGAATATCAGGTGTAGGTAACTTCCTACGCCTAGGTATGGTTCCTTTTTCCAATTAGATATACTGATACATATATCTTAATTACATTATACATAAAATCAAAGTTTTCATAACACAACCGGCGAGAGCACCTGTTCTCAGTTCATTTATTCAAATTTGTGGGCGGATCAATTCCACCAGTGGCCTTGGCATGATATTAAAAATTAAAAATAAACATTGGCATAGAAATAGGCAGCGACATAAAGCCAAAAACACAATCATTAGCATTAGAATAGCACCAGCATCAGGACGGAACCATTTAGGGAAACACAAATCTAATTCACGTTAGGTGTCAGCATAATTACTGATCTAGGGCTAGCAGAAAAAGCTTTAATTCAAGTAGGAGGGAATCATAACTAGAGTAGAACTGGAAGAAAGAAGGATTAAGCACGGGGTAGATAAAGAAGAAGGGGATCATGAGACAATAAGAACACTGCAGCAGCATAACAACAAGGTGTACCAGCACCAACAAGCAATAAAGAACAATAAAATTAGCACCTCAAACCAGCAGTTGCAGTAGAGGCTGCAGTCGAAGAAGGATAATAAGGGGGAAAATGAAGACAAGTAGAGGAAATATCAGCAGCAGAAACAGTAGCTGAAGGCAGGCACAGCCGATTTAGAAAACTGACAGCAGTAGTGGCTGCTGGAATCGGCAACTGCAGCGACTGGTGGAATCACCAGTGATGGCCACTAGAATGAAGAGATTCGCAGGTAGGAGTCACCACTAAGACAAGGGAGGAGGGGGATAACAAAGGAGGAAAACTGTCTATCAGGGGTTGGAGGTCAAAACATGACCCATTCCTAGTGTCTAAGTGAGAGACTAGTTGGTTGACAGGTCAGTTGGGAAAAAATGAGGCTGATTCACCAATAGAAACAGTCAATTGGCCAGTTTTTGGTTGGGTGACAGCAATTTGCGGGTTTGTGGCCAACTGAATTGATACCGCTTCCCAGATCAACCAGTTGAACTTGGCAATTTAGTTGAGTTCAGAGTTTAGACATCACATATTACCTAATAAAAGATGTCCTCTATAAACAAACCGTGTTACAACATTTAAAAACATATGCATGATGAAGTAGCTTCTCATCTTAATTAAAAACGTCCTAGCCACCCTTGTGCTCGACGATCACTAACAACCAGTTGTTCATGTTTCTCCCATTTTCTCTGTGCATCAACACGCTAATGGCATAGGGTACGAAAGATACCCACACCCTCAACTTCCACATTTTCAATCAAAAACTTCCTAACCTTAACTCCCTTGTCCATTCTGATCCCCACTCCCCCTCATGCTCGTAGACTACTAACAGCCAGTTTCATGTTCCGCCCCTTCTCTGTGCATCAACACGCTAATGGCATAGGGTACGAAAGATACCCACAGCCTCAACTTCCACATTTTCAATCAAATGGCATAGGGTACGAAAGATACCCACGGCCTCAACTTACACATTTTCAATCAAAAACTTCCTAACTTTAACTCTCTTTTCCATTCTGGTCCCCACTCCCCCTCATGCTCGTACACTACTAACAGCCAGTTTCATGTTCCGCTCCTTCTCTGTGCATCAACACGCTAATGGCATAGGGTACGAAAGATACCCACGGCCACAACTTCCACATTTTCAATCAAAAACTTCCTAAACTTAACTCTCTTTTCCGTTCGGGTCCCCACTCCCCCTCATGCCCGTACACTACTAACAGCCAGTTTCATGTTCCGCTCCTTCTCTCTGTGCATCGACACGCTAATGACACAGGGGTCAAGAGGGACATATTACCTCACTTCCACATTCGCCTTCCTCCCATGGTAGCACCAACAACGACGTGAGAAAGAAAACCACGCTCCAAGGCAGACCTTTAGAGAGCAACTACCTGACATGGACCACAGATGATTGGTGCGCTCCTAGGAAGCACGGACACTTCCCGGGAGGTGCCGTGGCCGTGTCTGCCGCGTGTCGGACGCGGACACGCCGTGGACACGACTGGACACGCAGTGGACACGGCCCCGGAGTGTCCAATTTTTTTTTGAAGAGTTTTTGGCTTGGACACGGCTAGGACACGGCTGGGACACGGCTTGGACACGGCTGACCCAGCCCAGCCACATCCAGGTCCAGTTATGTTAGGAAAAAAGACTAAACCTGTCCATGTTCCCTAACCCACCGATATTTGCTCCCCTTCTCCTCAATTTCACTCCAAATTTTCGTTGTTTTCTTACTGTAATCCTGCCCCTCTATCAATCTATGCCCAATTTTTCTAATAAGTCTTTTTCTTCTATTTTGTTATAATGTTAACAATAATTGCTGTTGTTGGTTCAGTTATGTTATACAAATCTGTAGTATTTACTGTATTTAATCATACATCATTCTGAGTTGGATTTCTTTATTGTTGAATTGGTCTAATTATTGTTTATTTACTGTTCAAAAGTCATTGCGTTATGATTTAAATTGACAATTTGCTTTAATTGATTGGAAGCATGGACATGGATGCGTTTACATAAATTTATAAATATCACTAGGCCATGCTTGTTGTATCTGATGGATTTTTCCTATTTGAATGAATGTGTTGGATGGATGATTGTATATCTTTTAAGTAAATGAAATGCAAACTCCACAATTAAATTTCTATAATAGAATGTGTTTATACATCAATAATGTATACATATATATGTGGAAAAAACAATTTGCCGTGTCCGGCCCCGTGTCCGTGTCCGTGTCCTACATTTTTAAAAATTGTTGTGTCCCGTGTCCGTGTCCGTATCCATGTCCATGTCCGTGTCCGTGCTTCCTATGTGCGCTCCAAATAGAGTTACTAGGTCAGGGTATGGACTCAGCTCAACTAATCAGTTGTGGCATGGCATCTATTATGCTCCTGTTCATTATTCACGCAGAAGAATGAAGTACAACATTGGCATGGGGAAGTTGACTGTCCTCAATTATTCTTCATGGTGATCATCTATTCTACTATGTTTATTGGTGATGCTCCCACGCATGAGAAAGTTATTTTAACGATGCCTCTTTTCTACCGGAAGAAACCTTATTATCATTAAAGATGGGAGCTTTTGGTGGATAAAATCATTTCAATTTCATAGATAGAATTTGGAAAAATATATGAACCATTTATCATGTATCAAAGGCTCTACATGAGCTAATAATTGAAACTCAAAAGATTTAATATTAGGTGCCATTTATTAACTTTTAATACATAAAATTACAGCAATCCCTAGTGCAAACTTCTCACAAGTTTTAACATTGTTGATAAGTTTGGATAAAATAGGATTTCTTATCTTATATTGAACTTCAAGATTAGATAGACTGAATATAGATCTTGGTGATCAATTCCAATATCATTTGATAAATGGCAAGTCTTCTCTCTTTTGTGAAACACCAATATTCATTTTCATTTTCCTCAAGGTGTGAAATATTGGTATTTCTGTTTCTAGTGAGCTAATGAAAATAGCATGCTACTACACCTTCAGTGTTATGTGCTCATTGTGTATTCCGTGTTACATGTATGTCATAAATTATGTGGCAAATATATTGGCATTTTTATGATAAAGAATTATGATAAAAGCTCACAAGCTCTTCAATTGACTAGTTTATCTAATGCATGTACATTATTTGAATATTAATGCACTTTCACATGCAAAAACTTGTGATACACTTTTAACACTTAATCGGGCGCACTTCTTCTGTGCCCGGGACATTGTCCCAGCAGATCACGGCGGTAAACTGTGTTCGCATCTTCTCATCATGGGACAAACCTACGGCTGGGATGTATGGGATACAGAGGCGAGGACAGACAGTGCAACAGAAGATTTCAACCCCACTTAATCATTGTGGGTTGCATATAATTCTTATTTTCAAATCTCGTATGCATTTCTTGCTTGTTGAAATCGTCTAATTAGTGTATTTACAGCTTACAAGTAGTTTTCTTATATGATCGTAAAATCAAAAACCTGAATTAGATATTACCAATAATCATACTTTTTCAGGCGGCTTTGGGAGAATTAAACCTCTGTACAATTTACCTATGGACTATATGTATATATGTGTTATAACTTTTGTAATATTCCCCATTCCTATATCTGTAACTTATATGTGTTATCATTTTATAAATATATATGCTACATTCAACAAACATCTCTCTGTGTGGGTGTGTGTGGCATGCATGTGTGCGTGAGTGCATTCGTATGTGCACTCGTGTGGGAAGGATGAATCCATGAAGTTATGCTTAAACCAATGATGTGCACATGTTTTGTGGGAAAACAACATAACCAATTACATTTCTAGTTAGATTTATTAATATTGACAAATCTAGAAGAGTAATACTAAACAATGTAAGGGGTAGAGAATCAGTAAAGAAATTGAGAATAATCTATAGCTATTATCCCAATGACATAGTTCATAATTAGAATTTGAATTGAAGGCGGTGACGCACAAGCATGTAAAATCACTGTGCATTAAGAGAGAATTCTAAAAGAAAATGGTATTTGGCACATAGCATAGACAAAAATATGTGTTCTGAAAATTAGGACAAAAAAATAGACAATTGAATTAGAAGTCAAAAACATTCCAAAGGATCAACAAAAATAACATTAGGCAACAAACTAGGTAAGGGCTTGGGCATCCGCCTAGGCACACCTTAACAAGTACACCAAAATAAGGTAATCACTCATTAGACCCACTTTTTAGAACAGTGACAAACATTCAGAAAATATTAAATAGTATTGGTTTTAGAACAAACCAAACTAGACCACGCATCATTTGGAGTCGCATCAAGTTGAATCTAAACCTTACCAAAAGTCAAGTCAGGCCTAAAAATTTAGACTGAAGGACTTAGTCTATGTTTTAGGCATAAACTAAACCCGATCAAACCACGCCCACCCCTATATCTGAGATACACCAGCATTAGAAAATGTAGTATAATTTTATATTTTATTACGATGCGTAAACTTTATGTGATAACGATAAATATGAATTCTTCAAAAAATTGAGATTTTATTATATAGATTAATATTTTTTTGGTTAAAACATAAACTTATAAGAAATACATTTAGGATAATGACTGTGAAAATAGAAATTATGTTGAAGCAAAAGAAAGTTGATGTTACAATTTCTCTCAAAAAAATTATTAGTGAGCCAGCCATTCTCAGGCAGAGTCACTTAGTGACCCAACCCAGCAACACAAAACCTCAAGCCCCCGAGCATCCCGGCCACGTGGGCCATTTAAAGTGCACAGTTGGTTGGCCTACACGATAGCTCTTACATGGAGTCAAACCCATTACCCTTCATTTTACTGAGCCGCACCACCTAAGTTACTCCTCGACGGCTTCTCTCAAATATATTACACATCATATACAACTCATAAGGAAATATTCATTGTTTATAAGGTTAAATGTTTAATATTACTCTTCTTTACTTAGAAATCCATTTATATAAGTGTGATATTAAATAAAATAATGAAATGCCTTTGCATGGGTTCTTACATAGAAAATTCTAAGTTATGTAGTTGGTTGCATAAACAATGTACTTTATAATGGAGTTATTTTTTATACAAACATATCATTCTTTCTAAATATCCAAATGGGTCAACTACCACATTTCCACATTCCAACACTTACAATAAAGCATGCAATTTACTATTATACTGAGCTAAAGATGCTACACATTACACACATCATCATTTAGTTGATCATAGACATTTGCATTGTATATTTAACAGGTTGTTTCATTCAGAATCTGACTATTTTGCATTTGTATATTGTTAGTTACAGTACACAAGCTGCTACCCATGCACAGGTTGACAAGTGCCCTCAAAAACCTAATTTTACTTATACATGAATAGTTAACTGTGATAAGAGTAAAAGAAGGCTAACCAATATATTGATAAGTGGAATCCCCCACATATAGGAGAAGGGGGAAGCATATAGACTTTAGACTAAACCCTAATGAGCCAAGACACATAAAAATAGACTCAATTAACTTAATTAACTAAATTAACCAGATTATCTAACACTCCCCCTCAAGCTAAAGCTTGGGAAAAACCCAAGTCAACTTGCAAATAGCTAAACCGAATAAAAAAACAAAGAAGCGGAAAGGAAGATAAGCCAAGCCCATACAAGAAAATTTCTCCCCCTCAAGATTAAAATAAAGCACTCAACTACGGAAACACTCCCCCCTCAAGTAGATACTCCATAGCAGGCAAGCATGTCGCAGAAGCTTCTCGATCATAATGGTGTTAACTGGAGCAGAAATAAGCAACAAAGCATCACGATTTTCATCACGGTCGCTAACGTCGTAGCCCAGAGAATGTTGGGTCGCAGCAACAGTAGTAGTCAATGTGCAAACAAAGCACGGACAAACCAGAGAGTGTTGAATCACATTAGCAGAAAGTCAACATGCACACAAAGCATGGACAAGTAGAGAGTCAACATACGCAAAGAACAGACAAGCCACAGAGTGTTGGCGCACAGTAGTAAAGTGGGCGTAGCCAGATAGAAGACCATCAGCAAACCAAAAGGCAACATAAGCAGAAATAAGCTCCAAATACATAGCGCTCCAAGAATCATAATCAATAACAGCAGCTATAAAACTT
Source organism: Alisma plantago-aquatica (assembly GCA_963693085.1). Lineage (NCBI taxonomy): Eukaryota > Viridiplantae > Streptophyta > Magnoliopsida > Alismatales > Alismataceae > Alisma > Alisma plantago-aquatica. The sequence continues at coordinate 579,321,350 of OY856410.1, forward strand.
CCTCTTGTCTCCTCCATCTCATCTCTCTATTTCTCCCCTTCACAACCACAGAAAGAACCAAGAGTGGTTGAGGTGGACAATTATGAAGAAACACCCCAAAAAAGATAAGTTGTAGCACTGCCAAGGGGTTTGGGGGGGCGCCCCCCAATTAGGGGGTCCCGCTGCCCCTAACGTGCGGGAGTCGAGGGAAGGCCGCCCCCCATGAAAAAAAGGTCTGCAATGATTTTTGAAGAGAAATCAACCACAAATCTTCATAGAGATGAATATCATAACGGATAAAATCCATGCAAATTTGCACTAATAACTCACAAGAATTTAGTGGTTTCTCAAAGACAGGAACACGACAATACGACTATACTTTCCTTGCTCCTGAATCGGGCAAACACATGTTTTCTTGTCCTTCAGCCTCTTCTCCACAGATGAAGAGAAATCAACAAGAGAACCAGAGCCACATGTATCAAGAGATTTATATTCACCGCTATCATCTAGGAACATGTGGCAACTTCCTCCTAATGGTGATCTCAAAAGCTAAAGGTTTGCCTTATTGCTCATGACAGTCAAGGACCCGATGATTGAGCATATGCCTAAATAGATCATGATGTTGGTCTGTCCATGCTAGGGAGAGTGACGAGAATAGTTGGCGCAAATATGTATACCACGAATTTGGCAACTTCCCGATGATCATAAAGACCAGCCCCAACCACCACAGTGGCTCCAGGAGATACATGTATCCCCTGCCACCTGGGGATGCCTCAACAGCAGCGGCACACTTGAGCCCCTTCTTCTTAATGATGAAACTGGCGTTGATGAAGGCGCTTGATGCCACAGTGAGGATAAAGCCCTTCAAATTTTCAGAGTATGCCACAGACGGCAGCGGCGAGGGGTTGTCCATGTTGCTTCGTAGAGAAGGTCGGGGTCACCGGACATTTGCAAAAGGCGGAATACCGAGAGGCCATGCGTAGGCAGAAGGAAGAGTGACGGAGCCGGTGGTGCTGATGTGGAACGATGGCCCTTGTCGCAGACGCGGAAGGCGTTGTACAATTCCGGGAACAATACGTGTAAGTTTGTGTCAAGGACGAGAAGCAGCAGCAGGGAGTGGCAATGATGAGTTTGGGAGACGCGTCAGTAATAGGAAGGTATAGGCGCAACAAGGCAGAGGTTACGGGTAGTAGCAAAACAGGAGAAGTCGACGGCATGAGCAAGAGCTCCTTTCATGGTAGGAGACAGAGAGGCTGATAGTAGCACGGGTCAGGAAGTTGCCCAGCGAGCGACCAAGCCTGGAAGGACGACTGCCGCTCACAGGCGGAACAAAAAAATTGTCTCCTCCAGGTTTAGGGTTGGATCACTACTTTAATACCATGTCATAGAATAAAAGAAGGCTAATCGATATATAGGAGAAGGGGGAAGCATACAGATTTTCGACAAAACCCTAATGGGACAAGACACACTTGGGCCAATATACAAATAGACTCAATTAACTTAATTAACCAAATTAACCAGACTCTCTAATAGAAACCATCCTCTGTGCACCTCCCAACGACTGATTGCCTAGCCTTACACCAAGTGACAATGAGGTGCTACCACTCAGCATACACTAGATAGTAGGGGAATAGGCTAATGGTTCACAAGGCGACAAAAGGAAGAAGCGTACAATTCAGCAAACATAAGGGACATTTGGAGTATACGACGTTCACCCTTTCATCACTTACAAGATCCATTAATCTTACCTTGATTTAGTATGTTAATGTAATTCAGGAATGTAATAGTATATTAATCATATACTCTAAATTGAAATTATTAACACGACAGACTAGAAACTGCTATGAGAGAATTCGTTTGATACGTTATTCTGGATAGTAACAATACAGTGCAAACATAGGGTAGAATCCAAAGATAAAGGGGGACTAAACTTCAAAAAGCTTATAGGAAAACATGTTTAGATCCTAGAGTGCCAAAATACGGTAATGACAATGACATGCAACAAACAAATTGCCATTAAAGAGAATTATTCTTGCTTCAAACTGCGACTTTTGTTAAAATTATCAAACCTTTCAATTAGGGATCATTTGCAAAGAAAAAATCCTTTGTGATAAAGTTAAATCACTTTATAGACAACACTCACTCTCTCGGGAAAAGGATCTCCTCTCACCAATCACGCCTGTATTTCTTGGATCACTCACGACCTTATTTATCTGCAGAGGAGATACAGGGCTTTTTAGTGAAGTTCCCAAAGAAAACGTTAATAGCACTTATTCAACAACAACAATGAACCCTCAGAAAATTTGTTACAGTAGATAGAAGTGTCGGAAATTAAAAAAGAAGAGAAAGATCAAACACTTCTTTCATTCAGTTTTAATAAGTAGAAATTTATCAAATGCATTCACGTTTGAAGAGCTGATTTAGCATATTCATATATAACATGTCTTTGTCTTGCCCTATGTATTCAGGGCTACTTGTGTTCACATAATTGGTTGACTCTTTCACACAAAAGAACGAACTTTCAAAATTAATTGGCATCATTCACAAAGACACATGATGGACAGTTACAGCCAATTATCTAACCATTAAATCCAAGCACCTCTATGTTTACAGACTCTGGGTACTACCCTGGCATTTATTCATTTAGACGGTCACACATCAGTGTCACCGCAGTTACGAAAGCTGAAAAAACACCTGAGAGATTATAGACTTTGAATCATACAAGCCCTGACGTTTATTCATTTATTCATTTTGACAACCATACATGAGTATCTCCACAGATAAGAAAGCTGGAAAAACACCTTATCTTCGTAGAAAGTAGCTACAACAAGAAGCTAACCTTTGAGAAAGTGCTTGCCAGATCATCAATTTCAGAGAGTGAACCTGCTCCTTCAGCCTGAAAAGCAATGGCGGAGTCCATTATGCCGAAATCATTGATTCAGAGAAATATATGTCTAGAAACATAAATTCTATACATGCACAAATGTCATTCCAACCGCCCCACATAAAAGAAGAGGATGTATTCTAGTAATGTGAATATTGCAACTTATGCTCAACTACCCCCACCCTAAAAAACGAACAGAAATAATATGCAGCATGATAAAATTTAAATGATACCTGATCTAAATATCATAGCGATACGATTAAAAGTATAATTATTAAGCATGAAAGAAGGTTATCTTGAGAATATAAGTCAAAAGTGTCATGAATGAGCACCTTGATCCTAATGCCCAATTTAAGTCCTTTTTTAGGAAGAATTCGGTTAGTCTAGGTCTAGTTCAGGGTAAATTATGTCATTTTAGGACTGATAAGTCCACTTCGGAGTTCGAGCATATTTTAAAATATCTGTAGAAAAGACTCCAAGCAATCTTATTTTGCAGCACTAACATTATAAAAACTCTTGGCATAATCTAGGATTGTGTAGTGTACGAGCTTGCACCATATGGATTGTGAATGCGCACCATACGGATTGTGTTTGTGCACCGTATGGATTGTGTGTGTGTATAAGTATTTGTGTGAGGGGACGTGTGTGTCTGTGTGTGAGCATGCGGTGTGTTTGTGTCTTTTTGTGTGTGAAACTAAAAACAAAATGCTAATAGCTCACCACTTGTCAGTCTGTACATCTATGATTAGAACAAAGTTATAATGGGGACCCTATTCCCTAAAACTCAATTTTACAATGAAATAAGTATATTTGCCTGCTTGAAACATACCCCGAGGCTGTATCTATGTAGTTATAATAGAGGATCGAAAACCCTAGACCTAGTAACATTTGCAACTAGAAACCTCATTAACAACCAAATAATATAATGAAATTTGGAATTTATAAATAAGCCCCTAAAATCTCAATTAGGTCATACAAGGAACAAAACTCCACCAAATTCGACAAAAAATTTGCTCCAGAATTCCGTTTTTATATCTATCAAACATGAAATTCTACAAGTATGTCGATAGCATTGCAAATTTTGGTGAACCGATGGGGATACCACATTTACTTCCTTGCGACCCAGGTTGTGTCTGCCTTCCAATTGTCCGTCGCTCTTAGTGCCGTTTACACTTGAACAAGAGTTGAGGTTGTAGAAAAGTAAAATTACAACAAGATCTAATTTCTTAATATAGAACGGCATTATAAGCCTTCACACGGATGTCAACGCACAACCACCAATCTTTGTTGATAGCAACAACCACCATTCAGTTTGCATCCAACCTTGGTCTAATTGCTTCAATTAAGCATGGGCTTTGTTACAAGATATGCTAGGGGCAGGATTTAAGGGGGGAAGCTACTTAGCCTCAAGCCCACCCCTAAGATAACATAAAATAATAATTAAAATACACACAATAATAATTAAATTAATCTATATATACATATCTATATAAATGATAGCTTAACAGGGTTGTGTGTTGATCTATGATTCATTGAGGTCATCTTTCAGGCGAGCCAGGCTACATATGTGCCTTCCAACATTTGTTGCTCTCAGTGCCCTCCACTTGAACATTATAGATAGGAATGGAATTGTTTATTCAGTGAGTAAAACAAGTTACAGGATAGTCTCTAATATAGCTACTGAGAGTAGAGACATAAGTACAAGTGAGCAATATGGGACTAAAAGTAAAACAGTAAAACACAGTAACACAATATATCTATACTCTCCTCAAGCTGGAGCGTAGATGTCAAATAAGCCCAGATTGTCAATCAAAGTTTGAAACTGGGCTTTAGGCAAGATCTTGGTGAAGATATCCGCTAGCTGCCTGTCAGTGCCAATATATGGAGTACAGATATGTCTAGACAGAACTTTCTCCCGAACAAAATGACAATCAACCTCAATATGCTTCGTGCGTTCATGAAACGTAGGGTTGCTTGCAATAAAAATCGAGGCTTTGTTGTCACAGAACATAGGGATGGGACTAGAATAAGCAATGTCAAACTCTTGAAGAAGGCCACGGACCCTCAGAAGCTCACATACAGTATGAGCCATGGCTCTATATTCAGACTCGGCACTGGATCTAGCAACCACAGTTTGCTTTTTGCTCCGCCAGGTGACTAGGTTGCCTCCCACAAAGGTACAGTATCCAGAAGTGGACTTTCGATCAAATCGACTTCCTGCATAGTCAAGAGTCAGAAAATCCAGACAAATTGCAATGGCCATGCTTTTTATACAGAACACCTTTCACTAGCGAGCTTTTAAGATATCGTAGGATGTGACACACAGCGTCCCAGTGGCACTGTCGGGGTTTATCAAGATGTCGTCTTATGAATCCCACAGTAGCAGCTAGGTCAGCTCTAGTGACCGTCAAGTAGATAAGTTTGCCTACCATCCTTCGAAACTGGTGACGATCGTCATAAGGTGGAGAGCTATCATCATCCCAATCCATGTTGGGATCTAGAGGAGTATTGGCTGGCTTGCAGCCCAACATGCCGATTTCCTGTAATAAATCCAGAACATATTTTCTTTGTGAAAGACAGATTCTTGCAGATGATCTGGCAACTTCAATACCTAGAAAATATCGCAGTTTGCCAAGATCCTTGGTGATGAAGTGTTGTGACAAATAATGTTTGGTTGCCTGGATATCCGCAGTATCACTGCCAGATAAAACAATATCATCTACATAAACAATCAGAATAACACGCCATGTTGCTGACTTACGAATAAATACAGAATGATCAGATGATCGCTGAAAGCCAAAAGTAATTAAGATCTGACTGAGTTTATCAAACCAGGCACGCGGGCTCTGCTTAAGACCATAGATGGCCTTTCTGAGTTTACATATTTTGAAGGCAGACTCCCCCTGAGCAACAAATCTCGACGATTGCTCCATGTATACTTCCTCCTGAAGATCTCCATAGAGAAACGCGTTTTTGACATCAAGTTGATACAGAGGCCAGTCTTTATTGACAGCAATAGAGATCAGAATACGAACAGAATTCAGGCGTGCAACTGGAGAAAAGGTCTCAAAGTAGTCAACACCATATGTCTGTGTGTAACCTTTTGCAACTAATCTGGCTTTCAGGCGTTCAATGGTACCGGGTTGATATTTAATAGTAAATATCCAGCGGCAGCCAACGGTATGGCACGAAGAGGGTCGTTCAACCAGATCCCAGGTGTGACGATCACAGAGTGCATGCATTTCTTGCTCCATAGCATGTTTCCAGGCAGGAATGCGAAGGGCCTCTTCGGCAGATTTAGGAATTGTCACAGCAGACAGAACAGAATTGAAACAAGCAAAGCTACCACAGAGACTGTCAGATGAACAAAAATTACTGATAGGATGCTTAGTACATGATCGAACGCCTTTCCGTAAACTGATAGGAAGATCCAGGTCAGAAAATACCTCAGTGGATGGTGGATCATCCGCAGACGTAGGATTTGGTTCGGCCGGGGCTTTAGAAGCCTTGTGGTTCTTTGACCTGTGCTGATAGACTTGCAATGGGCGTTCTTTAGGCATATCAGGAGACGGTAAATCCTCAACAATCACCGGTAACGATGTGGTAGCCATAATATCAGCAGACAAAGTTGCGCCATCGGTAGAATAGCAAGGCATATGCTCAAAGAAGGTCACATCCGCACTAACAAACCACTATTTTTTAATAGGATCAAAACAGCGGTAGCCTTTTTGTGTACGGGAATATCCCAGAAAAACACATTTGACCGAGCGAGCATCAAGTTTGGTGAGCCCGGGACGAAGATTTTTCACAAAACAAGTACTCCCGAAAATACGAGGAGGCGGGGATAATAAGGGTTTATCAGGAAACAACATGGCATACGGGACCTGATTTTTCAAAACAGAGGAAGGCATGCGATTGATGAGATAGCAAGCCGTAGAGATAGCTTCAGGCCAGAAATGATGGGGTACTTTGTAGTGTATGAGAAGAGCGCGAGCAACCTCAAGTAAGTGACGGTTTTTTCTTTCAGCGACGCCATTTTGTTGAGGTGTGTAAGGGCAAGTGGTCTGATGGATGGTTCCTCAAGCAGCACAGAAGGAGGTAACATATTGTTGAATGAACTCAAGGGCATTATCAGTACGAAAGATTTTAATAGGTCGGTTAAATTGGGTGTGAATTTCAGCAAAGAAGGTACAAATAGTATCCAACACGGTATCTCGACCTTTAAGTAAAAACATCCATGTGGTTCGAGAATAATCATCAATAAAGGTCATAAAATATTTCACACCTGAGTGACTCGAAACTGAGCACGGTCCCCAAATATCAGCATGAATAATGTCAAAAATTTCTTTAGAAGCAATAACTTTCTTAGCAGGAAAAAACAGACTGAGTTTGTTTGCCCAAAATACAAGTTTTACAGGAAAAACTGTTCTCTGATAAAGTAGGAAATAAATGTTCTAATTTTGCAGCAGATGGATGGCCCAGGCGAAAGTGTCATTGTAGTCTCGTCACTGAAGTAGATAGCATAGCAGAAGCTGCAGGAGGTCCATCCAAATAGTACAGCCCATCTGGTCCTTCACGGCCCGAACCAATCCTCGTCTTCGTACGGAGATCCTTCAAAACACAGCTAGAAGGATCAAATTTAATAGAGCACTTGAGTTGTTTTATCATCTTATTGACTGATAACAGATTAACAGGAAACTTTAGAATATACAAAACAGAATGCAATTGCAGTTTCGATGAAATAGGAACCGTGCCAGTGCCATGAATTGTAGTTTTGGAGCCATTTGCAACAGTAAGTCAGTAACAGAGGATATAGTAGCAGTTTTATTCAGAACAGAAAATAGACGAAGACCACCCGCCATGAGTGGATGTACCCGAGTCAATGCACCAATGTTTGTTACCAGATGATGGAGAAGCGAGCATGGCAGAGGGTCCTGGTGTAGATGAGGATGGCAGTTGTGCGAGACGTTCCTGGAACATCTTCTCGAACTCAGTACGTAAGCAGTCCGCGTTTGCAGGAGTAGCAGGTGCGTCAGTGGTAGAGTCAGCAGCAGTTTCTGTAGCAGCCTGGTTAACCCAAGTGGGCTTGCTGTGCTTAATCCAGCATCGATCTTCAATATGATTGTCCCGGCCACACCAGTTGCAGTAGCGAGGGCGGGAGGAGCACCACGTCCAGGAGCAGATGATCCTCGACCTCCCAAGGGAGGAGGGCGACCGCCACGGCCACGGCCAGAATCAGAGCGAGCAATGAGCGCAGGGTGCTCAACAGCAGGAGTAGGAGTCATGGACGGCGGGGCGTTGGACTCTTTTGAGAACATCCCGAAGGGTTGGCAGCGGATCACTTGACAGGATCTGGTCAACCACACCAGAAAACGAGGCAGGAAGTGCAGCCAAAAACTGAACCAGTTGCAGTTCGTTGCTGCTTCTGAGCAATTTTGATGTCCGCCGTCAAGGGGTGATAGAGTTCAAACTCATTCCACAGAGCCGAGCATTGATTGTAGAAGTCATCAATGGAATTATCAGTCGAGAACTCCTTTTTTGCCAAAGTTTTGAAAATTTCAAAAACTCGCTTGGGATTCTCCTGATGAGAATAGACGTGGGACAGTTGATCCCACATAGCCTTAGCATCATGAAGGCAGAGAAGAGATTGGCTAATCCGGGGCTCGGTACTATTGAGGATCCAAGACATGACGCCAGAGTCATCCTTGGACCATTGTGCATAGCTTTGCCTGGTTTTGTCATCCGCATCAGCAATAGGAACAGCAGGAGGCTCAGCCGTAAGATGGTGATACCGGCCTAGTGCTTTGACGTATAGAACAAATGATGCCGACCACAGATGATAGTTGGAGCCGCCGTCGAGCTTCACCGTGGTGACACACAGAGAGCGAGGAGGCTCAAATAAGGCCATGGCAGAGGTAGTAGTCGGCGCAGCAGCAGAGTAGATTAGAGACCCACAAAGGGGCAGATAACAGCAGCAGGGATCTGACGAGTCAGATCAGAAAACCCGTAAAGGGTAGAGTATGCATAAAGAAATCTACGTCGTCATGAGGAAAACTCAATGTTCCGTCATGAGGCGCAGGCAGAGAAGACGGTGAGACGAAAGACTCTCAACTTAGCCGACCAGTGGATGTCCGAACGTTGAAATGAAGATCACCCTGACGTAGACGGAGAAGAGAGGTAAAAACCAGTGGCAGCCGGAGCAGAGATGGGAAGAGGAGGGGATGAAAGGGAAGAGGCTAGGAGGGTGGAGGCGGCGGGGGGGTTGGCGATGGGAAGAGGCTAGGAGGGTGGAGGGAGGAGGCGGCGGGGGGGTTGGCGATGGGGAGGGGAGGCGGCGGCGGGAGGGTGGCGACGGCGGGTGGCTTTGCTGGTGGAGGTGGCGGGCGGACGGGTGGTGGTGGAAGCTGCGGCGGCGGTGGGGAGGAATAGGGGGTGGCGGCGGGAGGGAGAGAGGGTGGCGGGGTAGGGAGGGCAGCAGCGCGCGCGCGCGCGGGGGGGGGGGGGGGGTGGATGGGCTTACGTCATGGGTGGATGGATGAGCGGGGAAACATAGAACCTGCTCTTGATACTATCAGATAAGAAAAGACAGCTAATCGTTGTATTAGATAAGAGAAACCCTGCTCCTATAAATAGGAGAACAGGGAAGCGTACAGGACATAAGACAACCCTAATGGGCCAAGACGTACTTGGGCCCATAATACAAAACACTTAACAACATAAATAAAAGGACTTTCTAACACTCCCCCTCAAGCTGAAGTTGGGAGAATCCCAAATCAGCTTGCAAATAGAGAGTCAAACACAGAAACAAAACAAAAAAGATAAACCAAGCCCATACAAAATTTTTCTCCCCCCTCAATATTACATTAAAACACTCAGACACTACCCCTCAAGTAGATACTCCAAGCAAGCAGGTAGGTCGCAGAAGCTTCTCGATCATCTGGAGCAGAAATAAGCAGCATCACAATCATCTAGAGCAAAAGATGGAATAGCTAATAGGCACCAAGGTCTTCATCAAAGTCGTCGTCGTAGTAGCCAGAGAGTGTTGGATCACAGTAGCATAGCCCAGAGAGTGTTGGATCACAGTAGCAGAAAGTCGACGTGCCAAAACATGGACATGCCAGAGAGTGTTGGCGCACAGCAGTAGAGAGTCGACGACGTAGGCAGATAGAAGATCGGTAAGCAGAGTAGCAAGCAAATAAATAACTCCAGTAGACGAAGCTCCATGTAAAGTCAGCAACAAATGTCTTCATCATCTTCCCTCTTTACACAATATCCATCACAATAGCAGACGTCAAGGTCCAGAGAGTGCTGGTCCACAGTAGAAAGTCAACGTGCAAATAAAGCACAGACAACAGAAAGTGCAAAAGCACAAAGCAGCAAACAAAATGTGCTAATCATAGCACAAGTAGTAAGAAAGACGTCTGAATATGTAACTTCATAGCAGCAGTCGAGGTAGATGATGAATAAGTAATAATAGCAGCAAAAGCACCAAATAGAGATACATAGAACAACAATAGAAGTGGCATGAATATCCATATAGATAGCAGCAGCATGAAAATCCATATAGATAGCAACATATATATATCTTCTTCTCTTTCTTCATCACTCCTCCATCTCATCTCTTCCTCTATTTCTCCCCCTCACACCAACCACGGAAGGAAACAAGAGTGGTTGGGGTGGACAATGGTAAAGAAACTCCCCAGAAAAATAAGTCACAGAACTGCTGGGGGGTTTGGGGGCGCGGCCCCCCAATTAGGGGGTCCCGCTGGGAGGTCGCCCCTCGTGGGGGTTCAGGGGCAGCGCCCCTGGAAAAAAGGTCTACAAAGATTTTCAAAGAGAAATCAAGCACAAATTTTCATGAAGATTAATGATATTACGGATAAAATCCATCCAAATTTGCACTAGCTGAGTCATAAGAAATCTCAATGAAACCGAAGAGATGCTCGTAGCCAACCGCCAAGTCATACGAAAAATCATTGCAGTAGCAGATAGAAAGCAAGTAGGGCCATCAACAAGAAATAGGGGATCACCAGCGGAGGTAGTAGTATGAAGGACCACTAGCGTCGACAAGGCAGCAGTGGGCATGGTAGCCTTTGTGAGGCAAGCAGCAACAACAGAGCACATGGCAGCTATGATAACGAGTAGGGCCGGCAGAAGGCATAGAGCCAGCAGCAGCGGGAAGTGAGGATACCAATAGTGGCCAGCGGCACAACGGATAGCAAAGGTGCTTGACGGCGGTGACACAGAAGGCGGGGGTTGGCGGCAAGGAGTATCGTGGCAGCATGTGGCGTGCGTCAGCAATACTGAGGATAAGCAGCGGCAGCACAGAGGCGTAGGGCAATAAGCAGCAGCAGCGGGGGAAGTCGTGTGTGCAACCGCGGGTGAAGGAAATAAAAAAGGTAAAGGTCGGGGGCAGCAGCAGGTGGCGTTGAGCTAGGCAGGAGGCGGCAATAAGTATCCTTGCAGGAGTTCAGCAGCAGTAGGTTTCTTCTCTGGAGCAGCGGGCTTCTTTAGCAAGGGACATCAACGGGATCTGGGTAGTAGGGTGGATAGCCGCACAGGCTGTGATGGATGTAGCAGAAGATGTAAAAAGAGGGTAACGACAGCTCAGGGGGTACGGGGGAGGGAAGATGATACACGTCCGCAAGTGGATTAGCGGTAGTAAGCGTGGAGAAGATCCACGGCAGCGCCCGACGGGCGGCTAAGCCAAGAAGGGTGGCTGCCGCCCCCAGGCGGAGGAAATCTTTTTGTCTTCAGGTAGGTTGGATCACTGCTCTGATACCATGTCAGATAAGAAAAGACGGCTAATCGTTGTATTAGATAAGAGAAACCCTGCTCCTATAAATAGGAGAACAGGGAAGCGTACAGGACATAAGACAACCCTAATGGGCCAAGACGTACTTGGGCCCATAATACAAAACACTTAACAACATAAACAAACGGACTCTCTAACAGATATCATATAGATAGGAATGGAATTGTTTATTCAGTGAGTAAAACAGGTTACGGGACAGTCTCTAATATAGCTACTGAGAGTAGAGACATAAGTACAAGTGAGCAATATGGGACTAAAAGTAAAACACAGTAACACAATATATCTATAAACATCACTTAGGTTGTGGCAAATAAAATCAAAATGAGATCCCCTAATCCCTTGTAGATCCCAACATCAGCTCCCTACATGGTGTTATCGCACAACTACCTAAACTCTTTGCCAACAATGGTAACTGCAACCGCTATTCAATTTTGAATCCAGCCTCCCTCCAGTTACTTCAATCAAGCAAAAGTAACTTAGCCATAAGGTATCAACTCTGGTCCACATTGTTACTTTCTAGATCTAACACTAAGGGGCGCCACCTACACTCTTCGCTAACCTTGGTAACTGTAACCCTTATTCAATACGCATCCAGCCTCCCTTCCGTTACTTTGATTAAGCAAAAGTAATGTTTTAAAAAAAGGCCACACGGGCCACTTATAAGGCCGCATATAATGTAAGCTCCATAGGCCTCCCCTGCATATAGAAAATTGTCTCCAAATTAGACTGTGTCTGGTTATGGGCCCGCATAGCTGCTTATAAGGCCGATTAGTCGACGCTTTTTAGATGGACATTTGTTATCTCAACCCAAACTAGATTAAATTTCTGTTGCTACCATTGTCTTGATGTACTATTTTGTTGTATGTTTTGTACATGAGTCGCATGCTTATTTAGTGATTGTTGTTTTAGACCTCTAGGACATGTCGGCATCTTTTTGTATGTTTTGGTTCATCTTTGTTGTTATACTTGTGTTTATTTTTTCATGTGTGCTTTATTAGAGTTTATGCTAAAATGAATAGAGAATGCATTCTAAATGGTGCTTTACTTTTCATTAGAACTTTATATTTGAATCTATATCAAGTTTTAATATGTAATTGTACAAATTGAATATGTAATTCTGTGATTAATTTAAATGTAATAATTAAAAAAATCAAAACCGCATATACTCCTGCATAACACATATATTTTATGAGGTGACATTTTCGAACCATAACGCATAAAGCATAATGCATACCACTTTCTAAAACACTTAGCAAAAGTAACTCAGCCATAAGGTACCAACTTTGGTCGTTATTTTTCTAATAAGCTCCACACTGTGACTTTCTAGATCTAACACTAAGGGATGCCACCTCTTCGGTTGTTGTCTCCATCCAATTGAGAAACAAACATCGTATGGCTTCCATTGCTACCACCAAGGTTGCAACACATTATGTGAGGAGCATCTATGAGCTTCTGTTTCGATGAGGCACATCATAAGTCTCAAGGAAGTCTAGGCATAAGATTAAAAAAATACAAGTACACACACATACAAGCACACAAAAATGTTTATATGCACTATTTATAAAGTTTAACATTGTTTTAAAAAAAGATCCATGCGTAGTTTTTAAAAAAATGGGCAGCAGTCCAACCCCGCAACTGCTCGAAGATGCCATTAGACACCAACCTGAGGTCCACTTTTCCCACTTCAGCGATTGTCTCAAATGACTTTTTGAGCGCCTGCTTAAGGATGCCTAACTTATGGATGTCACCAGCTTCTCACAACTTAATCAAGGTCAGCCTCTTTTCAGTACACTTATTATCATTATGTAACTGCAATCTTCTAGTAATATATTGTAACACTATACTAGTATATGTAATTCGTGTATACAATTTATACATGATGTAACATAATGTCATAAAGTATAAATAACGCATTTATTATATATTATAATGATGTACATTTATATATATAATATCAATATACCAATAGTAGTTTTATACTATATGTAACAATAAATACGTGATAGTATAATACTATTAAATTGTATTTGTGTAAATATAAGTATATAACTACTATGTAATGTCTAATACTACAATTATCTTACTATATGATACTAAGTTGTGTACTGTCAATATTCTAGTAATAATATTGTAATACTATACTAGTATATGTAATTAGTCGATACAATTATACATCATGCAATTCTAATGTTTTATATTGTAAAATATAATACATTTATTGTATATTCTAATGATGTATGGTAATATAATTTTAATTTACTGATAGTAGCTTCATACAATATGTAATATTAAGTGATAATATGATAATATTAGCTTTATTTGTATAGATATAACTCCTATGCACCAATGTTCTGAAAAGTGTTGTGGTATAAGTTTCGTCAGGGTGTTGCATAGAGTATATGTAGAAATCGGGCGCATATTTGGGCCGTATGAGGTTTTAATCTTTTTTGATAAACTAATTATATGAGCATAAAAAAAATATTTATTCTGTAAAATATTACACCTATATATATATATATATATATATATATATATATATATAGAGAGAGAGAGAGAGGCTAGTGTATATATATCTAGACCATGTTTTCTAAAATCTAATCCATTGATCTTCATGGTTACAATAATAATAGGTCACATAAAAAATTTGAACTCATTTGGATGAGTGTAAGTCACTCATCCAAGGACAACAAAATTGACGCACAAAACTAATTTGAAATGCATGATTTTTGCCTCCTTTAGATGCACGACCTATAAGTGTCCTAATGAGCTAAAATTTATTCTATAGTATGTTCTTATGATAATTAAGAAGATCAACGGTTTAGACTTTTCAAAAATTTATTGCATTTTAAAAAATGACTGAGGTGTACGGTGCCTCCGGTACACTCGAGTGTACACTAGCCTGACTCTCTCTCTCTCTCTCTCTCTCTCTCTCTCTATATATATATATATATATATATATATATATATATATAAACATATAAATTTACATGCATAGTATGTTATATATATGTATAGAATGTTATATATACATATATATTAATATGTAAACATATATATATATATACACACAAGTGTGTGTGTGTGTGTGTATATATGTAAACAATTAAACATATAAATTTACATGCATAGTATGTTATATATACATATATATTAATATGTAAACATATATATACAAGTATATATATATATATAAAAGTTTATAGCTATACATGTATGTACGTGGGAGTGGGTGTTTGTATGTACAAGAAAATATATATATATATATATATATATATATAAGTTTATAGCTATACATGTATGTACGTGGGAGTGGGTGTTTGTATGTGCAAGTAGTTTAATGAATAATTAAACATGATAATTGACAACAAAATGCACACACAGTCTCTATATTAAAAAGCAGTTGCATATGGTCGCATAAGCGCCTCTTATGCGGTCAAGACCGTATAATGGACTGCATAGACATATTCGGTTGTAAAAGGTGGCCAAACCACATGTGCAGCTACAAGGTCCACTCTACACCATGGTTTTAAAAAAGGGCCTCGAGGTTTTGAAGGAGTAGCCTCGAGGTCGAAGCTTAAGCCTCAGTCTACTAGTGAGAGTTGTGCACCTCAGTTTGTGAGAGTTGTGCGCCTCAATTTGTGAGAGGTGCATCGAGGCACTGAGGCGTTTGTGAGGCATAATCGTCAAACTCTGTCTAAAAAAGACTATATCATCCTATTTAGGCTTAATAGTGACCAAACTAACCCAAAATTGTATGTATTTAAGTATATGTATGTGCATATTTACGCATGTATATTATTATGTCTATTGACAATTATAAATATGTTACATACTTATATCATTATATGTTTGCATGTATGTACACACATACTCATGTGGCTAAATGTATATGCATGGGTGTATACTTATAACAATCTGTATGTATATATATGCATCTATATATATGTGTATTTGTATAGTGTGTGTGTCTCGATGGCTCTTCATTCTTGTTTCTAGCTTGATTCCCCAATTTCCTTTGATAGATTTCCAAAGAAATGGCTCAATATCCCTTATTGCAAGCTCTAGACAGCTAGATCTTTGAACGAAGCGGCAAGGTAATCAGTCAATTCAAGAAAGGAAGAGAGTTCGGGCACAAAGCATGATAATCTACCCGTCGCCTAGCCGAGTTCCAGGGGACTTCCGCGCGTGCGTTCAGTCCGTTGTTTGTTTGTGTGTCTCTTCTTTGTCGTTGCAATTAAGCATTTTTGATACAGCTTTCAATCCGGAAAGCAATGTCCAGTCGATGGAATCATACAAGCCCGGAAGATTCACATTGTCGGAAACAAGGCTTTTCTTTACCCTGCTTTTCTCCATCGAGGCGTGTTGAGGCGTTTGTGAGGCGTTTGTGAGGCGTAAGCATCAAGCTCTATGTCTAAAAAAAGGCTATATTATTCTATTTTGGACTTGATAGGGGCCAAACTAACCCAAAATTGTATGTATATAGATATATGTATGTGCATATCTATGTATGTGTATGTTTATGTCTATTGACAACTATAGATATGTTACATACTTATCTATGTTGCATGTTTGTACACACATACTCAGTGTACGTAAATGTAAATGCATGTGTGTACAGATATGCATCTATACTTATAACTAACACACACACATATATATATATAGAGAGAGAGTCAGGCTAGAATACACTCGAGTGCATCCCGAATAGAATAACCCCAAGTAGTTTTTCATGATACAATATTTTTTTAAAATCTATTCCGTTGATCTTAAACATCTTGTGAATAGCTCATATATAAAATTTGAGCCCATTTGGACATTCATAGGTCATGTAGACCACAAAAATAATGCATTTCAAATTCATTTCGTGCGTTGATTTTGTTGCCCTTGGATGAGTGACTTACAACTCATCGAAATGGGCTCAAAATTTGTATATAGCCTAATCATAGTACGACAATGAAGATCAATGGTTTACATTTTGCAAAAAAAATCTTTGATATGCAAACACTACTTAAGTGTATTGTGCGATCTGTATGCTCAAGTGTACCGTGCAAACACTATTTATATACGTATTCATAATATTTTAATATATTTATATATATACACACCTCTGTACCACCTGAGGCTTACACCTCAGCTCGCTGAGATGAAAATGCCTCGATGCGACTTAACGCACTTTAAGACCTTGTCTTCTAATATAATAAATCTATTACTATATGATACTAAGTCATGCTACGTCTGATGTTACAGTAAGTATGTACTATATAGCACTAAGTCTAAGCCAATAATATCATATGATACTAAGTATATTTTTTATAATGATATTTTTTGTGATACTATAACTACTACTGCTTGAGTATGTAACATTAATATAACTACTATGTATAACATACAACATTTATTTCTCCAAGTTATATATGAAGTAACATAGAATTCTTTTCACATATGATCAGAAAATATATGATTATTTGTAGAGATATGTCATTCATGCATAGGTATGTATTACATATAAAAAAAAATAAGAATTCACTTTTACGAAAAAGTGCCTGCTCAATGTTTAAGTCTGCAGTCTGCACCCTCTCTAGCTTCACACTTTCTAAAAAAAGTGAAGTTAATTACATCACACATGTCTGTAAAATAGTACTCGTTTATGTAGAGGGTTGGGTGCCTGCAGCTAAAGTTAAACGAAATTTTCATGTACTTATACCAATTAACATTATGGACGAATCTTCTATATAATCCAGCAATTTGGGTTTAAGGAACACGGTTTAGAACCTTTAGATAACATGTGATTCATACATCAGTGATCTATCATGTGTAGTTTATGAGGTATAATTAAGATGAATGGTGATATGAATTCTATTTTGTAACCAATGATTTGTGCATACATGTTATCTTATGATGGACATCCAACACAGCTCAGATTTCAATGAAGTCTGAGCATTGTCTAACTATAATATGAGATCATGCTAATTGGATTTATTTCGTATACACATACACATGCACTCATATGTATAGGCAAATGAGGATTGGGACTTGGGACATGGGAGCCTATAGCTAACGGTATAGGAGTTCTCCAATACCCGCTTCAGTTACCATCACATGTGAATCTTTTTACCAGTGCTTTCCAAAGCAGGAAGCAGGAGGCGAGAGGACAGGACCTAGTGGTCGCTTAAGCTTGGCAGCGCCTAAGCGAGCACTTTTATAAAAATGGATGATTAAAATGCGTATATTTTTAATAAAATTTTAACTCCAATACATGTGTAAATGTTAGAACATGTTACATCAGAAATAAGTAACAATGTACTAGTTTCAATACCCGATGCACATCATTACATTCTTAGCAAATAAGAACACAATTTATGCAGTTACATGTAAATGATTATTTATAAAGCTAAAACATTATATCGTCAAACATTAGATATGGTTACATAACATAATACCAATTGTCATCATGCTTCAAAAGTTGTCTTTATCATTAAGTATGCATTTTATATCGTGGTATTGTATGTATTATACATATTAAGATATAGCATAAGGACTAAATTCAACATATCTAACAATGTACACAACTACACTCATAGTTATACATTACTTTCAAAAAAGCGTCCTATTAAGCGGCCTAAGTGGGTGGGTGGTCAACCCGGGCCGCTTTCTAAAATAGTGCTTTTTACATAATCCGACCATACATAATTGATAAATATGGGTTAAATAAAATGTGATTCAAATAGCATTTGAATGTCATGAATAATTTGTGAGATATCATCATCAAATGTTGAATGATAGATATGATGTTGTAGTGTAATCGTTAGTTTGTGTTCACATGAAATGTTATGTAACACTTTACATTAATAAGGTTGAATCGTGGAGATTTGGATTTCTATTAAACGAAACTGAAATTTTTCTATAGGAAATTCTTACACCTAGGGATTATATTTAGATATAAAATTAAGCAGATGGCTAGCCTCCTCACAACTCCCTCCATCCAACCCCATCCGTAAAACTCATTCCAACTCCCAAACTCTAAATCAACAGAGCAAGCGCCAGCAGCATTCCTACTAATACAGTAATAGCAGCAACAACCACAGACTTCGGTTGGAGCAACAGCTGCAACCCGCAGCTGGAGCAGCAACATAATTGCCCTGCTCATAAGTCTTGCCCCTCTGCCACATGCCCACATCCACCTCTACTCAATCAGCCTCCCTCCATCAGCAACAGGTAAGTCTCGTCACCTCCATTAGCAACAAGGAAGTTCCCCGGCCTCCTCCATCAGCAACAAGTAAATCTCACGGCCTCCTCCATCAGCACCAGGTATCCCCTCCGCCGCCTCCACTCCTTCGCCTTTTCATCCATTTCTCCATTTACAAAGGCTTACACCTCATGGACGCCCTGCTGCATCAAGCGCCTTTTGACCACCTAATGTGTGTGGGGCACACGCCTCTATAGACAGGAGGAGGTGCAAGCCTTGAGGTCTGTTTTATATAGCATTTTCCTAGAATACCTCAAACAATTACTTATGTAACGAAGTTCATGATATAACTAAAATAAAAAGAATATTCACAACAGTAAATTGTAAATTTAATCACACACAATTCCAATGACATATTCCAAATCAAGCAACATGTTAATTAAACCGAAAACCAGAGGATATAATACTTCTCTCTATTGCATGCTATAAGCTCTTTCAGTTATGGTCCTATGGACAATGGTTCAAAATATAACCAATGAAACTCCCAGTATGTTATCGTGTATTGACGTATGAGATGAACTATCTAAAAGGGCAATTCTAATTATTCTTGCAATATATTTACCTCTGTTGTTTCTTTTTCTCCAGGAGAAGAATACTGATAGTTTTCACCATTGCCCCCCAATCCTCCATAAATATCAGCCTCTTCTAAACCACCTAATTCAATTTCCTCTATACCATCTTTACCAAAGAAAGCATATCGTGAAGCATCAAATAGACCACCACCTGAAAAGCAAATACAGAAATGCACAAATCATAAATCTGAGAAAATAATAACTTATGAAGCAGATTCAATAAATCAGGATAATGAAGTAAGGAAATAACGATTTAAGCTTAGCAAACCTATAACTATAGCATAACTTGCATATGTGAGACATTTAATTGAAGAGATAATCAAAAAAAATTAAGAAAGAAAGAATTTTGTAGCTAACCAGGTATTCGTAAAATAATTAAATGTCCTTTTAGTCTTATAGATTGTCTTTGAGGTAGAAATATACAACTAGGCTGAACTCATGTTAAGAAAACATTTAATATACAAAAATACTCAGTCTAAAATACATTGAACATATTGATTATTCTATCAGTAATGGGTCAAATAGTTGTTTGCCAGATACTCACGAAGCCACAGCGGCCAACGCACTTAAAGAAATCAAAACTTGGGATTTGAAATTTGTTGTATCCCGTTAGGTTGCAGCATACAGCATGCATGAAATCTGAGGAATTGGTCGGAGGTATAGAGCAATATGTGGTTGTATTATTCTAACAGCATCATAATTCATAATGCATATAGTAGCGACACGTGATAGGATAAAAATTCAAACTAGCATTAATCCTCAGAAATATCAATGAACTTGGACAATGGAAATCGATTAAAGAAGGTATCTAGTAGCAAGTTAAAAACAATAACGGCATCACCCCTCAAACATATGGACTGTATTTGTTATACAGACAAATTCACACCCCTAGAAAAAATAGCTTCATTTTCTTAAAAGGTATTGTCAGCCATAAAATTATGAGTCATACACCATAGTCCCATGCATGCACCAATTCAAGGTAATATTATTGAGTTGTGCTCTTTAAAAGAGGAAGGGGCAGACTTTTGGGAATAACTTATAAGGAGATATTTAAAATCTTTAGATCATAATGAAAATATGACGCATAACAGAGTTGAAAGGAAAAGAAGGTTCCACGTAGCCGACCCCAATGTAGTTGGGAATGAGGCTTAGATGACAAGTTGTTGTCGAAAAATTAAATTTCAATTTAAATCAGTCAAAAGGGAAAGGGAAAATGAAAATCAACAAAATAAATATATTGAGTAGTGCCTGGAAACGAAGTCAGATAAGCCAAGAAAATGCTGAACAGGTGTAAAACAGTCTAAACTGCATGTCCCGCCAAATTATCCTTACTAGGTTCACTCCTTTGCACCGGCTGAAGACTGGGTCGCATATGCTTAACTAAGCTACAGTTAGTACTAATCGGAAATAGCCACGGTGGTATTGGAGCCAAATTCTTGGGAAGCCAGTAATCAGGTTCCTCAAATTGAACAGCAACAAGCCTTAATTATTTATTGTCAGGTTCTATATCATACTGTAACAAGATACCAGGATAATGGGTGTGCTCAAAAGAATGGCGCAAAGATAGGTTGGGTAGAATACAGTGGCGAAAAGAAAGTATAAGAGGTTCCCCTTTGCGTTAGGAAGCAAGAGAAAATATAGAGAATCTGGGAAACGAAAGCAACCCACTTTCAGAAGAAGAAAAAAGTTAAGTGGATGAGCTAAACGACGGAATCTACAACGCTCTTCCTGTTTTCATGTAACTCCTAATAGCCCTTCTCTTTGACTGTGATCAAACTCACAAACAAATAGAAACCAGATCTACCTATATGAAGCGGTACGAGTTAATATGCAAGCAACGAAAATCCTAACATGATCTAAATAAAGCACGAGCATCACCTTCAGATGACTCGCCAACTCCGCCACTCCAGCCAGCAGCTCCCCTGCCTCCCCTACCAAAACCATCCATCCCTCGTCCACCAGATTTCTACGCCCAGCACCGCCACCGAAAACACTTACACCGCCACCAGAGGTTAGCTAGACATCCGCTGAAACCAAGAGCTCCAGATCGCATAGCCGACGAATGAGGAATAGAGTAACAACGCACACGAATTCAGTAGAACACGAAGCAGATTCCAGCTGGATGCGTGACGAGAAAACCCCTAATTACAGGGGGGGGAGGAATTATTATTGAGGGAGGGAATTCGGTGCTCTCTAGAACTGAGATCTGAAGTTCCCCGGATATAATAATAGAGAGAAAAAGGAGGGCGGCTCCGGCCTACGGAACCCTAAAAGGAGTGGAAGAGAAGCGAATTGGGGAAGAAGAGAAAATGTGGAGTGTGGTTTCAGACGTTGTCACGAAGACAGCGCTGAATTAAGAGCCAAGAGGGAGGAATTTTCCGGCGAGGGGATAAAAGAGAACCTCAGCGTCATCACAATGATCACATGTTGACGATTTGCAAGTACGTCCCTGGACCTGGGTTTACGTTTCCGTGAGAATTCTCGCGACCAAAAGAAATGCACGTTGACAAATACGAGTATCCACCCAAATTTAGTAGGCGCATTCGAGTTGTCATTGTTGCGTAAAAAGGATATATATAAACTATATTAAAATAATAGTGGATGTTTTATTTTTCGGAAAAGTTGGTCTTAGTCTTCCGAAATTGTGATACATATGTGAAAGACGTCAATTTTACTAAGATATACTCAAAAGCCTTTTTGTTCATTGAGTATCCTTCTTCTCCTTTTGTCCTTCAGTCCTCAATTCTTTTTTCTTAGTATAGGCATGTTTGGTTTCCTAGATTTCGCCGTATTAGATTGTATTTTGGCATCCATCTACAGAAAGTTTATATTTAATTTATAGGATTCAAAAAATGGAGTTAATCCCCATATTTTCGAACATAATAGGAATCCCGCATTTTGATTTCCATCAAAATTCTCCCAGACGTCAAAATCTAATTGTGGTTGACCGATGGACCCAAAAAAAATTTAAATCATATATTTTATAAATTTAGAAAATCAAACATAAATTTTGTGTTAATGGGATTTTGACAATACAGTATTTCACAAATGCAAGTCGGCAGAAATGCAGGATTCTTAAAAATCCAACAAACCAAACGTGCATGTTGTCGTTGTCATTAATGGCGGCATGTGTCACCATAGGACCGCCTTGGATGACGTTGTATGCTCACTTGGACTTAAATGTTAGCTCAAACCTTTTCACCTCCACATAAGTTGATTAGAGTTCCATATGCAATGACCAAGTCAGAAGGTATCATGTGGTAATTGGTTTTTGATGATCTTATTTGTTCTCTCTGGTCTTGTTTAGTCTCAAATTCTTTTTCTCGACGTCCACCTCGACACGCATATAGTTTGGATCACAATGGAAGCCATGAGAGTTGAGATTTTTTAAAGAAACGGTGCAATAGGAACATAGTGAAGCGGTTGTCGGTTTAGGTGTGCCAACCAAACACGCCATAAAGATCACAACTCCTTGCTTCAAAAATATGCTAGAAAATTCGTTGATACAAGATAGAACACGAAACAAGTAAATTAACTTCCAATCATGTTGCATCATTCGTAAGAGTCTCATGGAGTTCGACCACCACATTAACTTTCCATGTACTTCTAGTTTCGGCTCTTATAGAAAACAAATAACAAGAGATGTGTGTCGTTCATCCCAATGGGGCTCTAAACCTATGAAAGTTTTCAACCATGAAGTTAACATATACTTAGGAGTTACTCGATCTCAAAGAAATCAAATCACAATAGAAGGGGACTCGTGTCTCAATGTTGATGATATGAAGGACTTGTGTTTGTTGTTAAAGAAAAAGCTCATAGTTCTAATGACAATTTAGTTTGTGTTGGGGTTTGTTTAGTTGTTATAACAAATATTTGTTCGGGATGTCTAGGTCCCATTTGAAGTGAATTGAAACCACCATTTTAGTAATGTCCAAAGTAAAACCAAGTTCTATGCAAGCAAATATGCTATACATATATCTTGCTTAAGAAATGTAACGTCTAAGTGATAGGTATGTATCATATATTGTTGCTTCATAAATGTAACATCTAAGTGATATGTATGTATCATATATTGTTTATCATGAGTTAGATATTTATGTCACTGGTAACTATTTAAATATGAAATTGAGACATCAAAGCCATTTCTAAGAAAAGTTGATTCGAACTCGACCCAAAATAAATAAGCACGGTCAAGTTCCATTAAATGCTTGATGCTATTTGGTTTTTAATTGACCTATTGGCAATCCCAACCTACTCACATTCCCACACACCCCAAAGAAACATTGAGAAGAAGCATCAATTCATTGAATCAGTTCTACCATGTCCTCCACATCCTTCTCCTTTCTTCTCTCCACAATAATAACAACATCGACAATGGCAACACATTGAATGTTGAAACTAGTATTAACACAAGGGTATCAATAGGGAATTGTTGCATTCGTTCTTTTCCCACCCACCCACCCACAGATATCCACCTTTATGTAAGCTAAATGCGTCACAAAGTCCCTGGCATTGCCCTTGGAAACGTGGACATGAAAGGGAGGATATGGGAAAATAGACACCACGACCTTGCTCTGTGGAGATGGAGGTGTTCATGGAATGGGAAGAAGCAAGTATTGGTGGTGGCAAAATGTTAGTATGTTTGTGGAGGATAGGGATGTTTAAGGTGGGAGTGAGTGATGCCACTTGGAGGGAATGGT
The DNA here is from genome assembly GCA_963693085.1 of Alisma plantago-aquatica. Taxonomy (NCBI): domain Eukaryota; kingdom Viridiplantae; phylum Streptophyta; class Magnoliopsida; order Alismatales; family Alismataceae; genus Alisma; species Alisma plantago-aquatica. The sequence goes on from OY856410.1 coordinate 579,345,546, forward strand.
GTGTTGAATGCCAAAAATTCCAATCTTTATCTCATTAGTGGAGCTATAGGGGGAGCGGGGTCCCTAGTTTATGAAAATCCACGATACCAAATCTAAACAACTGTTTTGAGTGCCAAGGCCACATGATTGGGATCGCTATTTTGCAAGAAGTGGGTGAGGGTATTGTTCTTCACCATGACGTGATAATGATTAATGATTGATATGTGTACTTAAGGCTATATACCCCACTCACACCCGAACCGAAACCCGCTACATTTTCTTCTTTTTCTTTTTTCAGCTCAACTAACGGGACACTAGATAATTGAATACGTACACTCCATATCAAGACAACAAAGAAGCATGGACCCCCCACCCCCACCCCAACCCCCAAAAACTAATTAAGTATTAGTTATGATAACTGTGCCCCCACCACACCAACAAACTAGAAATTTATAATACCAACCGAGCTAGAGAACCGCCAAACGGCAGTATACAAGCAACGGGATCGAGCTCCACTCCACCATCCCTCGAGTGGGGGAGCCGCCCTTCCCCTCCTTACTGACGATCCCAAAGCATCCGGCACGTAGACACACATGGAATCAATTAAATGGTCTCTGCCATAGGTGGTAGCTTTGCTTGCGAGGCTTATAAAACCAATATAGTTTTCCGCATTATAATAGTGTGCATGATTGCCTAGGATTCCCTTTACGCTCAAGTAGTCAATCGCGGTGGAGTGGAGCTCCGGCCACCGGTCGCCGGCCAGCTAGCCTTGAGATCTCTCAACTAACACGTCCCTTGTCACGTGACGTGTGATTAAACTCAAAACTCACCACCACCACTTTGGTCTTGCTCGCTAGCTGTTACCCTTTTTTTCTATAGAAGGAAAAGATTTGGTCATGCTACAGTCGATTGTCTGGTCTGAATGCTGGCATCTGAGGAGGCATATAAGTGCATAACCCGTGGAATATTCTAAGCGACCTCTCCTCCATCATCATCTTCCTGAGAAACTGACGAGAGAACAGCGTTTGGTGGGTGGGGGGACGAATGTGTAGGAATTCCTTCTTCTCCATCTTTTTTGTTTCCTTTCGGCAATCATTTCAGGAGACGTCGCTGGCCAACTTGGGCAAAACGGTGCTCTTGTCTGCTTTGTCTGTGTTCTATCTTTCTGGTCCGTTGCTGGAATGGAACGCCGCAAATGGCTTTGAATCGCCTGAAGTCGTAGGCCCGTTAACATGAAAGGTAAATGGAAACTAAGAAAGTTCGAGGGAGGACCATTTGTGACTGTCTGCTCTTTCTTTTTTTCTTTTTTGGAAGTACGATTTACCTGGTGACGACTTCATCTATACTACTATAAAAAGAGCGAGTTTGATGTCTCTTCTCTCTTTTTTTTCAAGGAATTTTGCTCCTACGAATATTTATTCTCATACTCCTTTTAACTTTTATTATCTTATTCTGTATTTCTCTCTCCATCTTACGGAAACGGTTACTTGATTCTTTCTTTTCAAACAACCAATACAAATATCTTTTACCGTAAAGATCTTTTCACGGACGAATCTTCCCCTCGCACATTTCCAACAAATTTTATATGTCACGTGCATGTACACGTGTGCGTTCACTAGTACACATATAAACTGAAAATCGCGATAAATTTATCACTCTTTTTGGTTAAAGTTCAATCAGTTTCTTATTGTGGTTGGACCGCGGCCCAACGGTCTGGAAGAAGGCCATGGAAAGGCCAGGGGATTGACTCATCAGTGGCGTTGGAGAAGTGAATGGACAAGGGGAATGGATTTACTAGCTCTCAAGGACAAATCGAGCGAAATCCTATTAATAGAGCAGGAAGATATCAAAGCGTCTGTATGTGTTTATATCTCAAGCAGGGATGCCTATCCTATAGGAGACTTCCAGTAGAACAATGGCAGGAGACCAATCAAAATTTATTACAATAAAAAAAATTGTTTTAAGTTGAAAATAATTTCTTTCCCCATAATTTTTGTAGGGGTTGGATTTTGGGTGTTAATGGTGCATTCTCATTGATTGTCATATATAATATGTATAAGATACCTCTGATACTACTAATTTCTTTCAAACGGAACGTGATCGATAATGTGTGTGATGATACAGTTAGTATCTTTGCATCTCGAAGGGGGTACAACTTATGTGTAAGGAGTTGAAGGCATTGAACCTTTTTTTTGTAATGGTTTACATGTTTTCCACAAGAAACTTGACCTTGGCGGATTCCCTTTCTGAGAAGGAGAATGCCTAAAACTAATAGATTTCACTTCCCTCAAGAAAGGTCATTCGAGTAGCTTTTTTCTAAGTGTCAGAATCAAGCATTAAGTAATGATGGAAGGCCTAGCCAAGCTTCACTCAAGAAAGATGCCAAACCACCATTTTCTTTGACACTCCATTTTGTGTCCGTCTGAATTGATGAACAATGGATGTAACATAGTTGATGAAATCTGATCGAAAGGCGTTATAGGGCCCATATTGGTTGTCAAGTATACCCAAAATCATTATAAATCATGTCCATTAAAATGACAACGAATTAAATCCATATATGTGATCAAAATTTGGAAACAACTTCAATGATGACAATGAACGTAGTTGTAGTTACCAAAAGTTGGCCTGAAGGCAAGACGAACATCTCAATATACGAGTAACACCCCAAGGGATGCCTAGATACAAAGAGATGACTCAATGTATTGTTCAACAATCCAAATAGTCATTAGATGTATGATCAAATCCATGATCAAGTATCAATATATGATTCAACAATCACTACAATTCAACAATCACTAGGAATCAATAATCACCATAATTGATAGTCACAAAATGGTAATTCCCATAATGGGAAGGCTACTAACGCAGACATGCATCTAAACGTTGGATGTTCCATTACAGGCTACTTTTATAAGACATTGTCACTAAGACCCTAATCTAGGACATCTTCATAACCAAACCACCCAAACAAGCTACCCAACTGTCACCGTCGACACCCACTACCCTTGGAGGGCACTCTAGGCATGCAACCAATTTGATCACATTCAGACTCGTTTGTCACCTCAACTTGATTGAGACTTCATATAGACTGAGGTTAGGTGGGGTGTCATACAAGAGTGCCCCCACTTTTGCAATGACGTCACATCAAAATTTTACACCGTTGTTGGGGACGAAATACATAGTTTTGTCGAACTCTTATGTTGTGAATAATTAGGACTTTTTCATTTCTTTTTATTTTTATCCTACCGAGACCCGTTCTAGTAATGAACTCCTCCTTCTATCGAGTTTCCATTCCAGTAGTATGTTTTTCGGATAAATTTCATACTTGTTGATACTCAATCTTATCCTCTTGAATCATCCAATTTCCCCCTTTTCTCAAGCTTTTCACGGTACATGTGACACTCCCAAAGCATTAATAATATATTGTTTGATCCAAAAATTGACAGAATCTTTCATCATAGGTATCGTGTCAATCGAATCAGGATGGCTAGTGAATCAGAGATTCAAAGAATAAATGAGGCCCTAGTCGCTGACAGTGCGGCCATGACAGCCACCTTAGAAGCCAAGGTCACTGCCCAACAAGAGGTGGAGTGGCAGAAATAGCTCAAGGATTTCTCAATCCCCTTGACTAATGAGGCATACACCCCGTCATCCCTCCAACTATTACCACTCCCCAGTTTGAAATCCACATACATTGGATTACTATGCTTTAAGCAAGTGCATTCTCATGGAGGACGGGTGAAAACTGTCAAAACCACCTCCAACACCTCGTCAATCTATGTGCTTTATTCAAAGTTCCATGTGTTTTGGATGGCATCCTCAAATTAAGACTATTCAAGTACTCATTGACAGATCTCGCTAGTTCATCATACAACGCCATGGAAGGCAACCACATCACCACTTGGGAATCCCCCAGATCCAAATTCCTTGAAAAATATTACCCCCATGTCTCACTTATCAAATCTGGGGGGATTACACAATTCAAGATGTCTCTTGAAGAGACATTGGGAGAAGCATGGAAATAATTCAAGGATCTGCTCCTCTGTTGCCCACATTATAGCATTCCCTCAATACAGTTGATCAAGACATTCTATAGAGGCATCGATCCAGATACCAAAGTATTCCTTGGATCTTCCTCAGGAGGAAACTTTAAGTTACAGAACTTTGATAGTGCCTGGGAGGTAGTCAAAAGAAGTGTTGAGACTCAATCCCAATCTCCCCAAGGGCAAGTAAGAGTTCTTAAAGTCGCCAAGGCTTAGATAGTTCTGAGCTTAAATCAATCATCGAGTGTCTCAAGATGCTTACCTTGAAACAAGATCGATTAGAATTTGCCCTTCATGCTTCTATAAGATGTGGACCCCCTCCATTTCAGTATGCTATCGAACTCCTTTGTAGCATTCACCATGGTTTTGATCATCCCATGAAATAATGCCAAATACTATATAACATGCAACCAGGAGATGGGCAACAAATGGAAGATCTCAACTCTATTCATAGTGACAAGCTTACTACTATCCAAATTAAACTAGGTATCATCCTGGGTTCCAATATAGAAATTGTAAGATCCTCAAATTTGGTAAATTTGAAATGTATGAATATATGGCTTCATTTGATTAAAAATTCACTAATTGTAACTAATAGAATAGTAATGTTATCTTTGTGGCATAGATTCAACCTATGGCCCAAGTAAGGCCCATGAGACTATTTGCTTTGCAAATAGGTGCTTGTGGCACAGGTTTAAGAAATAAGAGATTTCATGCATAAATAAAGGAAAATGGCTTAATGGTTTGTTAGATAATTAAAATATGGAATAATAAGCAAGTTTCCAAAATATTCTAAGATAATTTGTAATCTAGATAATTAATGGAGTAATTATCTAATCTTGTCTTGCAACACAAATTTTGACAAATAAATGTTATTCGATCTAAATTTTGGAAATTAAAGATAATGTGAAAATTAAGATAATTATAGAATTTGAGATAAAAGAACTTTACATATGATCTGGGTAATTGTTTTAAGGAAGTACATTAAGGGAAAATTTTGCTTGTGAAGTTATTTCAATAAATGCTAAAAATGGATATAAGTCTAGAGATATTAATGAGTTTCCCTCCAAGTTTCATAATGATAGGACGCTCCTCATAGCATATGGAAAATCGAGAAGGAAGAAGGACTTGCTTGTAATAATTAAATGTTGTTTGCCTTGTTTGAAGAAAGAGAAAAGGGTATCTAGAAACATCCCTTTGTTACCAAACTTGGATCAATACGTGATTCTAGGATAATGAATGAAGTACCCATTTTGGGACCAATTGGAGTAAAAATGAGAGACATATGAATTACTTTATTTCTATAATCAAGGTTTACAAAGGGGTCTCTGGGATACCATATAGGGAAATAAATATTTTTGTGCTCAAGAAAAATACTCAATATAATTTAAGAGATAGATAATCCAAATATAGGGTTGTAGAAGAAAATTCAAGAAGTTCTGAGATATTTTATGGCCAAGATAATTTAGTTGATAATTATATATATTTGCCTTTGAAACCAAGTTTTGGTTAACTAAGGGAATAATTGAGGATTTTTCCTTTAGTATGAATAGAGTTCTTCCAAAATATTGGTATGACGGGTGGTTTCCTTTATGTGACTTTTAGGTCTATAAAGTAAAAGATGTGAGATTGTTATTATAAGGATAGGAGGGAGGAATATTGTTATTACTTTCCTAGAATGATGCCTTTCCAATTGCATAAGGAAACTTTATGGAAACTAGACCCATCGAACTCAAACCCTTGTGCTATATAAGAAGTGGTGTGAAGAGAAGATAGACTACCCCAATCCCCTCCTTCCTTGATGTGCATCCTTCCACAACATTGCAGTAGCAAATTTGTCTCCCTTCATCATGTCAATGCTCTTCCTATACCATGATTGCGACGCATCGTTCGAATAAAACATTATTAACTTAGCAAAAACAATCATTAAGCAATGGATTACCGAAAATCACTAAGAATTAAAACCATTTTATAGAGAGGTCCACACACAGGAAAACTCTTTCAAAAAGAACTGGAGTAATTTAATTACATACTGGTTCACAAGTACATGTCATGCATCATCTTTTTCTGAGAATTACATGCATCAACTACTCTGTTAAACTAAACACATGCAGTATAAAATCTCGAGGCACTAAGCCAAAAATCTCATAAGCATTAATTACAACTCCGAGGACCTGAGAGTACAAAGACGACACATTGGACTCTATGTACATCTATACAAGACATTTCAGCCAGTGTCTCCACCTGAGAATTCACTGTTGTCCCTACTGCTGCTATTGATGTCCTTCACCTACTGAAGGATTCCTACCTCTTCATCTGTGTCCACCTAAAAATGTGGTTCCTACAGGGGTGAGACAATTGTAAATTGCCCCAGCGAGAGATATAACTCTCTGCCAGAAACATTATTATTGCAATTTATTAATTTAAATATGAACAGAGGAATCACAATTGTTTAACAGTAGTTAACTCATTGTCTAACAGATTAGAACATTGTTCTTATCTAAAGCATTTCATCTTTATGCAAACACACTACACAACTGATTATATTTTACACATCATTTGTCAAACTGCAATTAACTTGCCATGGTATATTAACATCTTCACTATAGAGTTATAGCCGCAACATATACTCTCTTCAGGCTTAGATCACATAGCTAATACCTGGAATTGTTTTGTGTAGTCATGGCCTGTAGCCATACTCTTTTTAACAATGTATTGGGATCTTAATCCCTCATATCATCAAGTACCTTTCCATTTCTTAACAAGTTCATCATCATGATTATAGAATATGGGTATTCAATCCTTTAGTTCATCATAGAATACTTGTTACCACATAACAGGTAACTTAATACCTTTAGGTCATTTGACCAAGGTAAGCATGATTCTTACTACATAAGCATTCCATATAGCACACAAAGCTTAATTCACCTCTTGTTACCTCTTAATAGGTAACAAGGCATATTATGGCTTATGAAGCCCATAAACAATTTCAATAATTAAAGAATCATATGGCACACAGGGCTCATTGATTTCAGATTACCTCTCACTAAGCAACAAAGCATATGAAGGCTTATAAGGCCTATAAAACATTTTCAATAGAAGAGCATCATAGCTCATACCTGGCTATTCTTATCATCTTAACATACATGCATGATTAGTACTCATGATAATAGTTATAATGCTTTCATATCATCACCAAGCAACACAAAGTAATACCACTATTCCCTTTTTAGGGTTAGGATTCCTCTTACATATCATCACCCTACTTTAGGGTTTTTCCACAAATAACCATTTAGGTTCTTAAGATAATGTTATTAATGATCAAACCTTAATTCATTGCTCCACACAGCTAGGAGTTAACATTGATAACATAAGTATTCAATCATACTTATTTATTCTCATCATTAAATGAATTATCAACACAAAGTATGAGTTTCTCTCTCATCTTTACCAGAATATGATTACATCAAAGTTTATTGATTTGGATTAACCTTTTCATAAGGCATGTTAGCCTACACTTATCAAAGTGCATTACATTTCAATGTAACAACTGACATGACACATTTCATGTGTCACTCATCCAAATATATTGGATTTAAAATACATCAAGGTAAATCAATCTTGAGGTGCTGGATGTGATATCTATCATATTTTGATGTATCACTTCCCTCATCACCTTTATCTTACTTGAGTTCATCCACTTAGCTTGTATTAGGGTATTTCCCCTCCTAATACTTTATACACAACTCATCACATTTATCATGTAATGTATTGGTTGTAAGTCACTTATTTAGAAAATACAACCTTTGCTAATGATATGGACTCATCTTTGAGTTAGGAACTACTAATATAAGGATATCCATGATCAACCTCTTTAGGTGTTACACTTGTAAATATATTAATCACTATTCCATTATTAGGAATAGGGTTTTCCATGTTTATAAATTAAGGTTCACATAGCATCTCCCATATTTATGGGTTTCACATAATATCACTCTACATTAGAGTTTCACGTAATATCCTTCTATATCAGGGTTACACATAGCATTACCTGAAATTAGGATTTCACATGACATCACCCTTAATTAGGGTTTTACATGGAATCACCCTCAATTAGGGTTAGGGTTCATTAACCTTCTTGATTAGGGTTTCATGATCTCTTTACTAAGGATCATACCCTAATCTCCACATGATTAATACTCATGTATGAATTCCTCTCTCTCTCTCTCATCCTCTCTAGGATGTCAATTACTTTAATCTTAATTATATTAGGTCTAATCAACTTGAATGAAGGGTTGTCATAACATATTAAATCATTACTTTCATAAGCATCAAGAATTAACCACTCACAAAGGTACTAGTTGCCCTAGTACCTCAAAGGTACAACCATTGTAATCACCTTTGATTTGCATCATTATTAATCAATTAGTTAATTGACCTTTAGTCACCTTAGGTGTCCAAATGGTTTGATCAATTGATCCTCAAATGGTCTTGGTCACTTAGACCCCAAACGGTCTTGGTCACTTAGACATTGAATGGTTTGAAACCGTTCAAGTAAAACAATAATGAAACTGTATGGACAATTTCACACTTGAAGCCACTTAGGTCTCCAAACGGTTTGAGACCGTTTGGTCTCAAACAGTCTTGAGACCATTTGATCCCAAACGGTCTTGAGACCATTTGGACTCAAACGTTCTTAAGACCGTTTGGTCCAAACTCTCTCAAAACTGAATGGACCAAAAAGATCTTCCATCACTTTATCAATTCATGATTTCAATCATTAAACCATCTATCAATTGAACTACTGATTTATTATTCAATTGAACCATTGAATCACCCTTCAATTGGACCTTCAATTAGGGTTTTTGAACCCAATTTAACTAGGGTTTATAATCAAGAAACCATCAATTAGGATATTTTAATCGAGGAACCATCAATGGTTGACATCGTGGAACTAATTCAAATGAAATCGTTGGATCATCATCAAACCATGATATGACCTGACCTCAAGCGGTCTTGAAGTCATTTGGATGACCTCAAAATGGTCTTGATACCATTTGACTCATCCCATCATTGAAATTATAAAATTCACTTAGGGTTTGCATCATTGAATCTATCATTAATTGAGCTATTGATTATATTTCAATTTGATATCACTGGTTCTTCAACCATCAAATCATACACCACCATAGACTTCTAAATGGTCTTGGTTGACCTCAAAATGGTATTGAGACCATTTGGGTGACCTCCAAATGGTCTTGAGACCGTTTGGGCTAGTCAACCCAAAAATTGATTCAATTACTTAAGGATTCAACACTCAACCCGATTAGGGTTTGCAATTGGCAGATCATCCAATCATGGAACCTTTAGAAACTCATCAATTAAATCTATTAGATCATTTTTAAACACATCAGAAATCAACCTCAAACGGTCAACCCCCTCCATTTGGTCAACCACTCCAAACAGTTTAGAACCCAAACCTCCAAACGGTTTGCAAACTGTTTGGCCACCAAACGGTTTGGTGAAACCGATTGGACTATATTGTTGAAACCATTTGCAATACATATTTGTGGAGGTGTGTGCTTATGATGATGTCATCATCATCAAGATATAAAACAATGAAGCTTGCTGTGATTTTCATGGTGATTGCATCAATCAATCAAATAAAATTCTAGAAATAAAGAAGGAAGCAACAATTGATGAAGATATGGAATCAATAACAAAGTTCAAGGGTTCAAGTTATATAACCCGCCTTCAATTGGGCTTCAAAGCTTCAACCTCCACGTCTTTAATGGTGAAAGCAAAACCCTCCACTATCCCAAGCTCGTCCTTAAGCTTTGAGTGAAAAGGAATGGCTAGAATTGAAGATGGAATGGAGATAAGAAGAAATCATGCATTGATTTTTGATTTCCACCATGAATTCAAGGTGAAAGAAGGTCAAGAAGCTTACCAACAGATTGGGGGTCGTCCTCCTGTTTATCCAATCTCCCTTGGTCGTTTTGAAAGCAAGAAGTGAAAGTGGATTCGAAATTATCCCTTCATCTCATGGTTAAAGGAGCTTATATATGAACTTTATTGAAAATTCATTTAAGAGAGAGAAAGTAGGGATTATTTCCTCCATTTCCTTGTCACTTGCTCCCTTACCTTCCTTAGATACGAGGCTATCTTCCTTGTCTCATATTCCTCTCAATTATCCACAATTTAAAGAAAAACAAACTAAGCACTTTAAATCATATTATAATAATATCCATAAGTGAGTGGATATTTCTTTTTCTTATAATAATGTGAGTGGGTTCTTCACCTCCTTAAGATATTTTCGTTGCATTTGGAAGTACCATGCTCGTACATCCTTGTGCAATATCAACCTACTCATTTTGGTTGAAGGGCGCTTCAATTAATATATTTATTTTTGCATTAAATCGAAATAAAGTTCCACTTATGCTTAAATCTTGATTATTTTAATATCAAGATTCTCTCTTCTCCAAAATGATTTAAATGAGGCTCCCCTATCAAATAATTTTCTCTACATGATGCCAAGAATCATGAGGGACCCTCTTGAAGTGGTATTTTGCATATTGAACCCTAGATTTTGGGTAAATTGCACATTACACCAAAACTAGGTTTTAATGCACAAACATTGCTCAACAGGCTCTTTCTTGTTATTCAGGCTTGTAGAAGACATACTACTGCATCATACTCATTCCCATGATGCTTCAACATCTGAGGAACATTGTATAATGTACAATTTGCAAGTTAACCCCTCAACTTGGGTAATTTGCACTTTAGTCCAAAACTAACAAAACATTGTTTCAACATTATTCAAAAAGGACTAAAATTGGAATATAAGTTCCTCTTGAGCCTTAACTACTTTTCAAGAGATAAGAGCAAGCATATAATCCAGTTTATTAAGAAAAATATCTAGGGTTAAAGCATAACCCATGTCAGGGATGTTACAAGTTATAAACCCCTAACAAGGATTTTGTCCCCGAAATCCCAGGAAAAGGAGAGACAAATTTTATGCATTTATCATACCATCAAATCTCCACATAAAATCTTAATGTCATGGAGATACCGTAGATCTGTAATCCACACAAAGTTTCTTCCACACAGGGTTATTCTAAGGAAATATTTTTAGCTAGATAAACTTTTCCACTAATTACAATTGTTCCTTCCATTAGTTCAACCTTATCAATGTTTATGTTTATGCAGAGCATAAACCCCTAACATATGATGTCCATATTATTTGATGTAACTAGATTGATTTCACAGTTGTACAATATAGATAACCAACATAAATCGTCTATTATTTCTCAGATACTAGAATTATTACTTTGGTATTCATCACATGTGTTGAGAACACATCTCATCCTTATCATATTCATTTCTCTATTGTTACCACCAAGGGTACACATGCACAAGGTATTTCTTTTATTTTGTATGCTCCATATATCATTATCTTGGAACTAAAGTCCAAAGCAAACTGATACTTTTCTAAGTATCCATCAACAGATTATTTCTAATCCATGTACATCAAATGTCATAATACTTACTTGATTGTCATGTTAATGAAAGGAGAAACATAAAGTATCACACTCCTATCATTACCCAAGGCTGTTTATCAAAGGGGAAAACATATATATATATAGCAGAGGTAATCCACTCAGCAATCCTTTATTTTTTTGGGAAAGTTCACTTAGCAATTCCTATGTAATTGAGAAAGTTTACTTAGCAATTCCTCATTAGTTGGGAAAGTTTACTTAGCACTTCCTTATTAGTTGGGAAAGTTCACTTAGCAATTCCTATGTAATCGGGAAAGTTCACTTAGCACTTCCCTATGTAATTGGGAAAGTTCACTTAGCACTTCCCTATGTAATTGGGAAAGTTCACTTAGCACTTCCTTATTAGTTGGGAAAGTTCACTTAGCACTTCCTATGTAATTGGGAAAGTTCACTTAGCACTTGCCTATGTAATTGGGAAAGTTCACTTAGCACTTCCTTATGTAATTGGGAAAGTTCACTTAGCACTTCCTTATGTAATTGGGAAAGTTCACTTAGCACTTCCCTATTAGTGGGGAAAGTTCACTTAGCACTTCCTATGTAATTGGGAAAGTTCACTTAGCACTTCCCTATGTAATTGGGAAAGTTCACTTAGCACTTCCCTATGTAATTGGGAAAGTTCACTTAGAACTTCCCTATGTAATTGGGAAAGTTCACTTAGCACTTCTCTATGTAATTGGGAAAGTTCACTTAGCACTTCCTTATGTAATTGGGAAAGTTCACTTAGCACTTCCCTATTAGTTGGGAAAGTTCACTTAGCCCTTCCTATGTAATTTCATTATACTCATTAGATTGTTTCAGAATGACTACTTGATCAGAGTAATCAGAAAGATAACAATCTAAGAGTTCCATACTTGCCCTATTTTCAATAATCATATACCTGGCCAGGGTATACGAGTATTGAGATTAGGTAGTATGCACTTTATTTACTATCATATTCCTCATTTTTCATATCATTATACACATAGGATTTCTCATTCCTGGATTTTCTTCAGGAATCACTTCTATATCTCATTCTCTTTCACACAGATAAGAGCAATTATAGAACATTTAAAAGAATACTGAATAGAATATAAATTCTAGTTCTCATCATTTCGTCCCTCCCCATAGGACAATCAACAGGGAAATCCATAATAGCAATCCTTTTATAGGATTATCAGATAGCATCAAGATAAGGCATATCGAAATGAAAAAAAAAACTCTATCTGACCATTACCCCTTGCGGTCATCTACCGCTTTAGGTTGACTCAACACATAGAGTATAGTTGTTTCATGTTGTTACTTTTGCCTTTACTTAGTGGCTACTGCCCTGGTGCACTAGGCATTTATTGCACTGGTGCCACCAAAACTTTGGCTTTTCAGAACAACTAGGCAAATGTCTCTAAAATTATAGAGACCTTACCTTAAGTCTCAACTTATTGCCCCTCCTTGGGAACTACCATCATAGATGTATTATCTGTCTAAACTTATGGCAGAGTCTACTTTCTCGCCATATGTTAATCTTTCCCTCATTTCCACTGTTCCAATATGACTACGTCATTCAAGAACCCTTTATAAGCCCAAAGTTTCCACATTAAGGACTGGTAACCTAGGTTGTAATGCTAGTATCCAATCTTCTATATGCATCACTGTTGTCCTAACCTGCCCTTCAAGAGCATAAACATAGGATTCTCTATCCTGATCAGGTCAAGATGGGAATTCTCAGGCACTTGTTCTTCTCTTGCCTGATACCTTGCACCCTTTCTTGGTGCAACAACATTGCCCTTAGCAATGTGTTCCTCATGTTCCCCAGTCATTTACACCACTTTACCCTTTACTCTACATAAGCAGAAGTCACTATAGGGTATGATGGAGGACACTAACATAGACTCAACACCTTAGTCCTATGTCTTTGTAGACTCAACGAACCTTAAGCTCTGACACCACTAAATTGTGATGCTTCGTTCAAATAAAACGTTATTAACTTAGCGAAAATGACCATTAAGCAGCGGATTATCGAAAATCACTAAGAATGAAAACCATTTTACAAAGAGGTCCACACATAGGAAAACTCTTTCAAAAAGAACTGGAGTAATTTAATTACATATTGGTTCACAAGTACATGTCCTGCATCATCTTTTTCTGAGAATTACATGCATCAACTGCTCTGTTAAACTAAACACAGGCAGTATAAAATCTCGAGGTACTAATCCAAAATCTCAAAAACATTAATTACTACTGCGAGGACCTGAGAGTACAGATACGGCACATATGAGTCTATGTACATCTATACAAGACATTTCAGCCAGTGTCTCCACCTGAGAATTCACTGCTGTCCCTGCTGCTGCTGTTGTTGTCCTTCACCTATTGAAGGATTCATGCCTCTTCATCCGCGCCCACCTAAAAATGTGGTTCCCACGGGGGTGAGACAATTGTAAATTGCCCCAGCGAGAAATGTAACTCTCTACCAGAAACATTATTATTGCAGTTTATTAAGATAAATCTGAACAGAGGAATCATAATTGTTTAACATCAGTTAATTCATTGTCTAACATATTAGAACATTGTTCTTATCTAAAGAATTTCATCTTTATGTAAACACACTACACATCTGATTATAGTTTACACATCATTTATCAAACTGCAATTAACTTGCCATGGTAATAACATCTTCACTATAGAGTTATAGCCGCATCATATACTCTCTTCAGGCTTAGATCACATAGATAATACCTGGCATTGTTTTGTGGAGTCATGGCTTGTATCCATACTCTTTTTAATAATGTATTGAGATCTTAATCCCTCATATCATCAAGTACCTTTCCATTTCTTAACAAGTTCATCATCATGATTATAGAATATGGGTATTCAATCCTTTAGTTCATCATAGAATACTTGTTACCACATAACATGTAACTTAATACCTTTAGGTCATTTGACCAAGGTAAGCATGATTCTTACTACATAAGCATTCCATATAGCACACAAAGCTTAATTCACCTCTTGTTACCTCTTAATAGGTAACAAGGCATATTATAGCTTATGAAGCCCATAAACAATTTCAATAATTAAAGCATCATATGGGACACAGGGCTCATTGATTTCAGATTACCTCTCACTAAGTAACAAAGCATATGAAGTCTTATAAGGCCTATAAAACATTTTCAATATAAGAGCATCATAGCTCATACCTGGCTATGCTTATCATCTTAACATACCTGCATGATTAGTACTCATGATAACATTTATAATACTTTCATATCAGCACCATGCAACACAAAGTAATACCACTATTCCCTTTTTAGGGTTAGGATTCCTCTTACATATCATCACCCTAATTTAGGGTTTTTCCACAAATAACCATTTAGGTTCTTAAGATCATGTTATTAATGATCAAACCTTAATTCATTGCTCCACACAACTAGGAGTTAACATTGATAACATAAGTATTCAATCATACTTATTTATTCTCATCATTCATCATTAAATGAATTATCAACACAAAGTATGAGTTTCTCTCTCATCTTTACCAGAATATGATTGCATCAAAGTTTATTGATTTGGATTAACCTTTTCATAAGGCATGTTAGTCTACACTTATCAAAGTGCATTACATTTCAATGTAACAACTGACATGACACATTTCATGTGTCACTCATCCAAATATATTGGATTTAAAATACATCAAGGTATATCAATCTTGAGGTGCTGGATGTGATATCTATCATATTTTGATGTATCACTTCCTTCATCACCTTTATCTTACTTGAGTTCATCAACTTAGCTTGTATTAGGGTATTTCCCCTCCTAATACTTTATACACAGTTCATCACATTTATCATGTAATGTATTGGTCGTAAGTCACTTATTTAGAAAATACAACCTTTGCTAATGATATGGACTCATCTTTGAGTTAGGAACCACTGATATAAGGATATACATTATCAACCTCTTTAGGTGTTACACTTGTCAATATATTAATCACTATTCGATTATTAGTAATAGGGTTTTCCATGTTTATAAATTAAGGTTCACATAGCATCTCCCATATTTATGGGTTTCACATAATATCACTCTACATTAGAGTTTCACATAATATCCTTCTATATCAGGGTTACACATAGCATTACCTGAAATTAGGATTTCACATGACATCACCCTTAATTAGGGTTTTACATGGCATCACCCTCAATTAGGGTTAGGGTTCATTAACCTTCTTGATTAGGGTTTCATGATCTCTTTACTAAGGATCATACCCTAATCTCCACATGATTAATACTCATGTATGAATTCCTCTCTCTCTCTCTCATCCTCTCTAGGATGTCAATTACTTTAATCTTAATTATATTAGGTCCAATCAACTTGAATGAAGGGTTGTCATAACATATTAAATCATTGCTTTCATAAGCATCAAGAATTAACCACTCACAAAGGTACTAGTTACCCTAGTACCTCAAAGGTACAACCATTGTAATCACCTTTGATTTGCATCATTATTAATCAATTAGTTAATTGACCTTTAGTCACCTTAGGTGTCCAAATGGTTTGACCAATTGATCCTCAAATGGTCTTGGTCACTTAGACCCCAAACGGTCTTGGTCACTTAGACATTGAATGGTTTGAAACCGTTCAAGTAAAACAATAATGAAACTGTATGGAAAATTTCACACTTGAAGCCACTTAGGTCTCCAAATGGTTTGAGACCGTTTGGACTCAAACGGTCTTAAGACCGTTTGGTCCAAACTCTCTCAAAATCGAATGGACCAAAAAGATCTTCCATCACTTTATCAATTCAGGATTTCAATCATTAAACCATCTATCAATTGAACTACTGATTTATTCTTCAATTGAACCATTGAATCACCCTTCAATTGTACCTTCAATTAGGGTTTTAACCCAATTAAACTAGGGTTTATAATCAAGAAACCATCAATTATGATATTGAAATCGAGGAACCATCAATGGTTGACATCGTGGAACTAATTCAACTGAAATCGTTGGATCATCATCAAACCATGATATGACTTGACCTCAAACGGTCTTGAAGTCGTTTGGATGACCTCCAAATGGTCTTGAGACCATTTGACTCATCCCATCATTGAAATTATAAAATTCACTTAGGGTTTGCATCATTGAATCTATCATCAATTGTGCTATTGATTATATTTCAATTTGATATCACTGGTTCTTCAACCATCAAATCATACACCACCATAGACCTCTAAATAGTCTTGGTTGACCTCCAAATGGTCTTAAGACCGTTTGGGTGACCTCCAAACGGTCTTGAGACCGTTTCGGCTAGTCAACCCAAAAATTGATTCAATTGCTTAAGGATTCAACACTCAACCCGATTAGGGTTTGCAATTGGCAGATCATGCAATCATGGAACCTTTAGAAACTCATCAATTAAATCTATTAGATAATTTTTCAACACATTAGCAATCAACCTCAAACGGTCAACCCCCTCCACTCGGTCAACCACTCCAAACGGTTTGGAACCCAAACCTCCAAATGGTTTGCAAACCGTTTGGTCACCAAACAATTTGGTGAAACTGATTGGACTATATTATTGAAACCGTTTGCAATACATATTTGTGGAGGTGTGTGGTTATGATGATGTCATCATCATCAAGCTATAAAACCACGAATCTTTCTATGATTTTCATGGTGATTGCATCAATCAATCAAATAAAAGTTCAGAAATAAAGAAGGAAGCAACAATTGATGAAGATATGGAATCAATAACAAAGTTCAAGGGTTCAAGTTATATAACCCGCCTTCAATTGAGCTTCAAAGCTTCAACCTCCACGTCTTTAATGGTGAAAGCAAAAACTTTCACTATCACAAGCTCATCCTTAAGCTTTGAGCGAAAAGGAATGGCTAGAATTGAAGATGGAATGGAGATAAGAAGAAATCATGCATTGATTTTCGATTTCCACCATGAATTCAAGGTGAAAGAAGGTCAAAAAGCTTACCAACAGGTTGGGAGTCGTCCTCCTGTTGCTCCAAGCTCCCTTGGTCGTTTTGCAAGCAAGAAGTAAAAGTGGATTCGAAATTATCCCTTCACCTCATGGATAAAGGAGCTTATATATGAATTTTATTGAAAATTCATTTAAGAGAGAGAAAGTAGGGATTATTTTCTCCATTTCCTTGCCACTTGCTCCTTTCCCTTCCTTATATACGAGGCTATCTTCCTTGCCTCATATTCCTCTAAATTATCCACGATTTAAAGGAAAACAAACTAAGCACCTTAAATCATATTATAATAATATCCATAAGTGAGTGGATATTTCTTTTTCTTATAATAATGTGAGTGGGTTCTTCACCTCCTTAAGATATTTTCATTGCCTTTGGAAGGCCCATGCTGTTCCATCCTTGTGCAATATCAACCTAATCATTTTGGTTGAAGGGCTCTTCAATTAATATATTTATTTTTGCATTAAATCGAAATAAAGTTCCACTTATGATTAAATCTTGATTATTTTAATATCAAGATTCTCTCACCTCCAAAATGATTTAAATGAGGCACCCCTCTCAAATTATTTTCTCTACATGATGCCAAGAATCATGAGGGACCCTCTTGAAGTGATATTTTACATATTTAACCCTAGATTTTGGGTAAATTACACATTACACCAAAACTAGGTTTTAATGCACAAACATTGCTCAACATGCTCTTTCTTGTTATGCAGGCTTGTAGAAGCCATACTACTGCATCATACACATTCCCATGATGCTTCAACATCTAAGGAACATTGTATCATGTACAATTTGCAAGTTAACCCCTCAACTTGGGTAATTTGCACTTTAGTCCAAAACTAACAAAACATTGTTTCAACATTATTCAAAAAGGACTAAGATTGGAATATAAGTTCCTCTTGAGACTTAATTACTTTTCAAGACATAAGAGAAAGCATATAATCTAGTTTATTAAGAAAAACATCTAGGGTTAAAGCATAACCCAGGTTAGAGATGTTACAAGTTATAAACCCCTAACAAGGATTTCGTCCCCGAAATCCCAGGAAAAGGAGAGAGAGATTTTATTCGTTTATCATACCATCAAATATCCACATAACATCTTAATGTCATGGAGATACCATAGATCTGTAATCCACACAAAGTTTCTTCCACACAGGGTTATTCTAAGGAAATATTTTTATCTTGATAAACTTTTCCACTAATTACAATTGTTCCTTCCATTAGTTCAACCTTATCAATGTTTATGTTTATGCAGAGCATAAACCCCTAACATATGATGTCCATATTATTTTATGTAACTAGATTGATTTCACACTTGGAAAATATAGATAACCAACATAAATCATCTATTATTTCTCAGATACTAGAATTCTTACTTTGGTATTCATCATATGTGTTGAGAACACATCTCATCCTTATCACATTCATTTCTCTGTTGTTACCACCAAGGGTACACACATGCACAAGGTATTTCTTTTATTTTGTTTGCTCCATATATCATTATCTTGGAACTAAAGTCCAAAGCAAACTGATACTTTTCTAAGTATCCATCAACAGATTATTTCTAATCCATGTACATCAAATGTCATAATACTTACTTGATTGTCATGTTAATGAAAGGAGAAACATAAAGTATCATACTCCTATCATTAACTAAGGTTGTTTATCAAAGGGGAAAACATATATATATATATATATATATAACAGAGGTAATCCACTCAGCAATCCTTTATTTGTTTGGGAAAGTTCACTTAGCAATTCCTATGTAATTGAGAAAGTTTACTTAGCAATTCCTCATTAGTTGGGAAAGTTCACTTAGCACTTCCTCATTAGTTGGGAAAGTTCACTTAGCAATTCCTATGTAATTGGGAAAGTTCACTTAGCACTTCCCTATGTAATTGGGAAAGTTCACTTAGCACTTCCCTATGTAATTGGGAAAGTTCACTTAACACTTCCTTATTAGTTGGGAAAGTTCACTTAGCACTTCCTATGTAATTGGGAAAGTTCACTAGCACTTCCCTATGTAATTGGGAAAGTTCACTTAGCACTTCCTTATGTAATTGGGAAAGTTCACTTAGCACTTCCTTATGTAATTGGGAAATTTCACTTAGCACTTCCCTATTAGTTGGGAAAGTTCACTTAGCACTTCCTATGTAATTGGGAAAGTTCACTTAGCACTTCCCTATGTAATTGGGAAAGTTCACTTAGCACTTCCCTATGTAATTGGGAAATTTCACTTAGCACTTCCCTATGTAATTGGGAAAGTTCATTTAGCACTTCCCTATGTAATTGGGAAAGTTCACTTAGCATTTCCTTATGTAATTGGGAAAGTTCACTTAGCACTTCCCTATTAGTTGGGAAAGTTCACTTAGCACTTCCTATGTAATTTCATTATACTCATTAGATTGTTTCAAAATGACTACTTGATCAGAGTAATCAGAAAGATAACAATCTAAGAGTTACATACTTGCCCTATTTTCAATAATCATATACCTGGCCAGGGTATACAAGTATTGAGATTAGATAGTATGCACTTTATTTACTATCATATTCCTCACTTTTCATATCATTATACACATAGGATTTCTCATTCCTGGATTTTCTTCAGGAATCACTTCTATATCTCATTCTCTTTCACACAGATAAGAGCAATTATAGAATATTTAAAAGAATACTGAACAGAATATAAATTCTAGTTCTCATCATTTCTTCCCTCCCCATAGGACAATCAATAGGGAAATCCATAATAGCAATCCTTTTATAGGATTATCAGATAGCATCAAGATAAGGCATATCGAAATGAAAAAAAAAACTCTATCTGACTATTACCCCTTGCGGTCATCTACCGCTTTAGGTTGACTCAACACATAGAGTCTAGCTATTTCATGTTGTTACTTTTGCCTTTACTTAGTGGCTACTGCCCTGGTGCACTAGGCATTTATTGCACTGGTGGTACCAAAACTTTGGCTTTTCAGAACAACTAGGCAAATGTCTCTAAAATTATAGAGACCTTACCTTAAGTCTCAACTTATTGCCCCTCCTTGGGCACTACCATCACAGATGTACTATCTGTCTAAACTTATGGCAGAGTCTACTTTCTCACCATATGTTAATCTTTCCCTCATTTCCACTGTTCCAATATGACTACGTCATTCAGGAACCCTTTATAAGCCCAAAGCTTCCACATTAAGGACTAGTAACCTAGGTTGTAATGCTAGTATCCAATCTTCTATATGCATCACTGTTGTCCTAACCTGCCCTTCAAGAGCATAAACATAGGATTCTCTATCCTGATCAGGTCAAGATGGGAATTCTCAGGCACTTGTTCTTCTCTTGCCTGATACCTTGCACCCTCTCCTGGTGCAACAACATTGCCCTTAGCAATGTGTTCCTCATGTTCCCCAGTCATTTACACCACTTTACCCTTTACTCTGCATAAGCAGAAGTCACTATAGGGTATGCTGGAGGACACTAACACAGACTCAACACCTTAGTCCTATGTCTCTGTAGACTCAGTGAACCTTAAGCTCTGATACCACTAAATTGTGACGCATCGTTCGAATAAAACGTTATTAACTTAGCCAAAATGATCATTAAGCAGCGGATTACCGAAAATCACTAAGAATTAAAACCATTTTACAGAGAGGTCCACACACAGGAAAACTCTTTCAAAAAGAACTGGAGTAATTTAATTACATACTGGTTCACAAGTACATATCCTGCATCATCTTTTTCTGAGAATTACATGTATCAACTGCTCTGTTAAACTAAACACAGGCAATATAAAATCTCGAGGCACTAAGCCAAAATCTCAAAAGCATTAATTACTACTCCGAGGACCTGAGAGTACAGAGACGACACATAGAACTCTATGTACGTCTATACAAGCATTAATTACTACTGTTGTCCCTACTGCTGTTGTTGTTGTCCTTCACCTATTGAAGGATTCCTGCCTCTTCATCTGCGTCCACCTAAAAATGTGGTTCCCACGGGGGTGAGACAATTGTAAATTGCCCCAACGAGAGATATAACTCTCTTCCAGAAACATTATTATTGCAGTTTATTAAGATAAATCTGAACAGAGGAATCATAATTGTTTAACATCAGTTAATTCATTGTCTAACAAATTAGAACATTGTTCTTATCTAAAGCATTTCATCTTTATGCAAACACACTACACAACTGATTATATTATACACATCATTTGTCAAACTGCAATTAACTTGTCATGGTATATTAACATTTTCACTATAGAGTTATAGCCGCAACATATACTCTCTTCAGGCTTAGATCACATAGCTAATACCTGGCATTGTTTTGTGGAGTCATGGCCTGTAGCCATACTCTTTTTAATAATGTATTGAGATCTTAATCCCTCATCTCATCAAGTACCTTTCCATTTCTTAACAAGTTTATCATCATGATTATAGAATATGGGTATTCAATCATTTAGTTCATCATAGAATACTTGTTACCACATAATAGGTAACTTAATACCTTTAGATTATTTGACCAAGGTAAGCATGATTCTTACTACATAAGCATTCCATATAGCACACAAAGCTTAATTCACTTCTTTACCTCTTAATAGGTAACAAGGCATATTATGGCTTATGAAGACCATAAACAATTTCAATAATTAAAGCATCATATGGCACACAGGGCTCATTGATTTCAGATTACCTCTCACTAAGCAACAAAGCATATGAAGGCTTATAAGGCCTATAAAACATTTTCAATATAAGAGCATCATAGCTCATACCTGGCTATGCTTATCATATTAACATACCTGCATGATTAGTACTCATGATAATAGTTATAATGCTTTCATATCAGCACCATACAACATAAAGTAATACCACTATTCCCTTTTTAGGGTTAGGATTCCTCTTACATATCATCACCCTACTTTAGGGTTTTTCCACAAATAACCATTTAGGTTCTTAATATCATGTTATTAATGATCAAACCTTAATTCATTGCTCCACACATCTAGGAGTTAACATTGATAACATAAGTATTCAATCATACTTATTTATTCTCATCATTCATCATTAAATGAATTATCAACACAAAGTATGAGTTTCTCTCTCATCTTTACCAGAATATGATTGCGTCAAAGTTTATTGATTTGGATTAACCTTTTCATAAGGCATGTTAGCCTACACTTATCAAAGTGCATTACATTTCAATGTAACAACTGACATGATACATTTTTATGTGTCACTCATCCAAATATATTGAATTTAAAATACATCAAGGTATATCAATCTTGAGGTGCTGGATGTGATATCTATCATATTTTGATGTATCACCTCCCTCATCACCTTTATCTTACTTGAGTTCATCCACTTAGCTTGTATTAGGGTATTTCCCCTCCTAATACTTTATACACAGTTCATCACATTTATCATGTAATGTATTGGTCGTAAGTCACTTATTTAGAAAATACAACCTTTGCTAATGATATGGACTCATCTTTGAGTTAGGAACTACTGATATAAGGATATCCATTATCAACCTCTTTAGGTGTTACACTTGTCAATATATTAATCACTATTCCATTATTAGTAATAGGGTGACTACATCTAGTGTTTCATATATCTATGCTAAGAAAGTGTCATCCTGATACAGAGTTGGTGTTGCAACATGTAGAGGTAGAATTGAATGAAGATATATCCTATGTGGAAGGTCCAATGATGATTATTGACAGAAGAATCAAGAAGTTGTAAAAGAAAGACATAGTTCTTGTGAAATTTCTCTGGCATCACTCTGGCATTGAAGAAGCCACATGGGAGCTGGAGGAAGAAATGAGGAGGAAGTACCCTTCTCTTTTCTCTGGAGATTTCGGGGATGAAATCCCTGTTGGGGGTTGATAATTGTAACATCCCTGACTTGGGTTATGTCATAACCTGGAAGTTTTTCTTAATTAAGTTATTCATAAACCTATTTTAATCTTTTGAAAAGTAATTAAAACTCTCCTTGAGTTTAATTCTCAAGTTTAAGCTTATTTGCAAATTGTTTGTGCATTATATGATAGTTTGGGTGTAAATTGCAATTTACCCAACATGAGGGGTTATATTGCAATATGTCACATTTTGAACATGTTTCAAGTGCTTTAGCATCATAAGAGAGAGAATGATGCTAAGGGGTGGCTTGTGGAAAACCTAATGTGATGCACCGATCCTCGTGCCGTCTCTAATGACCCCAAAGACCGGAGAGTCAACCTCTTGGTAAACCACCCTTAACTTTTTCTTTTCTTAATCACTTAAAATTAACCTAAAGGAAAATCTTATGACTTGTAATAAACTAAAATCTTACTAAACTGCGGAAGAAACTACTATTTACTTTGCTATGTAGGTAAAATAGATTTACACAACATATTACATTTTTCAAGCGGAATATAAAGCACAATAGATAACTTAAAACTAAACTACATATTACATTACATTCTCTCTCTACCACACCACATGCCCCAAGGACCAAGGGGAAAGGACTAAGAGACCTATATTCTAACTATGAACTACCTTCTAGGAGCCTGGGTGATAAGATCCTTCAGCTTCCTCGTGTTGACGTTTACCTAAAAAAAATTAATAGGCTGGTGAGCTACTGGCTCAATGAATAGAATTTCACCCAACCATCGTAGATAACTCATTTTATGTTTATTAAACTGAAAAAAAATACATGAATTACTACACTGAGAAGATCTAAAACAATACAGTTAAATAACATAGAATGCCAAAATTACATTTAAAGAACAACTACTGCGAAACTATACTCAAATCTTTCTTAACCTTTCTTACTTATAAGAAACTCTTTAAACCTATATGATCATATTTTAGCTTATGCCCTGATCATATGCAATTTACTCTACATATGAAGAATCGTAACGAAATACGATCTCACCATATAAGACTTAGCTGACACACCTGGGATGCTAAGCCTGACAACGTCACTGGTCTGCAATAGGAAAATGGCTCTCTGGCCTCGGCACACCTGTGGGCCATAAAAACTGGACTCCTCTAACCTGAGCACACAAGTGGAGTGTCAAGCCACCTATTGGCTTTTCTGTACTCTAGTGTCACCAGAATCTCTAGTTGATGTTAAACACTACATACTATATTTTTAAGGAGACTTCCACTAGGGCTTAATCTCCCATACCACCTGTTAGTACGTTCCGACCCCCGTATACTGGACACCGCCAGGGCCCTACGGCACAGACCTCTCATATGGAATCTATGGTGTTCAGGGCCCCTAAGTCTATTATTTTATTATTCTTGAAAAACTCTTACTATATTGTATCTTTTCCTTACTTATACTTGACTCTGGTATCTCTATGGTACCGTGTCTATTTATTTGAAGTTTATAACACAACATGTATATCACTCTAAACTTGGCAGAGCAGTATACTCAAAACATTATAATATACTGAGAAATCAATATTTTATACCTGCAGACAGACTAAAATTCTTAAATAACTATAATATATGTCCACTTGATACTTTATACAGTAGAATCATGCAATTGAACTTCTTAATACACTGATAAGAGTTAATTACTTTACATGTGAATAATCGTCATTAGCACTTGTAAACTATTTGTACTTCCTTGGAAAAATGTGCACCTCAACCCAAATCTTGAGTTGTGCATCACATAACATAATTAAGAGCTAATTACTTGTCATGGCAAGAATTATTAATGATAATTGAGAATTTCTAATGATATCCTTAAGAAATGTGCCAATTCATGTTAGTACTAAATCACACACATTAACTATAACAGAGAGTGTGCAACATATTTATATTGAGACATTGCGAGTCATGTCTATTTCTTTAAATCGTGCAACTAGTTAATTACTAAAATTGTACAGCCTGGGTTTATACCCAAACCGTACATCTACTGGAAATCTCGGTTGTGTGCTAATGTCTTTAACCTTTAAATTGAGCATTTTAGGATTTGATCAATCATATAGTTTCAGTAATCTAAATCATAAAAATCAGTTAACAAACTAAATCATACAAAACGTGAAGAAGTGAAACGTGAAATAAAGGTCAGGCAACGTCAATACCGCACAACACCTAGGTAACCGATGTTACCCGCAAATAACACAATTATAACTGAAAATACCTGTTTATTGGAGTTAAATCTTTCTTGGTGAGTGAGATTCTACTCACTGAGGTTCAAGATGGCCGAAATCGACTGGAAACGTGCCCAAAGCCTGCTTCTGGGCATCCACAGGGTTGTCTTCAACCTTGAGCTTGCCCTGGTTCGGACCTGCTACAAATAGCAACTACCTTCCCACACTCAGGTTGAGGAAATGAGGGGGGAAGCTAGCTAGGAGTTGCGGATTCCTATATAGACCTCACGACCGAGGTCATGGGCACCATTTCGAGGTGCTTTGCGACGCCAATAGGGCTCCTGGTCGTGCTGGTGGCGGTGCCGCACCTAGTGCTGGTCGGGCCGATGTCCTAGCTGGTTGAGGCATCACGATTGGGCAAGGATGAGGAGGAAGGAAGGAGGAAGAAGAAGAAGAAAGGGGCTCGCGCAGTTGGAAACGAAGCTAGGGAGCCCAAAATCGCCCGCACACGCCTCTTCTCCGTAGGTCGATCGAGCTCAGCTACTATGCGCCGCTCAAGCACCGATCGGGGGTAAGGGATAAGGGATTAAAGGGTTCATTAACCAAATAAATGGGTAAATTGCAGATCTCATCCCAAGAAACTAAAAATGCCACATCTTTTGCCTCGGAGGTCCGATTCTAGTGATTTCTTTTTGCAAATTTTCAAGAACGAGATCCACTACAACCTCAAGGCAAGAAAACATACTAACTAACTTGTCTCAACTTGATAAAAACACTATTTGCATCTTGAACACTTATCTTATCTTAATCAACATGGTGATGCACTAATTACTGTACTTACTAGTTAAACTCGGAGTGGGTCATAACAATCTCCCTCCCTTATAAGAATTTCATTATGAAATTCCTAAAAGAGAAAAGGAAATTTGTTATGCATCTCTGACTCAAGCTCCCATGTGGCTTCCTCTAGGTTGTGGTTCCTCCACAGAACTTTCACTAACAGTATCTCTCGATTCTTGATCTTCTTAATTCTTCAATCAACTATTTATACTGGTCCTTCAACATAGGATACATCTTGTCACGCTCCAATCTCACATTAACCACAAAACACAAGATTAGGACGCAACAGGATGGGATTTACACATAAGCCAATCACTCTTCACTTTTTAAAACATTTTAAAGATATTAATAGGAAAATCTGATTTATGCTGTAAAATGAAACTAAACAAACTGCGGAAGCATCTTTATTAACTGACTAGCAATATAAACAGAGTCTACAACATATTACATTGTTCGACGTAAAATAAAGCATAACAGATAATTAACATCTTAATACACATTCACTCTCTCACTTACACCTTATCCCAAAGATAGAGGGGAAAGGACTAAGAGACCTCTAACTACTAACTACGTATACCTTCTACAGACTAAGCGATAGGATGAAAGGATCCTTCAGATTTCCTGCTGCTGATGATAACCTGAAAATGTTTTGAGTAGAGGTATGAGCCTACTCGCTCAGTGAATAGCATTTCACTTAGCTATCACTAAACAACTCATCAGGTTTATAAATTGAAATTAAACATAAATGCAGAACTAAGCAAGGTAGTTCTAAATACATAGCAGATATACAGATATTAATCACGTTTCTAAGCATCAACAGATAATTCAGGTAAATAAACAGTTATATAAATTTACTGTGATCCTACATGTTTACTTATTCATATTATTATTATGCCCTAAATATATGCAGTGTACTCTGCATATAAAGATCTGCAACAAGTCCATGCTACGGTCCCACCGTACAAGACTTAGCGACACACTCGGGAAATGCTAAGTCTGACGCCAGCCCTGCTCTGCTACAGGACCCCTGGCTCTCCGGCCAGAAATATAGGCTCTACGGCCTCAATGCACAACCACGTGTGCTCCTGACTCCTCCTTTAACCTGAGTACACCGGCGGAGGGTCTTACAGGGTTACCTTCGTAACACACGCACGAATGGTGTTAGATAACCAAGTTTTCTTTCTTTTTCCCAGTGCCATCGTGACACAAGCACGATTGTTGTTAGACACTGCCTTTCTTTCTATCCTCGTGCCACCAGAATTACTCAACCGGTTGATGTTGGACACGAGTTTCACCCCTAAGTAACAGACCTTCCTTTAGGGGTTCTACGGTGTTAGGGCACTTAGGTCTATTAACTGATTAACAATTAAACATATAAACAGGAATATCACATTTCATGCATATTGCACAATCTGAATAACACATGAAGCAAATGTATATCCTTTATCATCATTAAACATGATTCAGTATCATTTATCCACTTTCGATGCTAAACATCTATTTTTAAATCAGCAAATACATTGCAAGTATAATACAGGAAATTTCATCAATTTCACTAAACATATTAGGTATTTCAAGTTCCAATGAAACTAACATACTCTATTGTATGTACTATGCTGTTTAAAAGTTATACTAACTGATACAGAAGTGATTAAGCATTTAAATTGAGTTAAATAATGATTTCTAAATGAACTACTACTCACACTTGAAACTCGGCTGACCAATCTGGGAATTCGGCCGATTGGCCGGAAACTCGGCCGATCAGTCTAGGCAACTCGGCCGATCGGCTGACAACTCGGCCGATCAGTCTGCAATCTCGGCCGATCGAATCCCTGTTCGATTTCCTATAATAGGAAACTCGGCCGAATCATATCCAATTCGGCCGATTAAAAACATTGTTAGACAGTAGCATGGTTGAATCGTGACTGAACACTACAATACCTAGCTTGGACTCTCATTTAGAGTCAAGAGCATACCCTGGTGCTGTTGCTCACACCCAAACGGCCTCCTGGCCATTGCTGCAATTGCTGTTGTTGCTTGCTTGCTTGGGCGACCGACACCATGGCTAGTCTGGTGTTGCTGCTTGTCCGAGATAGAGGAAGGGAGGAAGGAGTTCAGAGGTGATCGGAGCTCTCTCTCTCTCTCTTTCAAGCCCTAGGTCACCCAAAAGAACCTTCGGCCGGCGCCATGCTGCTGCTTGATGGACGCAGCACATGCTGCTAGGGGCGCCGCCCTAGCAGGTTGTGCGGTTGCGGCTGGCAAGGAAGGTGAAGAAAAGGAGGAAGAGGGGAGGAAGGAGAAGGGTGAGGAAAGAGTAGACGGAGGTCAGGTTGTTGGTCGGAGGTGTAGGCGAGCTGAATCGAGGCCAAGGGGTGCCAAAACGGCCGCCCTCTCATCCCTCTGCTGCTTGGATCGCACCCCTGTAGAGCGTCGCTTGGGCGGTGGATCCTGTTCTATTAATCGTGTAAAGGAGAAGGATAAGCGAGAAAGGGCTAGGGGGCGAAATGCAATTTGCCCACCAACTATCCAAAATTACAATCTAGTCCCTCAAAGCTCCAAAAACTCGTAACTCATGACCTGAAGGTCGGATTCAAATGTTTTCTCTGGCATCGGTTCAATCTCTGAATCCTCCACAATCTCAGGGCTAGGATTTAAGCTTAAGAGAGTTTTGTTATTTGTTGAAACGTCATTAGCATAAGTGAGTTCTCAACTCAACTTAATTAACCTAACGATCATCATTGTTATCATTAGTCGCCTCAGGTGATTCAAACTCAACTATTGATTCACATATTAACTTATTTTGATTATCCATGATATTTAATTTGATACTCAACACTAATTGAGATGTTTCACGTAATTCGAGGTATTTATTAGTTAATCATGGAGTGGGTCATAACAACCTTTTCCCCTTAAAAGAATTTCGTCCCGAAATTCCTAAAAGAGAAAGGAAACGTGTTACTCATTTCTGACTCGTATTCCTACGTAGCTCCCTCTAGGTTAAGATTTCTCCACAAAACTATCACTAATGGTATCTCACAATTCGTGAGTTTCTTGATTCTCCGATCAACCATCCGTATAGGTCCCTTAACCTAGGACACATCTGATCTGATTCCAGATCGACCCAAAAAACATTGTCTTTCCAGAACTGTTATAGCAGTATCTCACTTTATGGTAATTACCAAGAAATTATTATACTATTCATGCAAACAAACTAAAATTCTTTAAATAAACAGAATGCATGTCTATTTGGTACTAAAATTAAATCATGCAATTTAACTATTAAACATCACTACATATCATACTGAGAATTGATATTAAAATACTTGGTTCATCGTACACCCTATCCTTAGGGTTTCATTTGCCTTATTCATTCATCACATGCCAACACCCTACCCTTAGGGTTATCTCATTCACTAATCACATGGAAACACCCTACTCTTAGGGTTTTCCGTTATCTCATTTGTTTGATTGCAATTCAAATCACAATACAGTATTATTCTGGAACTGGAAGAGCAGTATATTTCAAATCATTGTAATTACTGAGAAATCTTTATATCATGCATGCAGACAGATTAAAAATTCATAAATATTCCAAACTCAAATCAATTTTGGCACATACATACTGAATTTCATGTAATTGAACATCTTATTACACCAATAAGTGTAATTTATTTCACCTTATAAGAAACCATCTGTAATATTTATCAATTATCTGAAATTTCTCGAAGTACGTGCATATTAACCAAATTCCTGGTTTATGCATCACATAACTCAATTAAGAGTTATTTTCATATCATAACACAAATTCTTAATGGTACTTGAGAATTTCTGATAATATCTTAGAGAAATGTGCCAATTCATGTAAATGTTAAATCACACACATTAACATAACAGGAAACATGCAACTAGATTTATTTGCATATTTTAATGCTATCATACTTTCTTGAAATTATGCACCTGATGAGTTACCAAATCTGGGTTCCCTGGGTTCATACTCAAACTGTACCATTATCAGTTGTGTATTTCTAAACTCAACATTCACACTAAGCAAACTCTATAAGACTTAAATGTTCATCCTTACTTCCACTGAAAAGTAAAACACATGCTCTCAGCATGTCCTCAAGAGTCTGAATGGTTCTCTCAGACTGGCCATCCGTCTGCGGTTGAAAAGGTTATATTAAATCTTAACCTTGTGCCCGAAGCACGATGCAACTGTTTCTACAATCCTAAATGTGAACTTAGAATCTCAATAACGATATGATTAAATCTGGATTACCAGGCAATCTAACTATTTTATCCATATATATCTTAGTCAAATTTCGAGACATCAAGGGTTGACTTAATATGAAGAAAGCGAGCAGACTAAATTAGTCTATCCACAATTATTCATATCGAGTCACAACCTCTAGGTGTCCTGGGTAGTCTTACCACAAAATCCATTGTGATAAGTTCCCATTCCCATTCAGGCATAGAAAAAGATTACCAGGTAGCTATAGATTTCTAGGGTTCAGCTTTAACCTTCTGATACACACTACTTTTAACCACATTCTCAGCTACATCCTTCTGCATATCTGACCATCCGTTTCAACTACTTGAGATTCATATACATCTTAGTGTTTCCTGAAAGCATAGCATACATCAATACATATATTTCCATAAAAATCTTTTCTTTCAGCCTTTTCCCCTTAAAAGAATTTTACACCATCTCGAAGTACACACAACATGTCATGCATAGTCTGGTTTAACTCACTATCACCCTATAGTAGTTCCTTGATCTGATCATAAGAAGTAGGCTTAACTTACATCTATACAATCAAATCACTTTGTGTTGTCACCCCTAAGCCTAAGTTCAACTTCCACATTTCTACTAACAGGTCTCTATTGAAACCTGCCATAGAGAATGCATTAGTTGTTGAACTTGACTTTCTGCTGAAAGCATCAGCCACCATATTCCCTTTACCAAGGTGGTAATCCATTGTCACATCATAAGATAGTGACGCCGTGTCTTAAAAACATGAACTACATCAGCTATCCTTAGATCCTATATCGGATAATACTCCGCATTCTATGCTACTTTCTTATAGTTACATTTTAGGTTTATGTTTTACCCTTTTCTCTAAGTCATTTCATGTTGTTCATGTACCATTCAGATTAACTACCTTAAAACCCTAGACCACTATCAAAGCCAGTTTACTTTTCATAGAACAAATCTCAAAGTCTTATTTTACAAAGATACTAATATACAAGGTTACATTACTAATGATATCCCTTAAACTACTACAACTTTAATCATTCTGGGGTTTTGGTCTATATCAGTAACATAGCATTATTGTGTGTATGTGTGGTCGATCATATAGATCAAATTGAGTTTCTTGGGTCAATGACATATTAACCCAACACTCAACTTAATTATATGGCTGAAAATTCAATTTTTACAATAGTTTCTGTAATTCGTTTATTAAATGGCTAACAGAAGCTCCAAAAATTCTGGAAATTTTATATGTTATACCTAATGAAGTTTCAGACCTCCAGTAAAAATTTCAGATCATTTCAAGTTACCAATAATTAATTAAAAATCGAACAGTGCACTGCTATATTGCAGTCTGCAGCAGGTTCGGCTGAGTTACAAACTCGGCCGACACCCTTACTGCAGGGGTCAAAAGTCATCCAAAAATCATGCCAATTTAACAGAGTGTCTAAAATTATGTTTTTCAAGCATAGTTAGAATTTGAGATCAATTGGATATACCAATAAAAAGATAAAATTCAATTACAATACTGCTATATAAATCTGAAAATGTGATCGGTCGAGTTTGAAACTCGGCCGATAAACAGGTCAGAACATTCTTCAAAAATTCTGATATTTTCCAAATGTTGTTTACATTTTATATATCCAAATCATATCCAAATTTGGGCTAAATCAGAGTTACACATAAAATACTAAAAATCATTTACTGAGACACTTTACTTATCAAATTTTTGTGTTTATGTAACATCAAAACCCTACTTTGGGTCGATTAGGGTCTATGCTTTTCAAACCCTAATTCTCAAGACAAAAGAACGTTTAGACTTCTTATCATAGTTAAAACATCCAAGTGTATATACATTATCACTAGGTTACGGGTCTAAATCATCCAGAGTCTATTCTTATTTTACTGTTAATAGGAGTCATTAGATCTCAGTAACGCATCCTGCCAGCCGGACCAGGCCGAACCTGTAGTCCTGAAGCCAAGAGCTACTCGAGATTAATCAATCCCTATTAATTTTAAACATGTGGAAAGAATATCCACCTAGGGCAAACTCATTTAAACACAGTTTCGGGTCTACTTTAATACAAAGAAAACAAACATTAAACAATTCACTTCATGACACAACAATATAAAAGAATCATGTTTACTTTACAAACTGAAAATTTCATTTCGTACATATAAAAGCATTTCTAGTGATCTTTAAATCAAAAAAGCAAAATCAAGTAACAATTATATCGCATCCTATATGTAATCTCTTGTTCCTATATTAATTTCTTATCTCATAACCCTAAGATTTCTAGGGTTTCCCTCTAGCCTATCCTTCCTCTGCATACCTGGCCAGGGCATCCAGAGAAGAACAGACAGAGTAGCTTGATACTGGTCAATCTAAGTATTCAGACACCTGGCCAGGGTATCTAAACACTCAGACCTTCCAGAGCTAAAACTCATCATTCATTATTCGCCTTACTTATAACTTTATTCTTTGACCTTAATGATTCTTAACGACTCATCTTAGCTCATTACTTGATTCTCGTGACCACATCCTCTTCCTGCTATCTGCAATAATATAACAGAACACTTCCTGTTAGAAAATTACAGATAAAGGAAAGACACCTAAACCTTAATCCTATTGGTCTCTTATCGTCCCCTGACCTTGAGTAACTATGTACTCAAACCAAAGCTCTGATACCAAAAATTGTCACGCTCCAATCTCACATTAACCACAAACCACAAGATTAGGACGCAACAGGATGGGATTTACACATAAGCCAATCACTCTTCGCTTTTTAAAACATTTTAAAGATATTAATAGGAAAATCTGATTTATGCTGTAAAATGAAACTAAACAAACTGCGGAAGCATCTTTATTAACTGACTAGCAATATAAACAAAGTCTACAACATATTACATTGTTCGACGTAAAATAAAGCATAACAGATAATTTACATCTTAATACACATTCACTCTCTCACTTACACCTTATCCCAAAGATCGAGGGGAAAGGACTAAGAGACCTCTAACTACTAACTACGTATACCTTCTACAGACTAAGCGATAGGATGAAATGATCCTTCAGATTTCCTGCTGCTGATGATAACCTGAAAATGTTTTGAGTAGAGGTATGAGCCAACTCGCTCAGTGAATAGCATTTCACTTAGCTATCACTAAACAACTCATCAGGTTTATAAATTGAAATTAAACATAAATGCAGAACTAAGCAAGGCAGTTCTAAATACATAGCAGATATACAGATATTAATCACGTTTCTAAGCATCAACAGAGAATTCAGGTAAATAAACAGTTATATAAATTTACTGTGATCCTACATGATTACTTATTCATATTATTATTATGCCCTAAATATATGCAGTGTACTCTGCATATAAAGATCCGCAACAAGTCCATGCTACGGTCCCACCGTACAAGACTTAGCGACACACCCGGGAAATGCTAAGTCTGACGCCAGCCCTGCTCTGCTACAGGACCCCTGTCTCTCCGGCCAGAAACATAGGCTCTACAGCCTCAATGCACAACCACGTGTGCTCCTGACTCCTCCTTTAACCTGAGTACACCGGCGGAGGGTCTTACAGGGTTACCTTCGTGACACACGCACGAATGGTGTTAGATAACCAAGTTTTCTTTCTTTTTCCCAGTGCCATCGTGACACAAGCACGATTGTTGTTAGACACTGCCTTTCTTTCTATCCTCGTGCCACCAGAATTACTCAACTGGTTGATGTTGGACACGAGTTTCACCCCTAAGTAACAGACCTTCCTTTAGGGGTTCTACGGTGTTAGGGCACTTAGGTCTATTAACTGATTAACAATTAAACATATAAATAGGAATATCACATTTCATGCATATTGCACAATCTGAATAACACATGAAGCAAATGTATATCCTTTATCATCATTAAACATGATTCAGTATCATTTATCCACTTTCGATGCTAAACATCTATTTTTAAATCAACAAATACATTGCAAGTATAATACAGGAAATTTCATCAATTTCACTAAACATATTAGGTATTTCAAGTTCCAATGAAACTAACATACTCTATTGTATGTACTATGCTGTTTAAAAGTTATACTAACTGATACAGAAGTGATTAAGCATTTAAATTGAGTTAAACAATGATTTCTAAATGAACTACTACTCACACTTGAAACTCGGCCGACCAATCTGGGAATTCGGCCGATTGGCCGGAAACTCGGCCGATCAGTCTAGGCAACTCGGCCGATCGGCTGACAACTCGGCCGATCAGTCTGCAATCTCGGCCGATCGAATCCCTGTTCGATTTCCTATAATAGGAAACTCGGCCGAATCATATCCAATTCGGCCGATTAAAAACGTTGTTAGACAGTAGCATGGTTGAATCGTGACTGAACACTACAATACCTAGCTTGGACTCTCATTTAGAGTCAAGAGCATACCCTGGTGCTGTTGCTCACACCCAAACGGCCTCCTGGCCATTGCTGCAATTGCTGTTGTTGCTTGCTTGCTTGGGCGGCCGACACCATGGCTAGTCTGGTGTTGCTGCTTGGCCGAGATAGAGGAAGGGAGGAAGGAGTTCAGAGGTGATCGGAGCTCTCTCTCTCTCTCTCTCTTTCAATCCCTAGGTCACCCAAAAGAACCTTCGGCCGGCGCCATGCTGCTGCTTGATGGACGCAGCACATGCTGCTAGGGGCGCCGCCCTAGCAGGTTGTGCGGTTGCAGCTGGCAAGGAAGGTGAAGAAAAGGAGGAAGAGGGGAGGAAGGAGAAGGGTGAGGAAAGAGTAGACGGAGGTCAGGTTGTTGGTCGGAGGTGTAGGCGAGCTGAATCGAGGCCAAGGGGTGCCAAAACGGCCGCCCTCTCATCCCTCTGCTGCTTGGATCGCACCCCTGTAGAGCGTCGCTTGGGCGGTGGATCCTGTTCTATTAATCGTGTAAAGGAGAAGGATAAGCGAGAAAGGGCTAGGGGGCGAAATGCAATTTGCCCACCAACTATCCAAAATTACAATCTAGTCCCTCAAAGCTCCAAAAACTCGTAACTCATGACCTGAAGGTCGGATTCAAATGTTTTCTCTGGCATCGGTTCAATCTCTGAATCCTCCACAATCTCAGGGCTAGGATTTAAGCTTAAGAGAGTTTTGTTATTTGTTCAAACATCATTAGCATAAGTGAGTTCTCAACTCAACTTAATTAACCTAACGATCATCATTGTTATCATTAGTCGCCTCAGGTGATTCAAACTCAACTATTGATTCACATATTAACTTATTTTGATTATCCATGATATTTAATTTGATACTCAACACTAATTGAGATGTTTCACGTAATTCGAGGTATTTATTAGTTAATCATGGAGTGGGTCATAACACATCTTTTCTGAGCTGTGCAGGTTCTGGGTTCACTATCTTCTCTGTACCAGGGTAACAGTTCTTCAACATCGATACATGAAACACATCATGTAAATTAGCTAACTCAAATAGCAAATCCAACCTGTAGGCTACATGTCCAATCCTCTCAACAACAGGTATGGGACCATAAACCTAGGAGTCAGTTGGCCTCTTTTGCCAAACCTCAACACTCCTTTTCATGGTGAAACTTTCAGATACACTTCATCACCAACCTCAAACTCAAGAGGTTTACGCCTCTTCTCAACATAACTCTTCTTCCTGTCATGTGCAGCTTTCAACTATTCTATGATCATTGTAATCTTTTCTGTAGTCAAATCCACTATCTCTGGTCCAAGAATCTCTTTTTCACCCACCTCGTACCAACATACGGGTGATCTACACTTTATGCCATACAGAGCTTCATACGGGGCCATACCAAGACTGGAATGGTGACTATTGTTGTATGCAAACTCTATAAGGCTCAAGTGTTCTTCCCAACTTCCAATGAAATGTAGGACACATGCTCACAGCATGTCCTCAAGAGTCTGAATGGTCCTCTTTGACTGACCATCCGTCTGCAGGTGAAAAGTGGTGCATTTCT
Organism: Alisma plantago-aquatica; assembly: GCA_963693085.1. Lineage (NCBI taxonomy): Eukaryota > Viridiplantae > Streptophyta > Magnoliopsida > Alismatales > Alismataceae > Alisma > Alisma plantago-aquatica. The sequence continues at coordinate 579,382,230 of OY856410.1, forward strand.
GGTAGAGGTGCAACACACTAGACGATTTGACCCGACGAGATGCGCCCCACAAGGTTGAAACACACATGATGAGGATTTGCTTTTGAAATTTATAAACCTAAACTAGCTACCTACGTCTACTAAAACACTACACCCACAAGCGCACAGGGTCGTGTCATAGTATAGGAAGGTGGCAAGTAAAGGGTCGATCCACAGGGAAAAGAGGGGGCACTAGAGCTAGGTTAGTTTGGCTAGGTTCCTACCGTGGAGACTAGGGTTAAGTGTGTAAAGGTTATTTCGATTGTTAAACTACTATGAACAAATGAGGAATTAAAGGCAAGAATGAAGTCTATGTTAACCCTAGATTAGATTAAGACTAAGCAGGAAAGAAAGGACTAAGCTAGGTATGAAAAGGCAAGTTACACTAGGACAAGCAAGAGAGAAGTAAAAGAGCAATTAAAGAGCTACACTAGCATGAACAAGACAAGAGCAAAGCAAGAAGCTAACTAAGCAAGGAAAGACCTAATTAAGCTAAGCAAGCACAAAACTAGGGTTTCGAGAAATGAAGAGAAGTATGGGCTATTTAGGGGTATGAACTTATCACTTAAGTTGGGGGTGACATATGAACATTATGATTCCATTTAGATTATCCAAACCAAACAACAAGTTAGAGTCTAATGAATTAACCTAAGCTACTAACTGGCCATGGATATGCTAGGTTGTGCATAGGGGAACTAGTCCCTAACACCCCCTACTACCCTTACGAGGCTCAATTGGGTTAGGGATTAGGTACAATTCAATTAGAGTCTAATCAAGCCTAGGTTTCTAGATTAGGCATTCCTAGGGCAATTAGGGGCCGAGGGTAGTAATGGGGAGGTGAGATTAGGGTTTTGGACCCCAATTCCCCCACATTCTATCCTTGAGAAGGCTCCATGCTAATTGCACTAGAATTACCTAATCTAGCTACTTAGATCTCTCACTTACGTTTAGGGAGATTTATTAGGATGTAGGAAGATGGGAGGCAACCTAGGGATCCAAAAATTGGACCTAGGGGCAAATCTCAAAATTCACACATATAAGCAATTTGCCTAAATTCCTAGGTGATTCCACACACAAACCAACAAACAATTCATGGAGAATGAGATGAAAATAGAATATAATCATTAACAAATGGAATTACAATGTTTACATGTCATTTCCCCCCAACATGGTATCAAAGTAACATAATTTCCCTCAAACAGCCCACCCGCAGGGGCCTAGCTACTCATAGAAATGGAAAATATAAAAAGAGAGAAGAAAGAGATAGAGGTGGCCATGGAGCTCAAAGTAGTGGCTGAAATCCCCCTCTCCAGCAGTTGCAGGTCGTCCTCCTCCCTCCTCCAAGGTGCAAGGGTGAAGAATGAAGGGGATTATGGGTAGGAACTAGTCTAAACTAGTGATCTGGTGGTGGAAATGGTGAAATGGAGTGGATTTGAGGTGGATATGGAGTGGAATGTAGTGGATGGCGATTTGGGGAGCTAGGAGGTGGTGGAAGGTAGCTAGCCTCGTGCCCCATCCGCCACCTAGGTATATATAGGTGTGGGGAGGAAGCACTAGGTCAAGTAGGGGGAAAATGGGCAAACCAGTGAAAACTAGGTGAGTTTTGTGAGTAGCACGGCCGTGGTGGGGCACCACAGCCGTGGTGGGTAGGGTAGGCCCTAGCCGTGGTGGATGGGACACGGTCGTGGGTTTATTCACCACAGCCGTGGTGGGTAGGGTAGGCCCCGCCCGTGGTGGATGGGGTACGGTCATGGGTTTATTCCATCGGAGTTATAGGGTTTTGGTCTGAATGGCCACGACCGTGGTGGTCACCACGGCCGTGGTGGATAGGGTGTTGCACGACCGTGGTGGGTTGGATGATGGTAGTTGTGGTGGTGTAAAATGGTCGTGGTGATCTTCTATAGCACGACCGTGCTAGGTAGCATGGCCGTGGTGGTTGACCCTTGCACGGCCGTTCTTGGCTGCACGACCATGGTGGCTGACCCTTGCACGACCATTCTTGGCTGCACGACCATGGTGCTCTTTGCTTGACTTGGAGTTGATTTGCAAGTGACCTAGCACGGCCGTTCTATGGTACCACGGCCGTGCTGGGTCCTGGATCAGCACTTTGACTCTGTTCTTTGGATTTTCTTGGACATCTTTGCTTCAAATGATCTTTGGCCATTAGGGGTAGGTTGAGGGAGCCTTGGACTTCACTTTGGGTCTCTCCAAGGGTAGAGGAACCCTAGGATCACTCCTTCTCTCTCTCTTCCATCAAGTGTGGTCCAAATGCCTGAAAAACATGCAAATAATGTCCATAAGTGCATTTTATACAAATAAGCATATTGGGAGGAATGACATGCAATCTAAAAAGTATAGATGTGATTGAAGAGAAAAAAGACACAAGATGAAGCCCTAAAATAGGGCTGCATCACCACCCCAAACTTGAAACATACTTGTCCTCAAGTATGCTCCAACTCAATCTCTCTACCAAACTTCCACAAAAAGAAATGACATGCAATGTAAAAGATGATTATTGCTGAATGGGATCAAAGATGACTGAGTGCATGCATTTCACCTCTCTCCTCTCCTACTTTCACAATCCAATCATGAAAAGAGCACAAAGCATATGAACTTCAAATATAGCACATAGAATACACAAGTTATCCATACTTCTTCCATAAAGTTTCGGGTAAACCGTTTCATGATGGTGTTAATCAAGGATGACTAAGAGTGTTATTTCACATTCATGCATTCAATCTTATGTTTCAAATAACACCAAATGACCCATGTGGCTGCGGAAAAGGGCAAAATGAGCTAGGTTTGATGTTTCCTAGCTCAATAGGCATGAAAGTGGAAGAAAGGGTTGCGGTAAGATTTTTGGAGTGTTTTTACACACTCATCTTTTCTTTATTTGAATGCTCTTAAACAAGAGCATCCTTTTATTTTGTTTTTGCTTTTCTTTTTCTTTTCTTTTCTTTCTTTCCCTTGGTGTAGATAGGGCATATGGTGGATAGAGTGAAGCGGGGAGGTAGAGATGTGGTCACCCCAAACTTTTGGAGGTGGCCAAGGCTGATTATGTGCACTAGGGCATCTTTTTATGAGGCGGAGGGGTATGAAGATGGTGGAAGAAGAGTCGGATCAAAGAGGGGTCATTGGTATGATTTTCCACATAATACATCCTTCATGAAAGTCAATCCAATACTTCATCCTAGATATCACACCACATGAATGAACAAGATGAAATTGATATATCAAACAAGTGATTCCACAAACACTAAGCGTTCAAAGCTTGCTCAAGTTCACAATTCAACCAAATCAATCACAATCATGAGAGATGTGATGCACATGTAAAAAGTCAAACATTGATACCACTTAGCAATAAAGCATGACATTTCACTTGCACTAGTCAAAGGTCGTCATTTTTACTCAAAACAGTAGAGATTGGGTCAAAACACACTTTTTAGACAAGAAATCTCAAATTTGGGCAAAATTGGCCAAAATGGTGCCAAGTTGCCTCCAATCACATTTAAACCTATATTATTGAACTTAAGGCAGCAACTCCTAGCTAAAACATGCAAAAATGACCAAAAATCTACATGATATGCAATGCATGGCAAAAAGAGCAAATTTTTTTGAAAATTACGCAAAAATGACAAGACGGTAAACTGCATGACATGCAGGTATGCAAAGCGGTAAACTTATAAGATAGATAGCAAAATAAGTAAAAATGTGAAAAACAACAAACAAAGAGTAAATAGCAGGTGAGATACAAAAATGAGTGAAAGTAGAACGAGGGCATACCGCCCTACCACCCCAAACTTTTGAATCATGATGTCCTCAACATGACACTAAAGTCTAGGATGATAGGGTAGACGATCACTATGGTGGTGGTGGAGGTGCTCCTCCTTATCTGTAATAGGTGCCCCAGTAGTCCGACTGTGGAGGCGGATGGCTGTCTTGAAAAGTTGATAAAGAACTCCACCAGTCTTCACCCCACTGTGGGTTCCTCTGGGCTTGGGCATTCTAAAACTGGTAAAGATGGTTGACCTGGTAATGCATATGCTAGTGATCCAACCACATGGCATCCTGTGTCCTCTGAAAGCCCTCCTGTGCCCGTAGTATCCTCTCACACATCGCCTGAATGCTCTGCAACTATGCATGAATGGTACCCATATCATATGCATTCACTAAAGGCTGTTGTGGCTCTGATGCTCCCATCCTTTATTCTCTTTGCCTCACTAGTCTTGCCGCTCTTTCCTCTGCTGTCTGCCTCTGCTCAGCCACCTATGAAGGCTCTCCTAGACCCCTAGCAAAAATCACCTCAGGGACTTCCTCTCCTCTCAGGTTCTCCTCATACCTCCTCAATTTTTCCAAAAAATCTGGCGTCAGTCCATATTGTGCCATGAGGGGTGGAGTATGGTAAGGCAACTCTAATGTCACTCTTGGGTAAGGTGGGTTGAATTGATAAATGATCCTCTAATCTATAACTGTAATCATGGACGAGCGAGCTAAGTAGTGCAAATCAGCCAACTTGCCACCATCTGCCTTTATATTGCCTGTCATGTCATGTCCTAAAGTAGTGGCTATGGATGTCACAATCCCTCCCATTACAAATGGATTTGTGCTCTTGGACGGGATTGTTCTCATATGATCTATAAGTAATGCCCCCAGATTCACATGCCTCTCTTTTGTCATCCAACGAAGAACAAAAAGATCTTTCCTTATGCAGCTGCCTTGGTTTTCGTACCTGGCAAAGATGGTGTTTGCTAACACCTTCTGAACATAGCGGAGAAATGGGTTGTGGATGGCACTTGTTTTGGACTTCCCCGCTACAAATGTACTTTGGCCGGTGAAGCATTTCCACATAGTTGGATATGTGGAACTAGAATCATTTTTTGTCCTTTCTCCATCTAGGAGGGCTGCCACCTCCCCACTTGGGGCAAAAAATTGATTTAGCATCTGTGAGGTTTTCTTCCACCTCTTATCCCCAATCACCACCTTGATTGCATTCTCGCCATCATCATTTGCTTTCTCTAGTGTGGTGACGAACTGCTGGGTCAACTCTATGTATGACTCCTACTGCAGTGTCAATACCTCAAATAGCCCCATTTTCTCCATCAATCCCTGAAAGTAGGCATAGAAACCCATCACCTCAATTGTTGCTTGGCATGCATATCGAGTTGCTAAAACTCTGCGTGTCAAGCACTATGGGTTCTTAGGCTCCTTTTCCCTTCCTGTAGTGACCTCGGGCTGTGGAAGGGGGCACTGTGGTTGTATCTCACACTACTCAACTTCGGGCATATCAGTATCATCTTCATCATCTAGCATGAGCCGTCGACATGGTCGTGGCTGTGTTGTGGAGGAGACGGACGGACGGGCGGATGAGACTGAAGGCCATGCAACTGAAATGGATGGTATCTTAGATGAGACAGATGGCCAGGCAGAAGACGATGGTGGCTACGATGAAGACGGTGTCTCCCGTTGTGGCTGTTCGGAGGCTTCTTCAATGATAGGATCCACTATGGCATCCAAATCGGCATCAGTCAACCAGGGGTGGTTGTTCTTTGGTTTCCTTTGGTAGGCGATGGCGCCCCTAGTCTTCTCTACCGCTCTCTTTGCAAACTTCTTCATTCTTGCTAAAAAATGGAAGTGAAATTAGAAAATTTTAGATTTTGTCCAAAGAACTTGCCCGTTGGGGCGGAATGGAGAGAAAGTGGTGCGTTTATGGATGGAAATTGATGGAATCTGGAGATTGAGGTAGTGAAAATGGTGGGGGAATGATTGGAAATGGTTTGGGAGTGATTTGGTGAGGATTAGAGGGCTGGAGAGGGTGGGCGGCATGTTGCACGGGCGCTAGGGCACGGAGAACGACCGTTCTGTTCTCCGGAGAAATGAGCAAGTGAAAAGAAATTTTTGCAAAATCTGGCTTTAAGTTGCTAGAATCGGGCTGCAGCACGGTCGTGCTGCTCGGTTGTGGTGGTATCTCACAAGCTAAAGAACTCTGTATAAATGAGTGAGTAGCACCCGGATCTATCAAAATTGTAACAAAAATGCTATTAAAGAGAAGCATTTCTCCTTTAACTACTCGGGAAGAAACAATGCCTTCTTGCTATGTCAAAGAGAAGAAGCGTCCTGAAGCTCTTCCTCTCCCACAATGTCCTCATTGTCCTTCCCTTCCACTGGGTGCTCCTCTTCCTCAGGAACCTGAAGCTACTGAAGAACTCGCTCCTCCAACTGGAGCTTGTCTCGGAACATTTTGGTATTATGACTGGGAACCCTGTGTTGCCACTTGCTGAAACTATGGACATTGCCTTTTGAAGTGTCCCACTTGTCCGCAGATGTGACAACCCTGAAAATATGTACCCCAACACTGATTGGAGTGCAGCTTTCCATATATATCACACATCAGTATCTCTTTCTTTGGCAAGCCTATCACTGACACAGAAGATCCCGAAGACCTAGTTGGAGGTGTCCATGTAGACTGTGTATTCCATCTTCCGGAATTGGGCCTTACTCCACTTGGTGAAAAACTAGATCCTTGTCTACCAAAACAACCAAGTCCTCATCCTATCTTTGAAAAGAAACCACCACCTCCTCTGTATCCACCACTACTATACCCCCCTCTATTAAAGTCTCCAGATCTTTTCTTACTCCCAATCTACTTATCAGCATTAACTGACTCTTCTACATGTCTAGCTGCTTCCACAAATTATCCAAAGTTTTCTCTGTCTCTTCGACTAATGGATGACACAGTGTGTCTAATCTTTGATCTTAATCCTTGTTGAAATCTTCTGTACTTTTCTACATCATCAGGTATAAGTTGCGGACAGAAATTTGCCAACCTTGTGAAATGTGCCTCGTATTCACCAATTGTCATATTTCCTTGTCTGATATTCTCCAACTGTTTAATCTTATCACTTAGGAAGGTAGGATGAAAATACTTATGGTGAAACTCATCCACGAAGTCCTTCCATGTCATCTCTACATTTCTCCTTTTATCTTCCACTCCCCGCCACCACAGCTCAGCATCTCCCTTGAGTAAATAGACTGCATGATTGATTTGTTTATCTTCTGATAACTCCATTAAACGAAAGACCTTTTCCAGTTGTCAAAACCACACCTCCACCACAGCTGGATCTATTGTTCTAGAAAATTTAGTTCCACCAAGCTTCTTCACCAACTCATAGGATCTCATCAGATCCTTACTAGAAGATGAAGACTTTCTGTCCATCTTGTATTTTTCTTTTGTCTCCAGAAAAATACAATACATCCTTGTTGCCTCATTATCCTCTTCACCTTGAGCCATTGCTCGAGGGTCAGGGCCGTAATGGCTCTCAGCTTGTTCCTCACCATGCACACATCATCTTCTTTCCATCTACATGTCCATAACAGAACATATCTGTTAGAAAATTGCAGTTCAAAGAGGAAAACATCCTATTCCTATTGGTCTCTTATCGTCTCATGACCTTGGCTTAGAGTAACTACGTACTCAACCTAGGCTCTCATGACCTTTCTCTGATACCAAATGTTGTGACGCCCCGATCCTCATGCCATCTCTAATGACCTCGAAGACCGGAGACTCAACCTCTTGATAAACCACCCTTAACTTTTTCTTTTCTTAATCACTTAAAATTAACCTAAAGGAAAATCTTATAACTTGGAATAAATTGAAATCTTACTAAACTGTGAAAGCAACTACTATTTACTTTGCTAGGTAGGTAAAGCAGATTTACACAGCATATTACATTTTTCAAGCAGAATATAAAGCACAATAGATAACTTAAAACTAAACTACATATTATATTACATTCTCACTCTACCACACCACATGCCCCAAGGACCGAGGGGAAAGGACTAAGAGACCTCTATTCTAACTATGAACTACCTTCTAGGAGCCTGGGTGATAAGATCCTTCAGCTTCCTCGTGCTGACATTTACTTGGAAAAAAATGAGTAGGTTGGTGAGCTACTGGCTCAGTGGATAGAATTTCACCCAACCATTGCAGATAACTCATTTTATGTTTATTAAACTGAAACAAAATATAGGAATTACTACACTGAGAAGATCTAAAACAATACAGTTAAATAACATAGAATGCCAAAATTACATTTAAAGAAAAACTATTGTGAAATTGTACTCAAATCTTTCTTAACCTTTCTTTCTTATAAGAAACTCTTTAAACCTATATGATCATATTTTATCTTATGCCCTGATCATATGCAGTGTACTCTACATATGAAGAATCGTAACAAAATACGATCTCACCGTACAAGACTTAGTTGACACACCTGGGATGCTAAGCCTGACAACGTCTATGGTCTGCAACAGGAAAATGGCTCTCTGGCCTCGGCACACCTGTGGGCTGTAAAAACTGGACTCCTCCTCTAACCTGAGCACACAGGCAGAGTGTCAAGCCACCTATTGGCTTTTTTGTACTCTAGTGCCACCAGAATCTCTAGTTGATGTTGGACACTACATACTGTATTTTTAAGGAGACTTCCACTAGGGCTTCATCCTCTGTACCACCTGTTAGTACGTTCTGACCGCCATATACTGGACACTTCTAGGGTTAGGTCGTTTCATCCCTACGGTACAAATCTCTCATAGGGAATCTACATTGTTCAGGGCCCCTAAGTCTATTATTTTATTATTCTTGGAAAGCTCTTACTATATTGTATATATTCCTTACTTATACTTGACTCTGGTATCTCTTTAGTATTGTGTCTATTTATTTGAAGTTTATAACACAACATGTATATCATTCTAAACTTGGTAGAGTAGTACACTCAAAACACTATAATATACTGAGAAATCAACATTTTATACCTGCAGGCAGACTAAAATTCTTAAATAAATAGAATACATGTCCACTTGATACTTTATACACTAAAATCATGCAATTGAACTTCTTAATACAGTGATAAGAGTTAATTACTTGACATATGAATAATTGACATTAGCACCTATAAACTATTTGTACTTCCTTAGAAAAATGTGCACTTCAACCTAAATCTTGAGTTGTACATCACATAACATAATTAAGAGTTAATTACTTGTCATGGCTAGAATTATTAATAATAACTGAGAATTTCTAATGATATCCTTAAGAAATGTGCCAATTCATGTTAATACTAAATCACACACATTAACTATAACAGAGAGCTACAATAGATTTATATTGAGACATTGCGAGTCATCGTCTATTTCTTTAAATCGTGCAACTAGTTAATTACTAAAATCGTACAACCTGGGTTTATTCCCAAACCATACAACTACTGGAAATATGGGTTGTGTGCTAATGTCTTTAACCTCTAAATTGAGCAGTTTAGGATTTGATCAATCATATAGTTTTAGTAATCCAAATCATACAAATCAGTTAACAAACTAAATCATACAAAACATGAAGAAGCGAAATGTAAAATAAAGGTCAGGCGATGTCAATACCGCACAACACCTGGGTAACTATTGTTACCCATGAATAACACAATTCTAATCCAAAAAACCCATATATTGGAGTTAAATATTGCTTGGTGAGTGAGATTCTACTCACTAAGGTTCGAGATGGCTGAAATCGATTGGAAACACGCCCAAAGCCTACTTCCGGGCATCCACAGGGTTGTCTTCAACCTTGGGCTTGCCCTGGTTCAGACTTGCTGCAAGTAGCAGCCACTTTCCCATGCTCAGGTTGACGAAAGGAGGGGGAAGCTAGATGGGAGCTGAGGATTTCTACTTAGACCTCACGATTGAGCTTAAGGGCACCATTTTTGTAACGACAGTCGCCAAATTGACAAACAAGTCATTACTAATTAAGTGGAATAAACATAAACATAGGATTAACAAAAATCACTAAAATTTAAAACCATATTTGCAAGGAGATCCTTGTATAGAAAACTTTTACTGAAAGATCCAAAACTCATACATATCATGATTTACATTGTACAACATTGTTTCATCTCATCTCGAGGACAACATATAATAGTTGCTCTATCAAAACACATACTGGAGCAACATAAAAGCTCAAGGCTTACAAGCCAAAAACCTCAGATCGTTCATGAAACCATAACAAACCAACTCTAAGGACCTGAGAGTACAGAGACGACACATAGGACTTCTATCTACAAGACATGACAGACAGTACATTCAACATGAGCTGTTACTGCTGTCCCTGTTGCTGTTGTTCTTTTTCTGCAGAAAGGTCTTCACCTCCTCGTGCACGTCCACCTAAAAATTTGGATCCCACGGGGGTGAGACAATTGTAATTGTCCCAGCGAGAGATATAACTCTCCGCCAACAATGTTATTATCATAGTTAAATAGTATTAAACTGAGTAGAGGATAAGCAGTTTAGAACATTCTCATCTTTTAAAGCATTGCCACTATCTATGATAGAGCAGCAAATCATCTATTCACTTTATAAGGAATATGAAGAAACACGTATATCATTTACCCATCATACTATATCAACATCTCAAGCTTATCCTGTGATGCTCATTATCATGGTATGTCATCCATGAATCATTCTCATTTCTATCTGTTGGCCTCAGCCAATCTGCTAACCAGATATTGAATTGTACTAGTCATGTGAGTATACATCATCATATTCTGTCCAGGCATTGGACTATGCCATTCCTGTGCAACCATTCCAGGCATTGGGCTATGCCAATCCTGTGACATTATTCCAGGCATTGGGTTATTACCAATCCTGTGTAATTATTCCAGGTATTGAACTATGTCAATCATGTGACATTATTCCAGGCATTGAACTATGTCAATCCTGTGCAATTATTCCAGGTATTGGGTTATGACCAATCCTATGATATTATTCCAGGTATTGGGTTATGACCAATCCTATGCATTCCAAGTATTGGGTTATGACCAATCATGTGATATTATTCAAGGTATTGGGTTATGACCAATCCTGTGCATTCCAGGTATTAGGTTATGACCAATCCTGTGATATTATTCCAAGTATTGGGTTATTACCAATCCTGTGCATTCCGGGTATTGATCTATGTCAATCCTGTGATATTATTCCAGGTATTAGGTTGTTACCAATCCTGTGCATTCTAGGTATTGATCTATGTCAATCCTGTGATATTGTTCCAGGCATTGGGTTATTACCAATCCTGTGCAATTATTCCAGGTATTGGGTTGTTACCAATCCCGTGCATTCCAGGTATTGATCTATGTCAATCCTGTGATATTATTCCAGGCATTGGGTTATTACCAATCCTGTGCATTCCAGGTATTGGGTTATGACCAATCCTGTGATATTATTCTAGGTATTGGGTTATTACCAATCATGTGCAATTATTCCAGGCATTGGGTTGTTACCAATCATATGCATTCCGGGTATTGATCTATTTCAATCCTGTGTAATTATTCCAGGTATTGGGTTATTACCAATCCTGTGCATTCTAGGTATTGATCTATGTCAATCCTGTGATATTAATCTAGGCATTGGGTTATTACCAATCCTGTACAATTATTCCAGGTATTGGGTTGTTACCAATCATGTGATTATAGGCTTCATGCCTCTGCCAGGTATTGGTCCGTAACCAATCCTGATTACACAGCCAGGCAGTGGACTCTAACCACTCTTGATTACATTTCACTATTACTTGGCATTACTTTGGTCAAGCCATCATACTCATCCACATTCTTTATATTATACAAGTATTCCTCATGTCTCATTTTAACATATTCAAAGCACCATAGCCCTTATTTTGTCTATGACTATAATGCATGTATAACCAAGATTTCATTATTACCTTTGTAACCATTTATTATTATTATTATGTTACAAGGTTCCCATTTACCTGGTTTATTTTAAACATTACCAATTCTTACATCAATCTTTAGATCAATATCTTGTCACCTCTCATTAGGAAACAACTAATCACATGACTCACAAGGCCCATTAAACATCTTGTCACCTCTCACTAGGCAACAACTATTCACATGGCTCACAAGGCCATTAAACATCTTGTCACCTCTCACTAGGCAACAACTATTCACATGGCTCACAAGGCCATTAAACATCTTGTCACCTCTCACTAGGCAACAACTATTCACATGGCTCACAAGGCCATTAAACATCTTGTCACCTCTCATCATTTATCATTAAATGAATCATCAACACAATGTATGAGTTTGTCTCTCATCCTTACTAGGGTATGATTACATCATACTTTATTAACTTGGCTTAACCCTTTCTCAAGGTATGATAGCCTACACTTATCAAAGTGCATTCCATCTCAATGTAACAATTGACATGACACACATCATGTGTTACTCATCCAAGTATATTGGATTTAAGGTGCATCAAGGTGTAACAACCTTAAAGTGTTGGATGTGATAATTACCATGCCTTGGTGTATCACTTCCCTCATTACTTTTAACTTACTTAAGTTCCTCAACTTATCTTGTATTAGGGTATTCCCCATCCTAATACTTTATGCACTAGCCCATCACATTTATTCTGTAGTGTATTGATCATGAGTCATACATTTGAATTGTCCAACCATCATCAATTGATATGGACTCATCTCAGGTTGAAACATTGTTGATATAGGATTAACCATTATCAACCACTTTAGGTGTTTCACCTATAAAGGTATCAGTCATACCATTACTTGGTGTTACACTCATTACTCCTAAGAGTGTCTTGCCCTCACCTTTACAAGGTGTCTCAGGTTAGAGGTGTGTATATGTTCACCATATCGGGTTGTAGGTGTATAGACACCACCATATCGGGCTAAAAGTACATACACACCATTCATATCGGGCTAGAGGTGTTTATATGTGTTAACCATATCATGCATGAGGTATCTTCTTGACCTCATATCGGGCACAAGGTGTATGTATGTGTCGCCCATGATACTTATGAGGTATCAAACCATCACCATGTCGGGCTAGAAGTACATTCAATCACCCTATCGGGCTAGTCACCATCTAGGTTTAGACATGACAGGTTAGGGTTACCATATAATTTAGGGTTGTTTATTGTGCAACCCTATCATGAAACCATGTCGTGCAACCATGTCGTGCAATAGCACTTGTTATACTTCACTTATATCGGATTACCCAAATTAGGGTTTCATGTCAACTTTTAAGTATTCATTCAACCTTGTATCGTGTATGGAGTCTATACTTGACTCCCTATCGTGCAAGAGGTGTATACTACACCCCCATATCATGAAACAATGTATTCATTCATATCTGTATCGTTCAAGTGAAGTAGGTGCATCATCATATCGAGTTAAAGGTGCTTTCTTGTGTGCTTGCACCCGATATCTCTTTTATAAGGTGATATCATCATCTTCAAGCTCTAGACCTTTGTTCTAACTGTTATAGTTCATATAAACAGGTCTAAGAAATTACTAGAACTCATAATTTCATCAACTATTTCAGGAAATTTCGGAATTAAAAGTAGATCATTAAATACAACAATTTAGGTGATGAATAATAACATGGTTGAGTTTAAGTTATATAACTCGCCTTAAGAACGACTTCAAAGCTCCAAGATCCAAAGCTCCACGTTCCTAAGGTTGAAGATGAACTTCAAAACTCCTCTATATACAAAGAATTACCATGGATAATCAATTGGTGAAGAAGAAAAGAAAGGAAGACCAAAACCCTAAATTCATGCTTCAATCCAAGGTTGAAGATGATCTTATCCTCACCTTAGGGTTAAGTATGAGCTCCGTCTTGCTCCTTAACACCTTTTCACGATACACTAGTGTCCTTGCACGATATTCCACCCCTCTTACACGATATGGCACTCACTTGCACGATAGGACTCTCACTTGGAGTCAAAACTTCACTCTATTGCCGATATCATCCTATATGGCCAATATCACCTACTTGGGCGATATGCTCTTGCCATGGGAGATATCCCAAGGCCCATGCACAATACCACAGCATCCCTTCACGATATGGGAGCTCTATGCACGATAAATTAGGGTAGGAGGGTGGTAAGGGTCGCAAAATTGCATCAAGGGGTGAAACTAGGGGTATATATACTTGTTGTTCACGAAGGAAAGTAAAAATGAGGTGTCAACTTTTTGAGCTAGTAGGTGCCACGTGTCATGCATGGGTGACACGTGTACATGCATGAATAAACATTTATTTTGTCTTGCAAAAAGGTTGAGGATCATCTTGAGATACAAATTCGTCCATTACTTATCCATTTGGATAAGTTATCTAGGTTTAATCACTATATTAAGTCAAGCCGATACACTTTTTCTAAGGAAACTTGTTGGCCGTCACACCTCACCTCCTTGAGGTTCTTTGCACAATATGGACTTTTACAAGAGTTCAAAAAACGACATGGGACACCTCCTTGGGCTCCATGGCCGATAGGCACTCATATATAAGCTTTTCAACTTGATACAACTCATGTTAAGCTTCCAAATTCAACCCTTTTCTTGGTCATTTCATCACCAAGATTACCATCACTCATAAGTGATTCAAACATGGTGTATAATTCATTATCTCTCCTCTAAATGATACATAGAGGAAGTAGGAACACTCTAGAGGTGGTCATTTGCATATCAACCCCACATTTTGGGTAAATTACAATTTGTACCAAAATTGGTGCACAATGCTCCAACATTGTTCAAACAAGTTCAAACTTGAAATTTAGGCTTTCCACAAGCCATAAATTAGCATCATTCTCTCTCTTATGATGCTTAAACACATGGGGTATATTCAACATGTGACATTTTGCAATATAACCCATCAACTTGGGTAAATTGCACTTTGGTCCTAAATAAAGGAACATTGCTCAAACAACATTCAATCGGGACCAAACTTGAAACATAAATGTGTCACATAATAACAAAACACCTTAGAGGATTATATTAAAGTTCTAAGCAACTTATTAGCCAAAACAAATAGGGTTACCTCATAACCCAGGTCAGGGTCGTTACAATTTTGTGGTGCTTTGCTGCGCCAATAGGGCTGATGGACGTACTGGTGGCGGCGCCACACCTACTGCTGGTCGCGGCGCTACCCTAGCTGGTCGGGGTGTCGTGATTGGGTGAGGATGAGGAGGAAGGAAGGAGGAGGAAGAAGAAAGGGGCTCGTGCTACTGGAAATGAAGCTAGGGAGCCCTAAGATCGCCCGCACACACCTCTTCTCCGCAGGTCGATCGAGCGTAGCTACTGTGCGTCGCTCAAGCACCGATCAGGGGTAAGGGATAAGGGATAAAAGGGGTCATTAACCAAATAAATGGGTAAATTGCAAATCTCAGCCCAAGAAACTGAAAATGCCATATCTTTTGCCTCGGAGGTCCGATTCTATTGATTCCTTTTTGCAAATTTTCAAGCACGAGATCCACTACAACCTTAAGGCAAGAAAACATACTAACTAACTTGTCTCAACTTGATCAAAACACAAATCACATCTTGAACACTTATCTTAGATTAATCAACATGGTGATGCACTAATTACTGTACTTACTAGTTAAACTTGGAGTGGGTCATAACACCTAAGTTCCAAGTTAGAACTTGTTTGAATAATGCTTTTGCCTTGTGTACCCGTTTTGGTACAATTTGCAATTTACCCAAAATGTAGGGTTTATATGCAAATTAACACATCTAGAATGTCCCTACTCTCTCTTAGAATCATGTAGAGGGTAGATAAATAAGGAGGCACCATGTTTGAATCGTATTTAGGTGGTATCATTCTTGGTGATGAAAAGACCAAGAAGAGTTGTGTATTTGAAACCCTAATTGAGTTGTATTGGGTTGTATCGAGTTGTAGAGCTTATATGGGAGTGCCTATTGACCAAGGAGCCATATATCAGGCCCCATATCATTTTTTCAACTCGTTTCCTTTTCCATGATAGGCTTAGCACCTCAAAGAGGTGATGGATATTGGTTTACAACTTTCCTTAGAAAAAGTGTATTAGTTTGTGAATAAAGTGATGTTGAGTTGAAACATCTTGCTCAACAAGATAACTAATGGCCGAAATATTATCCCTAGATTATCCTCAAGAGTTTTGCATGTAAATATAAATATGCATGGATGGACATGTGTCAACCATGCATGGACACGTGGCACCTAATAGTGTAAAGTGATGACACCTCTTATACACTCTTTCCCATGAGCCTCGATTATATATACCACTCCTTTCACCTATTAGTGAATCTTTTTGAACCTTATCACTCCATTTCTCTTAGATATCATGCATAGAGTTGAGGATCATGGAGGAGCTCGAACCTTAAGCTTAAGGTGAAGCCATGGTCATCTTCAACCTTGGTTGAAGCATGAATCTCAGGTTGTGGTTCTTCTTTTCTTTTCTTCTTCACCAAGTTCTTATCTATGGATTATTTGTATATAGAGGAGTTGTGAACAAGTATTGGATATGTGATAAGTTCATCTTCAACCTTGGGAATGTGAAGCTTTGGATCTTGGAGCTTTGAAGTTGTTCTTAAGGTGGGCTATATAACTTGAACCCAACCATGTTATTATTCACCTTCAATCTTGCTATACTTGATGATCTACTTACAATTTCGAGTTGTCTTGAATAATTGATGAATCCATGAGTTCTAATAGTGACATAGGACTGTTGTCCATGAACTAGATCAGTAAGGAACAAAGTCCAGAGCATGAATCATCATGGCACAAACTGATATTGGGTTGAAGTACCTCTAACCCGATATGGTGATGAAACCCAATATGTTGATATGAAACCCCATATACCTTGGAACCCCACACCCCTATCAGTTTGTACTATTGGGTTGGTCAATACCAATCAGTTGTCTAGGCTGTCACTTAACACATGGTGAAGGGAAGTCTGATGCCTTGAAGGTTTGAAGAGTTATGAACATAAAGGTCTAACCCGACATGCCAAAACCCTAATTTTTTAGCAACCCAATATGAGTGACACACACCTACACCACATGCATGATATGGTGAACAAGGATACACCTCATGCATGATATGGTGATCAAGGATACACCTCATACACGATATGGTGAACAAGGGTACACCTCATGCACGATATGATGATCATACATCTCTAGAACGATATGGTGATGAGTATACACCTCATGCATGACATGGTGACACACACATACACCTCTTGGGCGATATGGAAGCATACATACACCTCTTGGGTGATATGGAAGCACACATACACCTCTTACCCAATATGGAATCACACGTACACCTCTTGCCTGATATGGAAGCATACATACACCTCTTGGGCGATATGGAAGCACACATACACCTCTTGCCCGATATGGAATCACACATACACCTCTTACCTGATATGGAAGCACACATACACCTCTTGGGTGATATGGAAGTAAGCACACACCTCTTACCCGATATGGTGTAAGCACCTCAATCCAATATACTTGATTGAGTAACACATGAAGTGTTTTATGTCGAATGATACATTAAGATGTATAGAGTTCAATGCCTTTGATAAATGTAGGCCAATGCACCTTGGGAGAAGGATTGAGTCAGCTTAATAAAGTATGATGTAATCAATATCCTAGTGAGGATGAGAGAGAAAATCATACTTGTGTGATAATCATTTAATGAGCATACATTGATACTCCTAATATGTGTGGATCTATGAATTAGGGTATTGATTCTTGATAATATGAACTTAAACCCTAATTGGCTTGAAGCCCTAATTGGCTTGAAACCCTAATCGACTTGAAACCCTAACGGCTTGAAAGGGAAACCCTAACCCTAATAATGGGAAGGTTGTATTTCTCTTGTATTGCATGGTGAAGTTATGTACTTGATATTGTTTTTATCAATAAATACTAACCATCCATGTATTATGAGATGATGAGCATAGCTAGGTATGAGCTATGGTGTTTCATATGATACAGATTAATGGGCCTTGTGAGCCATGTGAAATATGTGTGCAATAAGTATAATGTATACCTGGTCTGAGGACTTAGAGGTAATAGTTACCTGATAAAAGGTAATCATGTTCAGTGATGAACTAAGGGTTTGAATACCCCGATGTAGCAATCATGATGATGATAATGCTAAGGGATGAGAATTCCCAGTAATGTGATAAGGGACTGAGATCCTGAGTGTTATACATTCAATGTGTTCCAAAGATTATGAAAGTACTTGATAAATGTATTACACCTTTCTTTGTAGCATCTATTATAATTCATGCTTGTAACTTAATTGATGCTAAAATATACTGTAATACACCTAATTAATCAAATGGAATCTTATCATGTAGTTCCCCAGACCATAGATCCATTTGGTGTCAGGATTTACTGAATGGTGAAACAAGTTTAACTCGGAGTGCATATTTTTGAATATGTGGGGGTGAAGGACGAACATATCCTTACGTCCAGATGGGGATTAATGTGTTATATCCCCGATGAATGCCAGGGTTGTCATGTGATTTCCCTGATGAAAATGTACCGGGGATTGATGTGATATCTCCCCAAAGAGAGTGCATGATGTGACTGTAGCTATTTAGTGAAGATGCCACTATACCCCGACAAGCTAGTTGTAGTTTGACATGGTGTCACTGCCAGTGGTCTCGTACTGACCGAGACGAGTGAGGTCTTGGCAGCGGGCTCTTCCATTGACCTTGTATGGTATAATGCTTTACGTAGATGTGGTCGGTTGGAGCATGAGCGATATACCTCATCTCCTCTGGGCATAAGTGTGATTGTAAATATGTAATCAGTCATGTAGTGTATTTGCTTAAGGAAGGAATATGGAAAATTTGGTTGATGTTACATTACTTTTCTACATCTTAATTAGATAGATGTTATACATGTTCTTCATATTCCTTATAAAGAAAATAGATGATCTATAGTTCTATCATGGATAGTTGAACTGCTTAAATAATGCTATTGCTTTGCACTGTAATTAAACAATGATTAAACATGCTTATTTCCATAATAGATCCTTTGCTCAGTTTTATACTATTTCTATGTGATTATAACATTATTTGCGAAGAGTTATATCTCTCGCTGGGACTTGTGTCTCACCATGTTGATCCCAACATTTTTTGGTGGATGTGGGTGAGGAGGTAGAGACCATACTGTAGAGGAAGGACAACAACAACAGGGACATCAGTAACAGCTCAGGTTGAGTGTGCTGACTGTCATGTCTTGTAGATAGAAGTCCTATGTGTCATCTCTGTACTCTCAGGTCCTCGGGAGTTAGTACATAATGTTTTTATAAATGATCTGAGATTTTGTCTTGTATGCCTTGAGGTTTTATATTGCTTTAGTATGTGTTTTGGTAAAGCAACTGGTATATGATCTTGAGATGAGATGGTACAATGTATGTACAATGTGAACCATGATGTATATATTGCTTTGGTTCTTTATATAAGAGTTTCTTGGCAATGGATCTCTTTATAAAATGGTTTTAATTTTTAGTGATTTTTGTTAATCCACTGCTAATGGTCATTCCGCATAATTACCGTTGTGGTGGCTTGGGCGGTCGGGTCATCACACCTCTGATCCTACACTAGAAACCCTAAAGATTAACCACCATCTTGATATCTCATTGCATTCAACAATATCAGTTTATATCTCAAAGTAAACATTTTTTGATATACTCAACATGTTAATTATTAGATCTAGGCATTCCATATATATAATCACCACTTAATCATGTATTAGCCCTACTTTTGGAATTAGGATCAGATCTTGGACGGGATACTATTTTATTTGGATTCTACTCATTCTCTTGATCAGTTTGCTACATAATTTTGCCATATTTGGGTAATAAAAGCAATTTCTACAAATTAAACAAAATAACAATCTATACCTCAAACATGGGGACTCAAAAGGAAAGGGATGAGGGGTGACGTACTTTGGAAGATCCTATACTTCTATGTCATTATGGCAAGCACCATGTTACGAGATACAACGAGACCATCATTGTAACATCCTTGACCTGGGTTATGCTTTAACCCTAGATGTTTTTCTTAATAAAGTGGATTATATGCTTGATATTATCTCTTGAAAAGTAATTAAGGCTCAAGAGGAACTTCTATTCCAATTTTAGTCCTTTTTTAATAATGTTGAAACAATGTTTTGTTAGTTTTGGACTAAAGTGCAAATTACCCAAGTTGAGGGGTTAACTTGCAAATGTACATGATACAATGTTCCTCAGATGTTGAAGCATCATGGGAATGAGTATGATGTAGTAGTATGGCTTCTACAAGCCTGAATAACAAGAAAGAGCATGTTGAGCAATGTTTGTGCATTAAAACCTAGTTTTGGTTTAATGTGCAATTTACCCAAAATCTAGGGTTCAATATGCAAAATACCACTTCAAGAGGGTCCATCATGATTCTTGGCATCATGTAGAGAAAAGAATTTGAGAGGGGCACCTCATTTAAATTAGTTTGGAGGAGAGAGAATCTTGATATTAAAATAATCAAGATTTAAGCATAAGTGGAACTTTATTTCAATTTAATGCAAAAATAAATATATTAATTGAAGCGCCCTTCAACCAAAATGAGTAGGTTGATATTGCACAAGGATGGACGAGCATGGTCCTTGCAAATACAACGAAAATATGTTAAGGAGGTGAAGAACCCACTCACATTATTATAAGAAAAAGAAATATCCACTCACTTATGGATATTATTATAATATGATTTAAGGTGCTTAGTGTGGGCTCTGATCTCCAAAATCCGAGATGAACACATGAACTTTGAAGTAAACATAGCGGAAGCGATTCGTTTAGCAGAGGAATACCAAAAATCAGAGGAAATTAAAACTTTTTGAGATAGGACATTGAAACCATAAAAAAACTCCTTTCATAGATTCAAGATAAACTGTTTACATCTCTGTTAATTACTTCTTGAGTAATTATACACAACATGCTACAAAATCTCAAGAGACAAATCAAAACTCAGACCATGACTCCAAGGACCTGAGAGTACAGATGACACATAGGAATGACTATCTATCTATATAACTCAGCAGTCTGAATCTCCACCTGAGATTTACTGCTGCTCCGGGTGCTGTTGCTGATACTGGTCACCTGGAGATTGGTCCCTTCATCCTTGGCGACCACCTAAAAAGTTGAAATCTATGGGGTGAGACAATTTTAAATAATTGTCCCAACGGGAGTTATAACTCTTCGCCAGAAACATGATTATTACAGAATAAGAGAAAAACAGTACACAAAGAAGTCATATATATTTTAGGAGTAGTTAGAACAATGTTTCACAGATTGTAATCTATTCCTCCTACTAAAAGCAAAGCATCTCTAAGATAAACCCACATATCACTTTTCTTTTAGGAATAAAAGGATATGTATAACATTTATTTATTATAAATCCATCATCACCACACTGGCTCTCTTCAGGCTTAGATCATATATCCATCACCTGGCATTATAATAAGGGATATCATGGCCTGTAGCCATACCCTATCCTACAAGGTGTTAGGATTCCAAATCCACAACATAACTGTATGATTAGTACACATGAAATCATACTTAACCAGACTCAAGTGACATAAGGGTTATTTACATTCATCACCCATAAGTCTGCAGTTAAAGCCTTTCATAGGATTAGCTTGTAATAGAATTTCACATAGTAACACTCTATATTAGGATCACATTTCATAATTTAACATAGGAATATCAATCCCTAAACATCTTATCACTAAGAATCCGGAAAGTGAGAGTCCAAACCCCTGGACTAATTATAACATTTATTACCAATAACATATTATTTTATCTAGTCATCTAAATAATATGACCTTTGATGATCATCAGCGCATATTACTCATGACTCATTCAACCTATCAAACTCATAAGTTATCACTTATCAGATAACATACATGTTCTTGAATATTAAACATTAGCATAGCAGCTAAGAAAGAAGGATACTAAATGTAACAAGTCTAACTTACATCAATTACCATTTCTCAATCCTCTCATCACAAGTCATCTGTTAAGCATGACCTTGATGGTACTCATGTCTCTCACAGTCCATCAATCTCATAAGATGCCACTAACAAGGCACCAAGATATATCACTATTCATAAAGCTAACAACATGCTTTCAATGAATATAGCATCATTATCCATACCTGGATATGATCATCCTCATATAGGAACCTGCACGGTCAATTCAACTGATAACAGTAAATAACTCATTTAAAGAAGTTGTATCTCCCTACTCATACGAGAGCTAGGTTTCCCTGATTTGCATTAATTAGGGTTTACTATTCACAATACATGTCATCACCCTAGAATTAGGGTTTACTATTCATCGTACATGTCATCACCCTAGAGTTAGGGTTTACTATTCACCTCATGGTGAATTGATCTCATAACATCACCATGTATGAGAAACAACATCATTAAAGACCTCAGATAAGATTAAGATTCATCAATTATCATAATTAGGGTTTCCATGATTTCACATAGTGGATCTTACCCTATTCATGCATATTCATGTATATTGAAGGTATTTTACTTGAGTTTCCACCATAATTGGTACTTCCTCTCTCCTCTAACTAGTAGATGGTGATTACACCACTCTAGATTAGGTTGGGTTAAGTCCTCATTGACTAACACAAGTCAACACATCACCATCATGTGATTAGGGTTTGATTAAAACAAGGTATCACTCAATTGAACCCATTTAAGTTAAAACGAGTGTGAACCCATTTGAAATGAAACGAGTGTGAACCCATTTGAATTGAAATGAGTGTGAACCCATTTGAATTGAAACGGGTGTGTACTTGTTTGAGTTGAAATGGGTGTGAACCCATTTGAGTTGAAACGGGTGTGGACTCGTTTGAGTTGAAACGAGTGTGAACCCATTTGAATTGAAACAGGTGTGGACTCATTTGAGTTGAAACAGGTTTGAACCCATTTGAGTTGAAATGGGTGTGGACTCGTTTGAGTTGAAACGGGTGTGAACCCATTTGAATTGAAACGGGTGTGGACTCGTTTGAGTTGAAACAGTTGTGAACCCATTTGAATTGAAACGGGTGTGGACTCGTTTGAGTTGAAACGGGTGTGAACCCATTTGAATTGAAACGGGTGTGGACTCGTTTGAGTTGAAACGGGTGTGAACCCATTTGAATTGAAACGGGTGTGGACTCGTTTGAGTTGAAACGGGTGTGAACCCATTTGAATTGAAACGGGTGTGAACATGAAAGGTGATATAAAGGTTATGATAGAATAGGATATCCTATGTTGAAGCCTTCAGTTGGCCCAAGCCATGTTAACCAATTACAATTTGAGTCAATTAGGATGAGCCTCAATCAATTGGACACCAATTTGACCTTCAATTGAAAGCCAATTAGAGTTAAGTCTAACTCAATTAAGGTTTCCAATCAACTAATCATCAATTTTCAACAATGTGGATCAAATCAAGTTTGAACCTATCAATTGAACTCCAATTGGGCCCAAACTTGGCCCAAACGGTCTTGAGATCGTTTGGATGACCTCCAAAAAATCTTGAGACCGTTTGCCCAAAGTTAGACCAAAAATCAAGTTGGTTGGATAAGGGTTGAACCCTAAATAGGTCTAAAATCAGCATTTTTATCAAATCGTCAACCTATTGAAATTAAACCCTCAAACCATTGAATTTCCTTAACCTTAGACCTCCAAAGGGTCTTGCGGTGTCACTTAACGAGTGTGAACCCGTTTGAGTGAACCCC
This sequence comes from Alisma plantago-aquatica, assembly GCA_963693085.1. Classification (NCBI taxonomy): domain Eukaryota; kingdom Viridiplantae; phylum Streptophyta; class Magnoliopsida; order Alismatales; family Alismataceae; genus Alisma; species Alisma plantago-aquatica. The sequence continues at coordinate 579,405,879 of OY856410.1, forward strand.
CAAATGGTTTTGAACCCGTTTGGGTTCTTCAACCCAAAACTCAACAAGATCTATACTTGAAAACAACAATTTTAACTCGATTAGGGTTAGGGTGTTGAAGTGCCTTCAACTCTCAATTGGTTAGAAATTTGATTATGATTCTTTGTAGAAATGAAATTCAACATATTATGAACAGGAATCTCAAACGGTCAATGCTTGGTCAACTCACTCAAACGGGTTGAACCCGTTTGCCCAAAAAGTTCAAGTTAATCAGTTGGAAAAACAACACTTAATTCAATTCGATTGCCTAATTGATTGGCCTTCAACCTACGATTCCTTTGGATTTAACCCCTCAAATTTGGTGGGTCATTAGCCTACATGATTATGAACAGGAATCCCAAACGGTCAACGCTTGGTCAACGCCTTAAAATGGGTTGAACCCGTTTGCTCCAACCGACCTTGTGAACCCGTTTGCCCTTCAAACGGTTTGGTCAGAGGGGGGGGGGAAACAGGACCGTTTGATAAAGTAACTTTGGTAATCACACCCATCTTCTTCAAACTCTGTCAAGGTCAGTTATTCCACCGTTTTAATTGCAAAAGTGCAAGGAAGAAGGGAGGTAGAAGAAGAACTAGGTACTAGAATTGCAAGAACAAAACATGCATATAAAGTGTAGAGTTTAGAATTATAAAACCCGCCTTAAACGATGTTCTTGGAGCTCCAAGCTTCCAAGATTCAAGCCTCTAATGGCGTCTTGAAATCCACAACTTGGTCAAGGGTGATTCCTCCAAAGAAAGGTAGGAATGGATGGCTAGAACAAGAAAACTAAGTGAGTTATCCACAAAACCAAGCTTGCATGATGAATTCACCCAAGAATCCGAGCTTGAAGATGGTTCTTCTTACCTTAGAACTACTTGGTCGCCTCCCTGAGCTCCAGAGCTTGCCTTAGACGTTTTGAGAAAGAAGAGAAGTGAAGAGAAATGAAGGATCGTTCACTTGGTTTACAAGGAAAAGGGCTTATATACTTTAGGCCATTTTACACCATAAGGACCTCTAAAGCATGGGATTTTCATCTAAGTCCCTCCTTGTTTCTTAGGCACGTCCAAGCCATATAAACTTAAACCAAGTTCATCAAATCTCAAGATTTAAGGGTAGAAAAGATCAACTTTCAACTAGGGTACACATATGAAGGTCTTCATACACATACATGGTGAATTTTATGCACAAAAATTACTTTTCTTATCTGATTATTTATTGATGCATCTCTTTCATCATTTCTACTCTAAATGATGTCAAGAGTCATATAAGATGCTCTAGAAGGTGTAATTTACAAGTTTCACCCATATTTAGGGTAAATTGCACTTTACTCCAAATTAGGGTTTTTAAGCACCAAGATCATTCCACAAGCTGCATCTGAACGCCCAAGCTTGGAAAATCCATCATGCCTCATCAGATTCACTCATATGATGTTTCATCATCAAAGGTACATCTTAACCTGTGAACTATGCAAGTTAAACCTCTTAACTGGATAATTTCACATAGGTCCCTGCATTGCAAAACAATACTACAACATTGTTCCTAGGGGACAGGAATGGAAACATATGTTCCTTAGGAGCTTTTATTACCTGCTAAAATATAATTACATGTGTTTAATTACATATTTAGGCAAAACTTCTAGGGTTATGTTATAACCCAGGTCAGGGATGTTACAAATTATAAACCCCTAACAAGGATTTCGTCCTCGAAATCCCAGGGAAAGGAAGAACAGATTGATCATTATGATGATATTATGGGTTTGTAATTCGTACAAAGTCCCTTTTTTTTAATTACTTCTTATCACTGTTTATGCTTGTGTAAAGCATAAACCCCTAACATAAGGTGTCCATACTTTTTGAAAGGAAAAAGCATAAAAGAACATTCTTCCAATATTACTTAAGAATTCTTACCATCAGAGGAACATACATACCTTAACACAGATATTTTACTCAGTATATTGTCTCAAAGGCTTCACTGAAGGAGTTAATTGAGTATGCTTACTAAGTAGTTACTGAGGAAATTCACCGAGTATATTCACTAAGTCTGTTCACTAAGTATATTCACTAAGTTTGTTCACTAAGTATATTCACTAAGTTTGTTCACTAAGTATATTCACTAAGTTTTTACTGAATATATTCACTAAGTATTCACTGAGTATGTTCACTGAGTATATTCACTAAGTATTCACTGAGTATATTCACTAAGTATTCACTGAGTATGTTCACTGAGTATATTCACTAAGTATTCACTGAGTATGTTCACTGAGTATATTCACTAAGTATTCACTGAGTATGTTCACTGAGTATATTCACTAAGTATTCACTGAGTATATTCACTAAGTATTCACTGAGTATGTTCACTGAGTATATTCACTAAGTATTCACTGAGTATATTCACTGAGTATATTCACTAAGTATTCACTGAGTATGTTCACTGAGTATATTCACTAAGTATTCACTGAGTATGTTCACTGAGTATATTCACTAAGTATTCACTGAGTATGTTCACTGAGTATATTCACTAAGTATATTCACTTAAAAGATTCACTCAACTTTTCTCACTTAATTTTCCCTATACTCTCTAGATTGTTTTAGAATAATTACCTGATCAGAGTAATCAAAAGATAACAATCTAGGAGTTTCATACTTGCCTTATCTACAATAACCATATACCTGGCCAGGGTATATGAGCATTGAGATTAGGTAGTATGTATTTTGCTTATCATCATATTTCTCGTTCTTCATATCATTATACACACAAAATTTACCATACTAGATTATTCTTCAGGTATCACATCTATATTTCATCCTTTTCATACACAGTTAAGGGAGATTATAAATTGTTTTAAAGAATACTGAGTAAGATACAAGTTCTTATCTCCCTTGTGTTCTTCAGGGACTTAGACAAGGAATTCAAAAGCAGCAAATTTACATATCTTTTACACATAGAATCCTGATATGTAATATTAAAACAAAACTTATTTCATCTGACCTGTATGGGATGTTTGTCCACGTCCTCTATTATTATAGAGCCTTCCTTGTGAGCCTTGCAGACTCTATCCTTGGGGCTGAGTCATTATTGTATTCATGTCTGGACAATCCCTTGCCAGGTGTCCCGACTGTCTACATAGGTAACAGATCCTAGGTGCAAAGTGTCTATACGATCCAGTTACCGATGCTGATGCTATGTCGGAGGGTCCTCTTGGAATACTACTATGATCCCTACTTCCACTTGACACCCATTGTGTCTGGGTTGGGAATCCTGACAAGGCTGATGGTGTAGAAAATCTTGGTTTCTTAAAACTTTCAGCCCCTTGTTCATGAGGCTAGGTGTACATCTTCTTACTACTTGTCTGTTGTTTCATGGTTTCTGACCTCTCTATCCTTCTTACTGACTCCACAAAGGTGGAAAACCTTTCTCTATTCTCTAGAGAAGACACCGGAGTGGCTAGTTCAGAGTTCAAACCCTTTTCAAAACATCAAATTCTTTCTTCATCGGTAACTGCCATTTGTGGACAAAACCATAGTAACTCCATGAACTTAGCTTCGTACTCGCTAACGTTCATGTGCCCTTGTGTGATCTTCTCAAATTGAGAGATCTTCTCATCTAGATACGTCTTAGGGAAGTATCTATTGACAAATTCTCGTCGGAAAACCTCCCATCCTATTTTTTCGCCTGGTCTCTTATCCTCCTCTATCATCCACCAATTACCAGCACTCCCTTTTAGGAGGTGTACCGCATGTTTTACCTTTTCAGCTTCAGGAATATCAAGGATCCTGAAAGCCTTTTCCAGCTCTGTCAACCATAGATCAGCATCTGCGGGGTCAGATGTACCAGCATAGTCTATGGCTCCCACCCAGAGAAGTCTCTCGAAAGTCTTGCCAGCTCCATAACCTTCCTGATGGGCTGGTACCCTAGGTGCAGATGGTGGCACCCTATCTTCTATGTGTGTTATAGCTGTCAGAAACTTATCAAATAAAGCATGGATAGTTGGGTTTTCTATCTCATCTGGGTCAAACTGGGGTGGCTCCCTGGGTTGTTCATGTAAGGGTTGCTCTATTTCTGGGTGCCTTGCACCTCCCTGTGGTGTAGCAACGCTATTTTCTGCCACATACTCTTCATGTGGCTCAAACATTCCTATATATCTTCTTCTCCTGAGAAGCAGAAGATTCTGTTAGATAAGGAAGGAACACTAAGGATAGACTCGACATCCTAAGTCCTATGTCTCTGTAGACTCAACGAACCTAGAGCTCTGATACCACTAATTGTGGGCTCTGATCTCCAAAATCTGAGATGAACACATGAAATTTGAAGTAAACATAGCGGAAGCGATTCGTTTAGTAGCGGAATACCAAAAATCAGCGAAAATTAAAACCTTTTGAGATAGGACATTGAAACCATAAAAAAACTCCTTTCATAGATTCAAGATAAACTGTTTACATCTCTGTTAATTACTTCTTGAGTAATTATACACAGCATGCTACAAAATCTCAAGAGACGAATCAAAACTCAGACCATGACTCCAAGGACCTGAGAGTACAGAGGACACATAGGACTGACTATCTATCTATATAACTCAGCAGTCTGAATCTCCACCTGAGATTTACTGCTGCTCCGGGTGCTGCTGCTGCTGATACTGGTCACCTGGAGATTGGTCCCTTCGTCCTTGGCGACCACCTAAAAAGTTGAAATCTACGGGGTGAGACAATTTTAAATAATTGTCCCAGCGGGAGTTATAACTCTTCGCCAGAAACATGATTATTACAGAATAAGAGAAAAACAGTACACAAAGAAGTCATATATATTTTAGGAGTAGTTAGAACAATGTTTCACAGATTGTAATCTATTCCTCCTACTAAAAGCAAAGCATCTCTAAGATAAACCCACATATCACTTTTCTTTTAGGAATAAAATGATATGTATAACATCTATTTATTATAAATCCATCATCACCACACTGGCTCTCTTCAGGATTAGATCATATATCCATCACCTGGCATTATAATAAGGGATATCATGGCCTGTAGCCATACCCTATCCTACAAGGCGTTATGATTCCAAATCCACAACATAACTGTATGATTAGTACACATGAAATCATACTTAACCATACTCAAGTGACATAAGGGTTATTTACATTCATCACCCATAAGTCTGCAGTTAAAGCCTTTCATAAGATTAGCTTGTAATAGAATTTCACATAGTAACACTCTATATTAGGATCACATTTCATAATTTAACATAGAAATATCAATCCCTAAACATCTTATCACTAAGAATCCGGAAAGTGAGAGTCCAAACCCCTGGACTAATTATAACATTTATTACCAATAACATATTATTTTATCTAGTCATCTAAATAATATGACCTTTGATGATCATCAACGCATATTACTCATGACTCATTCAACCTATCAAACTCATAAGTTATCACTTATCAGATAACATACATGTTCTTGAATATTAAACATTAGCATAGCAGCTAAGAAAGAAGGATACTAAATGTAACAAGTCTAACTTACATCAATTACCATTTCTCAATCCTCTCATCACAAGTCATCTGTTAAGCATGACCTTGATGGTACTCATGGCTCTCACAATCCATCAATCTCATAAGATGCCACTAACAAGGCACCAAGATATATCACTATTCATAAAGCTAACAACATGCTTTCAATGAATATAGCATCATTATCCATACCTGGATATGATCATCCTCATATAGGAACCTGCACGGTCAATTCAACTGATAACAGTAAATAACTCATTTAAAGAAGTTGTATCTCCCTACTCATACAAGAGCTAGGTTTCCCTGATTTGCATTAATTAGGGTTTACTATTCACAATACATGTCATCACCCTAGAATTAGGGTTTACTATTCATCATACATGTCATCACCCTAGAATTAGGGTTTACTATTCACCTCATGGTTAATTGATCTCATAACATCACCATGTATGAGAAACAACATCATTAAAGACCTCAGATAAGATTAAGATTCATCAATTATCATAATTAGGGTTTCCATGATTTCACATAGTGGATCTTACCCTATTCATGCATATTCATGTATATTGAAGGTATTTTACTTGAGTTTCCACCATAATTGGTACTTCCTCTCTCCTCTAACTAGTAGATGGTGATTACACCACTCTAGATTAGGTTGGGTTAAGTCCTCATTGACTAACACAAGTCAACACATCACCATCATGTGATTAGGGTTTGATTAAAACAAGGTATCACTCAATTGAACCCATTTAAGTTAAAACGAGTGTGAACCCATTTGAAATGAAACGAGTGTGAACCCATTTGAATTGAAACAAGTGTGAACCCATTTGAATTGAAACGGGTGTGTACTCGTTTGAGTTGAAACGGGTGTGAACCCATTTGAGTTGAAACGGGTGTGGACTCGTTTGAGTTGAAACGGGTGTGAACCCATTTGAATTGAAATGGGTGTGGACTCGTTTGAGTTGAAACGGGTGTGAAACCATTTGAGTTGAAATGGGTGTGGACTCGTTTGAGTTGAAACGGGTGTGAACCCATTTGAATTGAAACGGGTGTGGACTCGTTAGAGTTGAAACGGTTGTGAACCCATTTGAATTGAAACAAGTGTGGACTCGTTTGAGTTGAAACGGGTGTGAACCCATTTGAATTGAAACGGGTGTGGACTCATTTGAGTTGAAACGGGTGTGAACCCATTTGAATTGAAACGGGTGTGGACTCATTTGAGTTGAAACGGGTGTGAACCCATTTGAATTGAAACGGGTGTGAACATGAAAGGTGATATAAAGGTTATGATAGAATAGGATATCCTATGTTGAAGCCTTCAGTTGGCCCAAGCCATGTTAACCACTTACAACTTGAGTCAATTAGGATGAGACTCAATCAATTGGACACCAATTTGACCTTCAATTGAAAGCCAATTAGAGTTAAGTCTAACTCAATTAAGGTTTCCAATCAGCTAATCATAAATTTTCAACAATGTGGATCAAATCAAGTTTGAACCTATCAATTGAACTCCAATTGGGCCCAAACTTGGCCTAAACGGTCTTGAGATCGTTTGGATGACCTCCAAACGATCTTGAGACCGTTTGCCCAAAGTTTGACCAAAAAACAAGTTGGTTGGATAAGGGTTGAACCCTAAATTGGTCTAAAATCAGCATTTTTATCAAATCGTCAACCTATTGAAATTAAACCCTCAAACCATTGAATTTCCTTAACCTTAGACCTCCAAAGGGTCTTGGGGTGTCACTAAACGAGTGTGAACCCGTTTGAGTGAACCCCCAAATGGTTTTGAACCCGTTTGGGTTCTTCAACCCAAAACTCAACAAGATCTATACTTGAAAACAACAATTTTAACCCGATTAGGGTTAGGGTGTTGAAGTGCCTTCAACTCTCAATTGGTTAGGAATTAGATTATGATTCTTCGTAGAAATGAAATTCAACATATTATGAACAGGAATCTCAAACGGTCAATGCTTGGTCAACTCACTCAAACGAGTTGAACCCGTTTGCCCAAAAAGTTCAAGTTAATCAGTTGAAGAAACATCACTTAATTCAATTCGATTGCCTAATTGATTGGCCTTCAACCTACGATTCCTTTGGAGTTAACCCCTCAAATTTGGTGGGTCATTAGCCTACATGATTATGAACAGGAATCCCAAACGGTCAATGCTTGGTCAACGCCCTCAAACGGGTTGAACCCGTTTTCTCCAACCGACCTTGTGAACCCGTTTGCCCTTCAAACGGTTTGGTCAGAGGGGGGGGGGAACAGGACCGTTTGATAAAGTAACTTTGGTAATCACGCCCATCTTCTTCAACCTCTGTCAAGGTAGGTTATTCCACCGTTTTACTTGCAAAAGTGCAAGGAAGAAGGGAGGTAGAAGAAGAACTAGGTACTAGAATTGCAAGAACAAAACATGCATATAAAGTGTAGAGTTTAGAATTATAAAACCCGCCTTAAACGATGTTCTTGGAGCTCCAAGCTTCCAAGCTTCAAGACTCTAATGGAGTCTTGAACTCCAAAACTTGGTCAAGGGTGATTCCTCCAAAGAAAGGTAGGAATGGATGGCTAGAACAAGAAAACTAAGTGAGTTATCCACAAAACCAAGCTTGCATGATGAATTCACCCAAGAATCCGAGCTTGAAGATGGTTCTTCTTACCTTAGAACTACTTGGTCGCCTCCCTGAGCTCCATAGCTTGCCTTAGACGTTTTGAGAAAGAAGAGAAGTGAAGAGAAATGAAGGATCGTTCACTTGGTTTACAAGGAAAAGGGCTTATATACTTTAGGCCATTTTACACCATAAGGACCTCTAAAGCATGGGATTTTCATCTAAGTCCCTCCTTGTTTCTTAGGCACGTCCAAGCCATCTAAAATTAAACCAAGTTCATCAAAGCTCAAGATTTAAGGGTATAAAAGATCAACTTTCAACTAGGGTACACATATGAAGGTCTTCATACACATACATGGTGAATTTTATGCACAAAAATTACTTTTCTTATCTGATTATTTATTGATGCATCTCTTTCATCATTTCTACTCTAAATGATGTCAAGAGTCATATAAGATGCTCTAGAAGGTGTACTTTACAAGTTTCACGCATAATTTGGGTAAATTGCACTTTACTCCAAATTAGGGTTTTTAAGCACCAGGATCATTCCACAAGCTGCATCTGAACGCCCAAGCTTGGAAAATCCATCATGCCTCATCAGATTCACTCATATGATGTTTCATCATCAAAGGTACATCTTAACCTGTGAACTCTGCAAGTTAAACCTCTTAACTGGATAATTGCACATAGGTCCCTGCATTGCAAAACAATACTACAACATCGTTCCTAGGGGACAGGAATGGAAACATATGTTCCTTAGGAGCTTATATTACCTGCTAAAAGATAATTACACGTGTTTAATTACATATTTAGGCAAACCTTCTAGGGTTAGGTTATAACCCAGGTCAGGGATGTTACATTTAGTTTGTTTTTCTTTAAATCGTGGATAATTGAGAGGAATATGAGGCAAGGAAGATATCCTCATATCTAAGTAAGGGAAGGGAGCAAGTGGCAAGGAAATGGAGGAAATAATCCCTACTTTCTCTCTCTTATATGAATTTTCAATAAAATTCATATATAAGCTCCTTTATCCATGAGATGAAGGGATAATTTCGAATCCACTTTCACTTCATGCTTGAAAAATGACCAAGGGAGCTTGGAGCAACAGGAGGACGACCCCCAACATGTTGGTAAGCCTCTTGACCTTCTTTCACCTTGAATTCATGGTGGAAATCGAAAATCAATGCATGATTTCTTCTTATCTCCATTCCATCTTCAATTCTAGCCATTCCTTTTCACTCAAAGCTTAAGGACAAGCTTGGGATAGTGAAAGGTGTAGCTTTCACCATTAAATACGTGGAGGTTGAAGCTTTGAAGCTCAATTGAAGGCGGGTTATATAACTTGAACCCTTGAACTTTGTTATTGATTCCATATCTTCATTAATTGTTGCTTCCTTCTTTATTTCCGAAATTTTATTTGATTGATAGATGCAATCACCATGAAAATCACAGAAATATTCGTGGGTTTATAGCTTGATGATGATGAAACCTCCACAAATATGTATTGCAAACGGTTTCAACAATATAGTCCAATCGGTTTCACCAAACCGTTTGGTGACCAAACAGATTGCAAACCGTTTGGAGGTTTGGGTTCCAAACCGTTTGAAGTGGTTGACCGAATGGAGGGGGTTGAACGTTTGAGGGTGATTGCTGATGTGTTGAAAAATGATCTAATAGATTTAATTGATGAGTTTCTAAAGGTTCCATGATTGGATGATCTGCCAATTGCAAACCGTAATCGGGTTGAGTGTTGAATCCTTAAGCAATTGAATCAATTTTTGGGTTGACTAGCCCAAATGGTCTCAAGACCATTTGGAGGTCACCCAAATGGTCTCAAGACCGTTTGTAGGTCAACCAAGACTGTTTAGAGGTCTATGGTGGTGTATGATTTGATGGTTGAAGAACCAGTGATATCAAATTGAAATATAATCAATAGCTCAATTGATGATAGATTCAATGATGCAAACCCTAAGTGAATTTTATAATTTCAATGATGGGATGAGTCAAACGGTCTCAAGACCATTTTGAGTTCATAAAAATGACTTCAAGACCGTTTGAGGTCAGGTCATATCATGGTTTGATGATGATCCAACGATTTCAGTTGAATTAGTTCCACGATGTCAACCATTGATGGTTCCTCAATTTTAACATCCTAATTGATGGTTTCTTGATTATAAACCCTAGTTCAATTGGGTTAAAAACCCTAATTGAAGGTCCAATTGAAGGGTGATTCAATGGTTCAATTGAAGAATAAATCAGTAGTTCAATTGATAGATGGTTTAATGATTGAAATCCTGAATTGATAAAGTGATGGAAGATCTTTTTGGTCCATAAGGTTTTGAGAGAGTTTTGACCAAACGGTCTTAAGACCGTTTGAGTCCAAACAGTCTCAAGACCGTTTGAGTCCAAATGGTCTCAAGACAATTTGAGTCCAAATGGTCTCAAGACCGTTTGGGATCAAATGGTCTCAAGATCGTTTGAGACCAAACTGTCTCAAACCGTTTGGAGACCTAAGTGGCTTCAAGTGTGAAATTGTCCATACAGTTTCATTATTGTTTTACTTGAATAGTTTCAAACCATTCAATGTCTAAGTGACCAAGACCGTTTGTGGTCTAAGTGACCAAGACCATTTGAGGATCAATTGGTCAAAGCATTTGGACACCTAAGGTGACTAAAGGTCAATTAACTAATTGATTAATAATGATGCAAATCAAAGGTGATTACAATGGTTGTACCTTTGAGGTACTAGGGTAACTAGTACCTTTGTGAGTGGTTAATTCTTGATGCATATGAAAGCAATGATTTAATATGTTATGACAACCCTTCATTCAAGTTGATTGGACCTAATATAATTAAGATTAAAGTAATTGACATCCTAGAGAGGATGAGAGAGAGAGGAATTCATACATGAGTATTAATCATGTGGAGATTAAGGTATGATCCTTAGTAAAGAGATCATGAAACCCTAATCAAGAAGGTTAATGAACCCTAACCCTAATTGAGGGTGATGCCATGTAAAACCCTAATTAAGGGTGATGTCATGTGAAATCCTAATTTCAGGTAATGCTATGTGTAACCCTGATATAAAAGGATATTATGTGAAACTCTAATGGAGAGTGATATTATGTGAAACCCATAAGGTAAGGTATGTGATCCAACCCTATTATAGGGATGTATCTTGTGTCACTTTGTACTTTTATCACATTCAAATGCATTAGAATTACATGTTATTCTCCTCAATATGATTATCATTGCAAATATGCTTATGGATGTTCTTTGCACTATTTTTCAGGTACTTGGACCATGCTTAGATGGAAGAGAGAGAGAGAGAGAGGGAGTTCTAGGGTTCCCCCACTCAAGGAGGGACCCAAAGAAGGCCCCAAAGTCTCCCTCAACCTACCTCTAGTGGCCAAGAATCATCCCCAAGCAAAGCCATCCGAAAATGACAAAGTCAGAAGTGAAATAAAGAAGTCAAGCCTCACCACGGCCATGGCCACAATGATACGGTTGTGGTTTTATTGCCAAGTTCCAATAGGTTGCAACATGGAAATTCCACCGAGCCCCACGGCTGTGGCCCCCCAGCCACGACGGTGGCCAGTGAAGACACCACGACCGTGGCCATTAGCACGGTCGTGGTCAGGAGAAGAGAACACGGCCATGGCACCCTGCCACGATCGTGGGAATTAATTGCAAGAAGTTAGTTGCCAATAGGGAATTTGCCCAGAATGCCACGATCGTGGCCAAGTCGCCACGACCGTGGCTGAAGACGATCAACACACCCGTGGCCCCTCCCCACGGTTAGCTCCTCCACCTCCAAAACGGCCGTGTTACCCAACACGGCCGTGGTGCATGCTACCCACCACGACCGTGGCCACCACCATTTCACCACTTCCTTCACACCATGACCGTTTCCATCCCCCATGGTCGTTCCCCACTACCCACACCACGGCCGTGGCACACCCACCACGATCGTGGTGACCACCTACCCTATACAACTTTTCACTGCTTTTCCTATTTTACCCCCACTTAGCCCTAGCTCCTATATAAGCACTAGTTGCTTCTAGGGCTCGAGAGAGAGCACTTCCTAGCCGCAACCCAACTTCTCCATTGCCTCCATTACTCCCATCCACCTACTTTCCTTGCATTTAATCCCATTTCCACCCACTTTCCACTCATTTCCACCATAGAAACCTAGTTTCTCTAGGTTTCTATCCATCCATTCCACCATTTCCATGCTCTTGGGCACCATTGGAGGAGGAGGATCATGGCTGGCAGTAAGGAGGTGAAGAAGTCAAGCTTCATCAAGCATCCATGGCGTTTCCTACTCTCTTTCCCTTCTCCTTTGTTTCAGTTTTGATCATGTATAGCTAAGCCCCCCTTGGGTGGGCTGTTTAGGGCAAAAATGTGACTTTGATACCATGTTGGGGGAACATAATTTGTAATGAACATATTTCACTTCTATGATGATTACCTTTGCTTGTATCTCATTTCCCATTACTTGTGCATGTGATTGTTGTTTAATTACCTTAATTGCTTGCCTTGTGGAGCTTGAAGACATTTGTCTCTGGGGTGTTTTGGTTTCTATGTAGCTATCATAGGATTGGCTCCTAAGTCCTTAATTCATATCCCTAGCTAGCCCCCTATCTTCCTACATAATCACCTTCTTCCTACATGCAAATGTGAGTTCTAAGTGACTTGTATAAGTGTCATTAGTGCAATTGCCTAGGATTTCCTAAAGGTTGAGGTGGCTAGTGGCATGAGGTCAAATATCCTCATCTCTACTCCCATCCTTACCCTTGGTCCTCAATTGACTAATACCACTTATCCTAGAGACCTAGACTTGGTAAGTCCTATGAGAATTACACGTAGCCCTAGTTCTCCAACTAGTAGCATAGGGTACATTCTCATAGCACCCACCTTGTTGTTTGGTTTGGTAGTCTAGAATGAAATATGTTAATTGCTTATTATGGTGACATCCCCCAACTAATGCCAAGGTCACATTCCCAAACGGCCCACCTCCTTCATCTAATTGCTTAAAACCCTAATTGCCTAGTTTGCTTGTTAATGCTAGTGTAGTTCAATTGCTTTAGTTAACTTAGTTGATTGCCTAGTTTTGCTAGCTAATTGTTAATTTAGGTCTTTGATCTTGATTAGTGGTTAACTTAGGCTCTCAATTGCTAGTTGCTTGCTTAGTCTAGTATAGTTTGTTCCTGCTCTTATTTAGATAGCTTGTTAGCTTAGATTGCTAATTTAGCCTTTTGATAACTTAGTTTCATATTGCTTTTCATACTTGCTCTCTTAGCTTAATAAACAACCAACCAACCTTAAAACCCTAAAAACCTTACTCTCCACAATAGGAACGTAGCTCATGCCTTCTAACTCTAGCACCCCCTCTATCTCCGTGGTTCGACCCCGCATCTTGCCTTTCATCTATACTAAAACAGTACCCCGTACGCTTGTGGGCGAATTGTTTTAGTTTTAGTGATAGACTCGATTTGGGACCATACAAATTTTGAAAGCAAAGATCCCATTATCCTGTGTCTCCCGACCTTGTGGATTGCACTCGGCCACCCTAGTTGGCCGGTGTTGTAAGCCTCTAGCGGGAGCGCGCCAAGCTTTCTGGCGCCGTTGCCGGGGATAGAGGCGCTCGGCCTAGTTAGATAGTGTAGCTTTGCCTTTACTTTTTTCTCTCACCATTGCTATTTTTTTATTCTTTGTGTTCCGTTTGCATATTGGTTCGCTAACTTGGCTCCTTGTTGTTTGTTTGTGACTTGCGCAGGTGACAGCTGTGCATGCGTAGCACGTGTTCTGCTTGCACCGACTTGGTGGTTTACAACCCCGAGATTAGGAGAAGAAGGCGTCAAGCTCGCCGCAACCTACACCGAGAGGCCGAGATGGCGGAGAACAACCCACCACCGGATGCTCCACCTCCACCGCCGCATTGCCCGCTTCATGAGTACTTCACGCCGGGGAACTACAACTCCCCCATCGCCACTCTAGTTGACCAGATGCCAGGTCAACAGTTCTCCATCCCGTCGGCACTCTTGGGGCTTCTCCCTACATACTTCGGTATGGAGAACGAGAACCCCTACCACCACATAGACGCATTCCTTGAAACATGCTCTACCTTCCGCACGCCAGCCACCACCGACGACTCAACCAGGAGGACGCTCTTTCCCTTCTCTCTCAAAGAGAAGGCCAAGGAGTGGTACAACTCGAGGCCAGAGTTGGTCACTTGGAATGAGGTGAAGAACGAGTTTCTCAAGAAGTTCTCCCCCATCACCAAGTTATCCTACATGAGAAGGTGCATCACATCGTTCACCCAGAAAGAGAACGAACCCTTCCACGAGGCATGGGAGAGGTTCTAGAAGTTGCTTCGTGACTGCCCTCATCATGAGGTTCCTCTTTGGCAGCTAATTCATGCCTTCTACACCGGGCTGGAGGAGTAAAGACAAAACAACATAGACTCTTCCTACGGGGGCACATTCATGGTTGGAGGAGTAAAGACAAAACAACATAGACTCTTCCTATGGGGGCACATTCATGGAGGAGAACGAGCCCTTCCACGAGGCATGGGAGAGGTTCTAGAAGTTGCTTCGTGACTGCCCTCATCATGAGGTTCCTCTTTGGCAGCTAATTCAGGCCTTCTACACCGGGCTGGAGGAGTAAAGACAAAACAACATAGACTCTTCCTACGGGGGCACATTCATGGAAAAGCCGCATGAGGAATCATGGCCGTTATTTGAGCAACTCGCTGAAAACTCCCACCACCGTTCTTCCACAAAAGGGGGGCATTGTGATCGAAGCTACGCTCCCCACCTTCTTTCACAGCTCTGAGTCGTAATACCACCGACCCCGATATGATGACAATGATGACCGAGATGATGAAGTGGATGAAGAATCAAGCTGGTGGCTCTTCTAGACAGCCCACAAGGGCGGTTGATACTATAGACGAGGAGGTTAATTCTCTATATTCCTTTGGTGGTCGCAACAACCAGGGCCCAATGTCCAACTCCTACACTCCCGAGTGGAGGAACCACCCAAACTTCTCTTGGAAACAACAGAATGAGGATGGACAAGGACAGGGGTAGCAAAGCCACTCTACAATTAAAAGTTCGAAGAGGAAGTACTTGGAAGATTGAGGAATCTAGATGAGGTAAAGAGAGAAGTGTCTTCTCAAGGACAAAACATCAGCCGTCTTGAGCAAAGGCTCGATCAAATTTCTATCTCACTTGCTTGTCGTGAAGAGGGGAGACTGCCATCTCAACCTATGATGAATCCTAACAGCGATGGTAGTTATGTGAATGCCACCCAAGCCGCATACATCCCACCACGTGGCCAAGAAACCTCACTTCCACAATATCAAGGACCACCACACCCATATGCTCCGCCAGCTCACCAACCCCCACTAAAGTACCAATACCCACCACCACCTCCACATACTTACCAACCTCCACCTCCACCACAACCAACTTGCATATTCCAAAATCCTAATTCCACCCAGCAAAGACCACCATCACCTCCGTCCTCACAAGCTCCCCCTTCTTCACATGAACAAGTGAGTATGGTCTCTGTCATATGGGGAGAAGAAGCTGCTCAAGGTTTCAGAAAAAGGGAAAAGAAAGTGACTGAGGTTGGGGGTAACATCCTGATACTAGAGGAATCTAGCGAAGATAAAGAATGCTCTGAAGAATTTGCCGCTCAAGAACCACCAGAGAATGCTAAGTGCACCCAGATTGCTACTGTGCCAGACGCGAATGTAGAGGCACTCTCATTAGTTCCACCCATACTCGGGGATACAAAAATTGCAATAGATATAGCTCAACCGGATGTTGGTGACGATGTCACGTCTGCTGTTTCACATACCATGGACATAGCAGCACTTGAAGTCATATCCTTATGGGAACCAAGACCTTTACATGAGACGAGCGTCACCATCACCCCTCCGCAAGTTCCAGCAAGTACAGTGGAGATAGTAGATGAAGAAGGAAAGCAATCCCATGAAGGTTTGACTCTTCAAAAAAGGGGCAGAAATGTCATGAATCTCTTAGGAAACTTGAAGTGGGGAACAATAGGCATTACATCACTCTTTTCATTGATGAAGGACATATGCATGGGAAGGAGAAAGTTAGTGCTATTACCGACCGAGGAGATTGTTGCCTCAAAATCTGTGAACTTCATCTATGACAATGGCTTCCCAGAAAAGAGAGGTGATCCGGGAGTGCCTCTAATTTCTTACTACATTGGTACACAGCCCGTCAAGCACGCTCTCATTGACTTAGGTGCAGGGACAAGCCTCATGCCATGGAGCATGTACCTACGGCTTGGCCTAAACAAAATGAAACTAGTGGAGTGTTCCATTATCTTGGGTGATGAAACCAAGTGGAAGCCATTGAGAATCATGCAGAACACAATAGTGTCGATGGATGAAAGAGTGAACATTGCCTATGTGACCAATTTCCTGATAGTGGACACCACACCTATTGATGGAGAAGAGAACCTCATATTGCGTAGACCTTTCCTATCCACTGCGGGAGCTAAAATCAATATCCGCACAGGCACGCTAACGATTACTTATAAGAGGAAAAAGTTTGACTTCTTCATGTTCACAAAAGAAGAGAGGGACAAGCTGGCCAATGAAGACTTCGGAGAGAGTTTGTGCTATCATGACCCTCTGGAGCTGTGGAGATCGAGCCCATACTTCTATTCCATGTACACTCCTTGGGATGAAGCACATGTTGTCAGAGTGCTCGACAGTAACACCGTAGAAGAGAAGGAGGGCACCGTGGGTGTTAATACATGATGAAAAAAGAGCAACAAGCCCGGATGAAGGCTATAAATTTAGTGCTAGTGGGAGGCAACCCACGCGGTTTGAGATTCTCGAACCTTATTTTACCATACTTTCTTTTGGTTTCTAAGAAACACACACACACACACTATACTTGATAGTTTTTCTGTTGGTGAATCATTTTAGCACATGCACAAGAAAGAAAAGATGATGCTGAAGGGTTTAGCCAAGGCGGAGGTCAAAGTGGAAGAAGAGATTGCAAATCAATGGAGGAGCTACAGGAAGAAGGCCAGAACGGTCGGGCTGCTCAGCACGGCCGTGATGGCCCTGTCCTGCTCACCTAAAGTTACATTGACCACTCTAGCTCTCATCGGTTGCCTTTCGCAACCCTACGCATTTTTACCCTACTAGTCTAAACTTCTATTTCATGATGAGGACATCATGAGTTAAAAGTTTGGGGTGGTAGGGCGGTAAGCCTTCTTTCGCCACATTTTTTCTCTATGTGCCTTGTGCTAAATTTTTACAAGATGATCAAATAGTTTGACTGACATTCCATACTCAATTACCCGGACCTGGTGTGTCTGCTTGCATCCATGCATACATGTAGTTTAACTTCTTGCATTTTTGTGTAATTTTTCAAAAATTTTGCTTCTTCAGCCATGCATTGCATCTCATGTAGTTTTTTTTTGCTAATTTTTGCATGTTTTAGCTAGGATTTACTTGCTTTTTACCTAAAATTGTGTTTGAATGTGATTTAGTGCAATTTGGCACCTTTTTGGCCAATTTTGCCCAGATTTGATGTTTCTTGTCCAAAAATCGTGTTTTGACTCAATCTTTACCATATTGAATGAAATTGCTTATCTTTGACAAATACAAGATGATATGCTATGATGAAGTGCTATGTGGTATCAATGAGTGACTTCTTACATGCTCGTCACCTCCCTTGGGAATGTGTTGGTTTGATTGAATTATGATCCGAGCAAGCATAGAACGTTTAATGTTTGTGGAGTTACTTGATTGATATATGGATTTCATTTGGTTCATTCATGTGATGTGATATCTATGGTGAAGTGTCAGACTAGTTTTCATGCAAGAGACCTTATGTGGAAGATTATGCCAAGTGACCCCTCTTTGACCCGACCACTCTTTCATCATCTTCATACCTCTCCGCCTCATAAAAAGATGCCAAAGTGCACATATTAGCCGTGGCCACCTCCAAAAGTTTGGGGTGGCCACATCTCTATCTCCCCACTTCACTCTATCCACCATATGCCCTACCTACACCAAGGGCAAAGAAAAAAGAAAAGAGAAGCAAAAATAAAATAAAAGGATGCTCCTATTTAAGAGCATTAAAATAAAGAAAAGAAGAGTGTGTAATAGCACTCCGAATCTTACCGCAACCCTTTCTTCATTCTTTCACACCCATGGAGCTAGGAAACATTAATCCTAGCTCACTTTATCCCTTTCCGTAGCCATGTGGGTCATTTGGCATAACTTGAAGCATAAGGTTGAACGCATGAAGGTGAAACAACACTCCTAGTCATCGACGATTAACATCATCATGAAACGGTCTACCCGGAACCTTATGGATAAGATTGATAACTTGTGCAACCCATGCATTATATGCGAAGTTCGTGTGCTCTGTGCTCTCTTCATGGTTGGTTTGTGAAAGTAGAAGAGGAGGGAGGTGATTTGCATGTACCTAGTCACCTTTGATCCCATTTAGCATTTATCGTCCATCATATTGCATTTTTCATATCTTTTGATTGTGGAAAATGGAAAAGAGATTGAGTTGGAGCATACTTGAGGACAAGTATGTTTCAAGTTTGGGGTGGTGATCCAACCCTATTCTAGGGCTGTATCTTGTGTCATTTTGTACTTTTATCACATTCAAATGCATTAGAATTACATGTTATTCTCCCCAATATGATTATCATTGCAAATATACTTATGGATGTTCTTTGCACTGTTTTTCAGGTACTTGGACCATGCTTAGATGGAAGAGAGAGAGAGAGGGAGTTCTAGGGTTCCCCCACTCAAGGAGGGACCCAAAGAAGGCCCCAAAGTCTCCCTCAACCTACCTCTAGTGGCCAAGAATCATCCCCAAGCAAAGACATCCAAAAATGACAAAGTTAGAAGCGAAATCAAGACGTCAAGCCTCACCACGGTCGTGGCCACAATGCCACGGTCGTGGATTTATTGCCAAGTTCCAACATGTTGCAACAGGGAAATTCCACCGAGCCCCACAGACGTGGCCTCCCAGCCATGATCGTGGCTAGTGAAGACACCACGACTGTGGCCATCAACACGATCGTGGTCAGGAGAAGAGAACACGGCCGTGACACCCTGCCACGGTCGTGGGAATTAATTGCAAGAAGTCAGCTGCCAACAAGGAATTTGCCCAGAACGCCATGACCGTGGCCAAGTTGCCACGACCGTGGCCGAAGACGATCAGCACGCCCGTGGCCCCTCCCCACGGTCAGCTCCTCCACCTCCAAAACGGCCGTGTTACCCAACACGACCGTGGTGCATGCTACCCACCACGACCGTGGCACTCCGCCACGGTCGTGGCCACCACCATTTCACCACTTCCTTCACACCACGACTGTTTCCATCCCCCACGTTCGTTCCCCACTACCCACACCACAGCCGTGGCACACCCACCATGACCTGGTGACCACCTACCCTATATAACTTTTCACTGCTTTTCCTATTTTACCCCCACTTAGCCCTAGCTCCTATATAAGCACTAGTTGCTTCTAGGGCTCGAGAGAGCACTTCCTAGCCGCAACCCAGCTGCTCCCTTGCCTCCATTACTCCCATCCACCTACTTTCCTTGCATTTAATCCCATTTCCACCCACTTTCCACTCATTTCCACCATAGAAACCTAGTTTCTCTAGGTTTCTATCCATCCATTCCACCATTTCCATGCTCTTGGGCACCATTGAAGGAGGAGGATCATGGCTGGAAGCAAGGAGGTGAAGAAGTCAAGCTTCATCAAGCATCCATGGCGTTTCCTACTCTCTTTCCCTTCTCCTTTATTTCAGTTTTGATCATGTATAGCTAAGCCCCATTTGGGTGGGCTATTTGGGGGCAAAAATGTGACTTTGATACCATGTTGGGGGAACATAATTTGTAATGAACATATTTCACTTCTATGATGATTACCTTTGCTTGTATCTTATTTCCCATTACTTGTGCATGTGATTGTTGTTTAATTACCTTAATTGCTTGCCTTGTGGTGCTTGAAGACATTTGTCTCTGGGGTGTTTTGGTTTCTATGTAGCTATCATAGGATTGGCTCCTAGGTCCTTAATTCGGATCCCTAGCTAGCCCCCTATCTTCCTACATAATCACCTTCCTACATGCATATGTGAGTTCTAAGTGACTAGTATAAGTGTGATTAGTGCAATTGCCTAGGATTTCCTAAAGGCTGAGGTGGCTAGTGGCATGAGGTCAAATATCCTCATCTATACTCCCATCCTTACCCTTGGTCCTCAATTGACTAATACCACTTATCCTAGAGACCTAGACTTGGTAAGTCCTATGAGAATTACACCTAGTCCTAGTTCTCCAACTAGTAGCATAGGGTACATTCTCATAGCACCCACCTTGTTGTTTGGTTTGGTAGTCTAGAATGAAATATGTTAATTGCTTATTATGGTGACATCCCCCAACTAATGCCAAGGTCACATTCCCAAATGGCCCACCTCCTTCATCTAATTGTTTAAAACCCTAATTGCCTAGTTTGCTTGTTAAAGCTAGTGTAGTTCAATTGCTTTAGTTAACTTAGTTGATTGCCTAGTTTTGCTAGCTAAGTGTTAATTTAGGTCTTTGATCTTGATTAGTGGTTAACTTAGGCTCTCAATTGCTAGTTGCTTTCTTAGTCTAGTATAGTTTGTTCTTGCTCTTGTTTAGATAGCTTGTTAGCTTAGATTGCTAATTTAGCCTTTTGATAACTTAGTTTCATATTGCTTTTCATACTTTCTCTCTTCGCTTAATCAACAACCAACCAACCTTAAAACCCTAAAAACCTTAGTCTCCACAATAGGAATGTAGCTCACGCCTTCTAACTCTAGCACCCCCTCTATCTCCGTGGTTCGACCCCGCATCTTGCCTTTCATCTATACTACAACAGTACCCCGTACGCTTGCCGGCGAATTGTTTTAGTTTTAGTGATAGACTCCATTTGGGACCATACAAATTTTGAAAGCAAAGATCCCATTATCCCGTGCCTCCCGACCTCGTGGATTGCACTCAGCCACCCTAGTTGGCCGGTGTTATATGCCTCTAGCGGGAGCGTGCCAGTATGCCCAAAGAGCCAATCATGTGATGATTGACATGACATATACCGAAAGTATTTGATTAATACTCATACATGCAAGATTCCAATGCACTCTGTTTCACTCAGTTATGAGATAAGGAGGAAATATTATGAATGTCTAGAGAATAATATTACTCAATGATGTATGTCTTCAAGTATTAGACTTGGGTAAATGAGATCATACATATGTTAAGAGTATATATATTCTCATTATGTCCCTAGTCAGTTGTTACTATGGAAGGTAGATAGACAACAATAACACTAAAGAATAGAGTGTGGATTGGTTGATGACAAAATCTCATTAGTCATGATATGGAAATATCAAACCAAGCATAGAGATACATATTAGAGAACAATGTATCGAACAGACCCACCTTGAGAGTGACACATGGAAACCATCATTGGTGGTCATAGTCATCTATCTCATAGTGAATGTGGTGATTGTGATTCTTAGACCTAAAATCACTACACTCACCACATGTCATTGGGTACTCTTTGACATCATCAAGCATAGTCTTGAAACATAGGTTGTTATAAAGGTGATTATTGGGTGACTTTGACACATGGGGATAGATTGTGAGTGATATATATGGGATTTGTCCCTCCTATTAGAGTATGATATCTTGGCCACTTGATAATCTAGACTAAGAAATGCATGCGCATGCATATGTGAATCAATATACGATATTGAGGTCACATTATCTCAGACAATATGTTCTTGGTTCAAGGAACCTGGATTGAACATTGAGAGGATGATGATTCCATGCCTCAAGTTCATCCTGGATATCAGAGACAAAGGAATAATACAATCACTGCAACAAAGATTGTAGGTTGAAGTTGTTCTCCAACTTTTTATTCACTTGGGTAGCACTGATGTGTGACTAAGCACTGCTCTCTACTTGTGATGTCATAAGTTAATTATGGACATTCACTGCCAACATGATATGGGACCTATAGGGTCACACACATAGGAACTCATCTAGAAGAGGAGTTTATCTTGAATGATGATTGGATTGATTACTAAAGTGTCTAGGTACTCAATTCATGCAACAAATTAGCTGATTGAACTGCCAAACGACCATCTCAAGTGTTTAGACAACCATTTGGGCAGACCAGACGGGCATCTCAAGTGTTGAGATGGTCGTTTGGGTTGTTAGGATGATCAAAGTTTGAATTTGCTAAGTTCTGCCCAAATTGAGGAGTGAACTTACCGGTTCAATCTATTGAATCGCTCGGCTCGACTCAGGCTCACTAGACGACCATCTAGGTGAGTGAGACGGGCGTCTCGCATGGGTGAGATGGTTCGGTTGGAACGGATTGAAGGTTCTGGATGTTTCCTGAACTTATTTGATTGCACATTGCTAGTGGTGCAAGAAATAATGTCCAACATTAATGGGAATCAATTTGCCAAATTTGTATGCGATTGGGAAACTGCCAAATGGCCGTACTGTTTCATGTGACCAGACGACCATCTCGTGGTTTGCAGGTTGCAAAAATTCAAGCCCTTTCACCCCCTCACAGATCCTAAATAGACTAGGAACCTTGACCCTAACCCCACCTATAGATAGAGGGGTAATGGGGGCTTCCTAGAGTATAACAACATCAACTCAGAATCATTTACTCTGATAATTGTTGTCCTCTCTGGTTGTGGTAAATGAGAGAGGCCAAGCAAGTCCTACCCAACAAGGGAGGGATAGCTAAGGGAGAGAAAAATTGAGGATCATTGTTGTGGGAGAGCACGATGGTGACTAGTATGCCAACGGGAGGGACAACTCCTTCATGTCTGTTATTGTTGAATGATAGGAGTTCTAGTTGGTCCATGTGGACTACTCTTGAGGAAGGAGTCCTTTGCTGCTTCTCAAAGAGCAAAGTCAGCCTACAGTCTATGGCGAGACCACATGAGTTCGTTGTTCATGGTGAAGACCGGGAGTTGCACAACCACCGTCCAAGAGCAACTGGAAATAGTTGCATTGAAGCGAGTTGTTGTCGCTGGATTTGCTCTAGGACCAAGTATAACTTGTTAAACCATCCTTCCTATTTCATAGTAGTTGACACGATCTTGCTGTTATGGGAATACAAATAGATAATAACTTGTTAAACCATCCTTCCTATTTCATAAGATAAAACCCAACCTTGTTAAACCAAGGTTGGGTTTTATCTTATGCCAAATTTCTAACTTGGTAGGCTGACATGACTAAAAGAGCTATTGTGGTGCTTACTTCTGGTTGAGATACAGGATACCATTACTATATGACTCGTGGCTCCTGTTTGTATCCGCAAAGAGTATATGGATTAGTTATTCATATAGAATCATTCCCTTGTAGAACAACTGTCTGTTTTGTCTACCAAACCTGTTATATTGTACTTTGCATCGTACCTCTTATGCAAGTGCTCAACACATAAATAGAACACATCACAGAGGGGGAACTGTACTTGTTGGCTCATTCTGTGTAAATCCCTAGTCAGTTAGTCGTATTATTTTGCTTTCCTAGATGGTTTTGCTGCCTTCCTGCTGGTTCACCTTTCTAAGGTTTGCACAAAATCTGTTAACCAAAGTTTGACAATATTATGGAAATTTCTTAGCTAAACTAGAGGATTGGCAGCAATCTGGTTGAAGGCTTTCGGGTTGTAATATAATTTATTTATGCGGTTTTTGTGTGCGCACATGATTGGTGTTACTTCAGCGATAGTATTAAAATTTTAAGCTGTATACAAGAACACACATTGCTGGATATATTTGATGATGCTTAGTTGTGCGAATGTAAATTTTTGCTGTGCGGAATCGCTCCTTGGGTCCAAGGCCTATGCACTTCAATTCTTGGAATCAGCATAGCTGGCCTTTCTTCATTCAGTTACCTATTCTAATTATATTATGTTGGCACATTTTCTTCCTTCCTGCTAACCACCAGTTAGGTGCCGTTCCTGATAAGATCTGATATACCTTATGGTGTATTGAGACTGACTTAGATCCTTACTAATGGCATGTTTAGTTATCTGAATTTTACCGTATTGGATTATATTTTGGACTCCAGTTCAACACATTTTATGTTTGGTTTGCGGGATTGGAGAAATTGGACTAATCCCGGGATTTTCAGACAGAATAGGAATCCCGTATTTTAGTCTCCATCAAAATTCTCCCGGACGCCAAAATCCATCATGGGCAAGACAACAGACATGAAAAAAAATAAATCCCACACTTACACAATCCGGCAAACCAAACATAAAATTTTACTTTGTGGGATTTTGAGAATGCAACATTTCAGTAATACAGGATGGAAAGAATACATGATTTCAGTAAATCCAACTAACCAAACGTGCCCTAAGTGAAGGTGCCGTGACGGGTTCCGCTATTCTCAAAATGACAAACTCGATTACTGTCATTTTGGAGATCTTTCAAACAAATTGATCTGAACCAAAGGACTGACAACTATGGTTTGGTCTGGGTTTAAGATGAAAGAAAGGTCATGTTGAAGCTTCGTAGTATACTAGTTAACACACACGTGCTCATACACGTGAAAACTTAATTGTATGCAGTTCTTATGTAAGGAAATCACATTAAATAAATTGTTTATTCTATGTTGAAAAAATCATCATCGTTTTGTTCAAGTAATATGAGCAAAATTTTTATACCAAATTACAAACACTGTCATTTTATGACCTCCGACCAATCATAGAATATTATATTAAAATAGGACTCTCTTTTTTAACCTCTCTCTTCTCACAATTTTTAACTTATTTTCATCAATTTTCTCAAAAAAAACACATGTCAAGCGAGTGATTTGTGGGTAGAGTGGATTCCAGTTATTGGGAAGATTTTGCAACATTATATAATGGTGTGGAATACGAATTAAGAAGAATACAAAAAGTACCGAAAAAAGAGTGGTGGCTTTATGGATACCGTGGTTGAGAAATGCTCGTGTGGTATAAATAGAGAGTTGAAAAAAGAGTAAATAAAAATTGTTTCAGTTTTGATCTCCGCTAACTAATCTCCATGATTTGCTCTCTCTTCAACCCTTCCTCTCTCCCTCTGATACGTGTAAGCAATCGTGGTTTGTTGGAGGGAGGTGATAATGTTTAGTTGGAGGGAATCGTGGAGGTGTAGTTTAATAGGAGAAAAGTATTTTGGTGAATAAAAAGCAATTAAAATAGAAAAAAGTGTGAAAAATGTGAGAAGAGATTGAGTGAAGGAGAGAACGACAACTCAAAATGCTAACTTCTGATTGGCCGTTGGGTTCAAAATGGCTATATTGTAAATAGATGGAAAAACTCCCTCTTTTTATAGTAGTATAGATAATAATAATAAATAAAAATAACTAGAACATACACGGTGACTTTATTGACATATACAACAGTAGTTTACGTTTTAAGTTGGGATCAATCTCAATTCTATACGAATGCTTATATTTGATTTTGACGTTTTACATATCATAAACTGAATTGAGTGTCTACAGAATGCTTTTAGTTGCTTCTGGCCAAATTCTCCGGCTCTAGAAACTTAATCAAATCTCAGTTTGATTTGACATTGTTTAGTATAAATGGTTTAGTTGAACATTATACTCACTCTGATTTTTTAGCCCCATGCTCTTAGGGTTGGGGGACCTAATTACCCAAATATAATATGTAGGATATTAGGATAAAATAAAATGCCATTCAGTGATTTAGAGTCACATGCCATGCACACATATGATGGTTCCATTGAACTCTTAACTTCATCAAGCCAAACGACGAGACTCATTGAGACAATCTGTAAGGCTCGGTATTTTTAACACTTCACGGTGCTCAAAATGAATTTCCACGAATCCATCTAAATTGATTCACATGTTGATATAAGAGAATATCAAAAGTATACTCGTATTCTATAATGCAAGAATCTGAAGTCTTGGTATTTTTAACACTTCACGTAATTCAAACGAATTTTCACGAATCCACCTAAATTGATTCACATGTATATATAAGAGAATATCAAAAGTATACTCATATTCTATAATGCAAGAATTTAGATATGTAACCAGATCGATCTATATCCGATATTCGAATCCTGAAATCAATCTGATATTTGATTCGATACTTAGCGGGTATCATATGATAACATCAAATTTGAATTGAGCGAATAGTAGTCGAATTTTGAATTACGAATTCGATGTGAATAAAAAGATTATACATTTAATAGTAATAAATATAATATATATAGAAAATGTTTATTACATTAAAATGTATGATATATATTTTTATATTATATATATATATATATATATATATATAATGTGTTTGTCGAATTTGGAATTTTTTAGAGCGGATATACCAATATCCAACATCTGATTCGGAATTTTCGGAACCAAAATCTGAAATCTGAAATCTGAAATCTGATTTGAATTCTACGGATGTTGGATTCTTTTTTAAATTTCAGACTGAAATCCGGATCGAATGTGCAGATTTCAAATATCCATTTACAACCCTATACAAGATATAATTCTTCTCTTTTTATATATTAGGCTTGTCATTATCCCCAACTAGATTTTCTGTGTCTGTATGGTAATCAATTATAGGTAAAAGGACAAACAAATTGACCTCTTAGAGGAAAGCAATATAATGGGCCATCTCACACGCCGTACTATCTGAGTCCGTTCATATATTCTTAGTTGCACTCTTCTATTGAGAAAAATAGAGACATCGAAATTATTTGAGGTAACTTTCTTTGGTCAAGTACTGGAAAAAATGTGAATACACCTGGTGAGTTAGGCTGCCATTAATAAGCCCAAATCACTTAGTGGGTGGGTATTATCAACCTACACGTCCATTCCCAATGCCTCTTTAACAAAGTCACAATTAGCTTAATCAAACATAAAGAAATCACATGGTACCAATTGATAAAAAATCTTAAAAAGCATTTTGGCAGAAACATCAAATGATCATTGGATCTTGGTTCTTCATGGGGATGGCTATTCATTTAAGTCTTTGGGTAGCACCACCAGATCTTCAATAGATTGCACAAAGTTTTGACTTTTGAAGTTTGACGATTCAACAAATCGTCTGACAAAAAACTCATAACTCAACAAAGTTTACATTTCCAGAGGTACCTCAACAAGCATACTCATCTCATGTAAGATGTTATATATATATATATATATATATAATATCTTTTTGTTGTAACTTTATGTTATTTTGGATGTACAACTAGTCACATCTGGTTTGTATTGACCAATATAGCATAGATCACATCATATACACATTATTTTACACATCTCACTTGATAAAACTCTATTTATGCTTAGTTTAGATAGACCAAATATACTCCAGAAACAAATAGATCTGTAGGCCTCATTGAGCATATCAGGGATATCAAAAGCTCCCCCTATCGATCAAAAAACACATTGGTCATGAAGTGGACTTGGAGTCCAATTTGTATAGTTAACCAAGTGTATAATTTTTTTTTATAATTGTTGGACACATGAGCCCTCACAATCTTGGATGATCGACCCATAAAATGTCATTATTTTACTTTGTCACATAGGGCACAATAAATTGTTCATTGGAATAATGTATGAGAATGGGTTTTCATGGGTTTTTTAAATGCTTTCTATGTTTTCAAAATAATTAGAGTATTAGTTATATATTTTTTGATTGTCGTTACAAAATTCACACATGGAAACATTTACACGTCTATTAACATTAGGGGTGAACATAATTTGATTAATAACTGATTAAGAGGATGGTAATTCTAAGTGATTTTTTTAGACAATTTGGTTAATTTGGTCCATTTAGTTAATTTATTTATAGTTAAATGATTATTTTTGACTAAATTCTCTTTTGATTAAGTGAATTAGCTAAATAGCCAATATTTATTCATAACAAAACATTCTACACAATTGTATACTTATACAGTTGTACTTTTATTTCAAAAAACCTCTAACGAATATGTTATCACGTTTTCATGAAATATATTTCGTTGTTTATGTGTATGTTACTATAGTAATAACAATTGTTCAAGATTTTATGAGTATTTTCAAATAATAAAAATACTTGATTAGAATTTAGTTAATTAAATTCACCGACCGAATAACCATTGACTGATTAGCCATAATTGAATTATCCGACTCTATTTTGATTAGTAAATAGTTCATATCCCAAACAACAAATTGACCATTTAACAAAATCTAATTAACCGATTGATTACACCTAATCAACACAATAATACCAACATAAAGAAAATTGATCACAATTTATGCCAATTGATTAACATTGAAACTGTAGCCTAAGCTAATAAAATATAAGATGTGAATAACATGTATGTATTATTTAAAACATATGGGTAGAAAGAAATTTTAGAACGTTCAGCTCAAAAAGTTACTATACATATACGATCATAGCCAATGTTTTTCGTTATTTAATTTTTGCAAGAAAGCATCATTGATAGGTGATGCTGGTTTTGTTCTCAATGGCAAGGCTATGCACATAGCTCTCTTCATCTACCGCGATGCTGATGTATCAATCCCAATTCGTGTTATCAACTTTGAAGAGGAAGCTGACATGATCCTATACCCTCGGGATGCTTGGAATCCATGAGCCGTGTCTCGTTCCACCAGCTGATGACTTTTGTGGTGTTGCTATATCACACTCGTTCTTGACTTGCGCTCGTTCACGAATGCTTTTTATTCGATACCTCTCTTGGTTGTGGGATACTGGGATATAATAAGGGTATCCCACCCCTACATAATGTAAACTTGCATCCTCTTCTTGTGGTGCAATGCTTTACTAGCCCTATTTGGGCTGTAGTTTATTATTTGGTGGTTTATTGTTCTGGACGGTGAGGGGCACTTTTGGTATTCCCTTTTATCCTTAAGAAAAAAACTAATTTAACACACTTTTACAAATATATTTATAAAATAGCACACTTTGTAAGATATTTCTTAAAATAGCACACTTTTATTTAAAAAAAACTACTTTGTGTGGAGTTTTTTGTATTCGGGACCGAAAAACGCTATATATACTGACGTGTTTATTTAAAAAAAAAAATAAAAAAAAATATATAAAAGCAAAAGTGCCACACATTAAGTGACACTTTCAACTTTGCACTTAGATGTGGTTTTAGTTGAAAGCGCCACTTCATGTGGAGCTTTTGTCTTCTTTTATTTTTTCTTCTAATTTTTATAATTTAGTAGTAAACACGCCAATATTTGTGACACTTTTCAATCTCGAATACTAAAAATGCTACTTTAAGTGGCGGGTACAATGTGTTATTTTGGAAAATATTTTACAAAGTGTGTTATTCTAGTAAATATTTTTATAAAAGTGTACTAAAATGAATAGATTTTGGGAACTTCGTAAGAGATTTACTTGTCCATATTCACTTGTCAATATTTCATTCGATCTTTTAGGTCCCTACTCCACTTACCTTGTTTTTTTTTCCTTATCTTTATTGGGTATTGTGAGAAATAATGAGCTTGCCTCGTTTCTTTAATTTCACAGTGTTTACAATTACATGATACAAGTATCTATTTATAGAAAGATAAATACAAAGAGATGTACACGTGAGCTAACTAATCAGTTCTCTAGATCCTATAATGATGGATCTGTAACTGAGACTTCCATACGTGAAGTTTGTTGCTTGACTCCGTCGCTTGCTGTGTGCTGCCCAGTATTTCCTGGAATGCCGGGGCTGTGTCGTACTGCAGTGGCTGTTTGGTCTAATACCCCCCGCAAGCAAGACCTTCGCTAGGCTGTAGGCGAAGCTTGTGACGAATGAATTCAAAACGAGATTTTAGTAGTGCTTTGATCATGACATCTGCAAGTTGATCCTTCGTAGAGATATATTTAACTTGAATATTTCCTTTGGCAACATGATCACGTACGAAATGAAAATCGATTTCGATGTGCTTAGTGCGAGCATGAAAAATGGGATTGGCTGTGAGATATGTTGCGCCAATATTAACACACCAAAGTATAGGTGGGTGGATAAGGGGTTGTTGCAATTCCTTTAGCAGTGCGTGAAGCCAAAGTATCTCAGCTGTGGTGTTTGCTAGCGCTCGATATTCTGATTCAGTTGATGAGCGGGATACATTTTGTTGTTTACGAGCTGACCAAGAAATAAGGTTAGGACCAAGATAAATAGCATAACCCCCAGAGGATTTTCTGTCATCTAGACACCCATCCCAATCAGCATCAGAAAAAGAATGCAATGTAAGGGATGAAGATGAAGTAATGGACAACGAGTGAGAAATGGTGTGCTTTAAGTAACGAAGAATGCGTTTGACGGCAACCCAATGTTCATCTGTCGGTTGGGACATGTATTGACAAACTTTATTCACAGCAAACGAGATGTCCGGCCGGGTTAGTGTAAGATATCGAAGCGCTCCCACAATTTGACAATACATAGTAGGGTCATGAAGGGGGGTACCGGTTTTGACAAGCTTGGTAGTTGAACACATCAGAGTGAATATGGGTTCGTTGCGATAAAAGAATACCATTTTGTATTGTGGATACTTCAATGCCTAAAAAATAACGGAGTGGACCTGGTGCCTTGACTGGAAAATGCGTACTGAGGTAATGAGTGAGATGAGAAAAGTTGGTATGGTGGTTGCTGGCAGAGGCGGAACTAGGGGGAGGCTGCCAGGGCTTTAGCAACCCCCCCCCCCCCCCCCCCCCAAAAAAAAATTTAATACTTCTTTTAGTATTATATATAGATCACGTGTAATTAAATACATTAACTGCGTAGTAGTTAACAAAAAAATGAGCTAGTTGGAGTGGTAAAAAACTAGTTTCCAAAAACTAGAGACTAAAGTTCCATTCTCAATGTTTGCATTTTTTTACTCAACCCCCCTTTGTGTTAAAATGCACACATATATGATTTCAGCCCCCTCCATGTAATTTTCGGGTTCCGTCACTGGTTGCTGGTGATGATAATGTCATCAATATAGACAAGGGCATAGATAATTTTGGTGGCATGGCTGTAGATGAAGAGAGATGTGTCCGTTTTAGAAGAATGAAAACCATAAATATGGAGTGCATGACTAAGTTTAGAAAACCATGCACGGGGAGACTGTTTGAGGCCGTAAATGGACTTCCGTGGATGGCAAACATGGTGGGGATGGTTGGCATCAATGAAACCCGGTGGTTGAGCCATGAACACATCTTCAGTGAGGTCGCCATGCAGAAAAGCATTATTGATGTCTAATTGGTGGATTGGCCAGTTGTGGGAAACAGCTAGTGCAAGGATAACTCGAATGGTAGTAGGTTTAATAACCGGGCTAAATGTTTCAGTATAGTCTAAACCTTCTTGTTGGTGATATCCTTTTGCGACAAGCCTGGCTTTGTGCCGTGCGAGAGAGCCGTATGCATTAAATTTGTTGCGAAAAATCCATTTGGACGTTCATATGAGGTTGTCGAGGCACTAGTGTCCAGGTACCATTGGTCAATAGAGCATTGAGTTCGGTAGTCATGGCATGACGCCAATGAGAATGGCGTTGAGCTTCGGTGACGGTAGTGGGTTCTGGGTGATATTGAAGGACATAAGCAGTGGGAAGGGCATGGCGTGAGGTTTTTCGCTGTTTGGTTGGTGGAAGCCCGGCTAAGCATCGATAGTTGATGGGGGTTGTATTGCGTAATTGCATGGGGGTTGTGTTGACAGGTGGAATGGTAGGCACAGTGGTAGTGGGATGGGGGACGCGAGGAGTAGATGTGGCAACATCTTGAGGTAGGGGAGGGGCCACGGGAGTGGTGGGAGGCAAAGTGGGGTTTGGATCTCGTGAAGATGGAATGAAAGGAACGGATGGTAATGAGTTGTTGTTGGGAACTGGAGAAGTAACAGATAGCCAAGGTGTAGGTGGAGGTGGAGGGGGCGTGGACTGGGGGAGCTGCTGTTGAAAAGGGAAAGCATCTTCCACGAACTGGACATGTCGTGCAATATAAATTTTTCCTGTAGAGGGACCAAGGCAACGATAAACGTGATGTTGCGATGGATAGCCCAGGAAGATGCATGATTTGGTACGAAACTCAAACTTATGGGCGTTATAGGGACGTGTGAGGGGAAAAACAACACACCCAAAAACTTTAAGGAAACCATAATCAGGAACTTGGCCATAAAGGCAGTGAAACGGAGACGAGCTTTTTTTATGGTGGGAAGACGGAAGCCGGTTAATTAAATACACTGCTGTTTCAAAGGCAAATTGCCAATAGCGTTTAGGCACATGGGACTGCGCAAGAAGGGTGAGGCCGGTGTCTACAACATGGCGAAGTTTCTGTTCCGCACCACCATTTTGTTCATGGGTGTGAGGGCATGAGATGCGGTGATGAATGCCAGTATCGGCGAGATGAGGAGTGAGTGCGTGAAATTCACCTCCCCCGTCCGTATGAATAGATTTAATTTTATAAGAGAATTGACGTTCCACAAATTTTTGAAAGGTGACAAAAATAGAACGCACATCAGATTTATTGAATAATGAAAACAACCAGGTGTATTTCGAATAGTCATCCACAATTATTAGAAAATAGCGGTGACAAGTAGAAGAAGCAACCGGGGAGGGACCCCATACATCAAGAAATAACAACTGAAGAGGTTCTACACTACGAGTATTTGTAGGAGGCAAATGAAGCCGAGATGATTTTCCCAGAAAACAAGCAGTGCATTTATTAACAGGTGCGCTAGCCAGAACTAAAATATTGCTAGAGGTAATCACATCACGGACCACACGAGAGTGAGGGTGACCCAGTCGACGGTGCCAACAGTTGAGGGAGACACGTTTCGACAAATGAACACTAGGAAGTTGCTGATGAAGAAGACGGTAGAGGCCATCGTTAGTGCGACCATGAAGAAGAAGCTTGTGTGTCGTCGAGTCCTTGACAACAAAGAAATCAGAGTGAAATTCAAAATAACATTTGTTGTCGCGTGTAAACCGCAAAACAGATAATAAAGATTTAGTCAAGGCTGGAACGTGAAGGATGTCAGAGAGAGAGAGGGAGCGGGAACGGGAAGGGAGAAGAGACTTTCCAATATTATGGATTTGCAAACCTTTGCCATCACCAACTTGAAGACGGTCGGGGCCAGCGTAAGGAGTGGCTTGCTGGAGATTGCGGGAGTCCGGGGTAGAATGGTGTGTGGCACCCGTGTTAGGGTACCATTCCTCATAAGGAGTTGAGGAATAGGAAGGCAGCGGTGGTCCACGTGGAGTCGGGAGAAGCGGCGCCGATGTATGATGAGCTTGAGTCAAGGTGGTACCACGATGCTTGAAGCGACATCGATAAGGACTGTGTCCATGAACGCCACAGACGGGACATGGATCTCGGCGAGGACTTTGGCGACGGCCACGACCACGGGATGCAGTTGACGTAGGGGCACGCACATTTGGTGTAGCAGGTGTTGCTGCCGTCACAACGTTTGTTGTTGGAAGAAGAACATACTGTGAAAGTTGATGACGAATTTCGTGGCTCACGAGCAGGCTGTTGAGCTCCGGATAACTGACGGGGTCGGCACGAGCCATGAGAGAAGCTACCATTGCACCGAAATGAGGAGCAAGATTATTGTAGATAATAGCATGAACGTTGGCAGGGCAAGCGGTTGTCCGGCGGCAACAAGTTGATCCGCCAAATGCTTGACGTGACGGAGGAAGTCTGCGACAGGTTGGTCACCTTGTTTAAAGGACTGGAGCTGGTTGTTGAGTTGGACTATGCGAGTGTGAGAGGGAGAACCGTATGCGACATGAAGAGCCTGCCATACAACCTTCGAAGTGTTTAATCCGATCACCTCAACAAGAACCGGCTCGGTGAGGGAGGCAAGTAGCCAGCTCAAGAGAAGCTGGTCTTTACGTTGCCAATTTGCATGCTCCAGATTTCGGGTGGAGTCAGGTAGGAGGGCTGGCGGACATGGTTGAGATCCATCCACGAAGCCCTGGAGATTATAGCTGTGTAAAAATGGAAGAAGTTGGGTTTTCCACAGTAGATAATTCGTGGAGGAGAGCTTAACAGAGAGATGATAGTGGACCTGGTTTATGGTGGGAAGGGAAGAAGACGAATCAAAGGAGGAAGAATCTTGGGGTGGGGTAGAGGAGAATGAAGTAGCTGCACCGTCTGACATGGCTCTGATACCATGTGAGAAATAATGAGCTTGCCTCGTTTATTTAATTTCACAGTGTTTACAATTACATGATATCTATTTATTGAAAGATAAGTACAAAGAGATGTACACGTGAGCTAACTAATCAGTTCTCTAGATCCTATAATGGTGGATCTGTACCTGAGACCTCCATACGTGGAGTTTGTTGCTTGACTCAGTCGCTTGCTGTGTGCTGCCCAGTATTTTCTGGAATGCCGGGGCTGTGCCTTACTGCAGTGGCTGTTTGGTCTAATAGGTATGTGTGCTATTAGCATATAGTATGAATGAGTCTACCTTTTCTTTTTAACCTATAATAAAAGTAAGTTTCAACTTCCTGCTTACCTGCTCATCGCACCAGTGCGTTTGCTAGCTTAAGGCTATTTTTCTGTTAGTCATGTTTATCTGAAAACTACACCTGGATATCCAGTTGTTGTCGACGTATCTCTGTGCTTGCTTCTTCATCGATGTATCTGAACTACATCTGCTTTATATACCAACTGACTGCATGCTTGCTTCACATGAATGGTTTCCAACAGACTGTAAGCTTGCTTGGACCTTTCTCTTTTATCTGATATATATAGGCTATATCTGCATGTTTATTTCAGCTGTCAGCTAACTTGCCTGTACGGCCCTCCTGCAATTACATCTTATTTTCACCACATACTGCCACCTAAACAACAGCTTGTGTACATAAGTTCCTTTTACGGGCCTCAATTCGCCTCTACGTACCCCGCTCCTCATTCCTCCCTTCAAATCCTATTTTCTACCTGACAAAAGCTATAGTGATGGGCCCATCGTGAAGATGAACCGCCCTAACAAAAATAAATGGATGCCTCCAAAGTGCCACACTTTCGTTACGGTTTCAGTTTAGAAGTGAGAGCACAACACTTCCGGTCCGGGTAGCTTTGACAACCAGAGTGCCCTTCCAGCTGGGAATAGCACGTAGTCGCTCCCTTCGGAACTGTCTTCGGTGGGTTCCAACCTCTTCCTCTGTGTCGTATTCGTCATATTGGCTGAAGTGATTTAAAGATTTATGTAGCAACAAATGAATCTCCTCATTCTATTTTCTTTAGGTGATTTGATTTCTTCCTTCATTCACGTGGTCCCACGAATTTATCAATCAGGCAAGTCAAGATGTTTTTTGCCGTGATTTTTTTTTTTTGAGGTGAGTAGCCAGCAGTTGTATCTCTATTGGTCTTTGTTGCTTGCGATATACGTAATTCTCAACAATTAACATTTGTTGCTTACCGTTCAGAAATCAGAATTTATATATAAATGGTGATTAACCGTTGGAGAAGCAGCAAAAATAAGTTCTATCTTCATGACTAATTTATGACCAGACGCATCTAGAAAAGTAAATCTTTCATCCGTTAATGAACTCCCCATCTTTCTTTCATTGCTATTTTTTTCAATTAAAATACACATGTTATTTATTAACAGCTATTGACTTGGCGGTCATTCGTTAATATCTTTATGTCACAATATCATATGACGTGGTCCACGGTTTATATTGTTTTGCTATGTTGCAGGAGAGAGGAGGAAAGGGCATAATGTTTTAGGATGGGGAATAGGATAAACTGAACTGGAAATGGGGTGACAAACAAAATATCTTTTGTCACCACTATTGTTAAGTATAGCAACAACTATTTCCATTGCTATTGCCTATGTTGAGAACAATATACTTTCTCTACATTTAGACTTGACTTTTGGTCCTAATACTTCCATGTCGTCAGTAATGTTGTTGTTAGTTGTCTTTCCAATAGCTGACCAGATCACCATCGGAGTGTAACTGCACATCAGTTAGGTATGATGCAAGTCTTGCAGTTGTTGATTAAACAAACATATCAAAGTACTTGTGCTTTAATTTAATTCATGTACATAATGATTTACAACCCAATCATGCTTACCCAATCTGTGTGTCTTGGTGGGTATATTACCTTAGCAATCACACTCCAGCGAACCAACACGGTTCAGATTTTTTATTTGTTCGATCAAAGACAACAATATTGAGTTTTTTCTTATTTACCCACAAAACTGATTTTCTTTTTCTATTAAATTGATAAATGAAAAGAGACCCAAAATGTGAGATTCCATTGGGCAGCGGTGTAGTGAAATTCAAATATAGAGTGTGAGATGAATTAATGGATTAAGTAACAAAAATTTCTTGGTTAGATTTATGTGGAGGATGATAATTAGGGAGGAGTGTCTTTCTTGGTGCAACTAGGTATTTCCCATGATTTTGTATATCCCCTAGATTCACACAATGTAAATTGATAATTCTTTGCATATCAAATGAGGGGGTAATTTTGACTTTATTTTTCTAGCGTGTATACAACATAGCCCTTATCCGTCAAGTTAATGGGACACCATAAGAAACATTTATGGACATAACTACTAACAAATGACCAGTTGGAGATGTACAAAGAACTCTTATTTTATGTTAATCATTGGATATTTTTTATGAATTTTATACATTAGATTCAGATATAATTATCATGTACTATATAAACTTCCTTTTTGTATGAAATGCTGATTTTTACTAGACAAGCTCAACCAAGCCTCACGTGCTTAGCACGTACCCAATACTAGTTTTATATAAAAACACAGTTTGTAGAGAGCAATGATTTTTCAGCACCAGTGCGGCTGATTAGGTGTCTAGAATAGTGGGCCATAGGGCTTCAAGCTGAAACGTTCGGATTTGGTGCTGACACCTACTTTTCTCAAGACGCTCTAACAACAATCCGGTCCACATATACAACTCGGTATTCGAGTACTGGAACAAACCTTTCCTTTCCTATTTCTTCTTGCCTAGAATAGTAGGCCGTAGGGCTTCAAGCTGAAGCGTTCAGATTTGGTGCTGACACCCGCTTTTCTCAGGATGCCCTGACAGCGATCCAGATCACATATACAACTTAGTATTCGAGTAATGGAATGAACCTTTTCTTTCATGTTCCTTCTCTCTCCTCATTCGTGTTCCTTTTCTCATCAACTCTGCTCTTTTTCTCCTTGCCCTCTCTACTCCTTTTCTCCTCATTTGTATTAGTTTCCTCGCCCTCCTTGTTCCTTTTCTCCTCATTCATGTTCCTTTCCTCTCCTCCTTGTTCCTTCTCTCCCATCCTTTCATCCTCTTTGTTCTTTCTCTCCTAGTTTTATATAAAAACACAGTTTTTAGAGAGCAATAATTTTTCAACACCAATGCGGCTGATTAGGTGCCTAGAATAGTGGGCCGTAGGGCTTCAATATGAAGCGTTTGGATTCGGCGCTGACACCCATTTTTCTCAAGATGCCCTGAAAGCGATTCAGATCATATGTACAACTCAGTATTCGAGTACTGGAATGAACCTTCCCTTTCTTATTCCTTCTCACCTGAAATAGTGGACCGTAGGGCTTCAAGCTGAAGCGTCTGGATTCAGTGTTGACACCCACTTTTCTCAAGATGCTATGATAGTGATCCGGATCACGTATGCAACTCAGTATCAAGTATTGGAACGAACCTTTTCTTTCCTGTTCCTTCTCTCTCCTCTTCATTTGTATTCCTTTTCTTGTAACATCCCTGACCCGGGTTTAGGGCTAACCCTATTTGTTTGGCTTAAATAAGTTGCTTAGAACTTTAATATAATTCTCTAAAGAGTTTTGTTATCAAGTGACAAACTTATGTTTCAAATTTGGTCTTGTTTAAATAACGTTTGAGCAATGTTCTCTTATTTTGAACCAAAATGCAATTTACCCAAGATGAGGGGTTATATTGCAATATGTCATATGTTGAACATACCTCATGTGTTTTAGCATCATTAGAGAGAGAATGATGCAAGGTGTTGGCTTGTGAAAAGCCTAAATTCTAAGTTTGAACTTGTTTGAATAATGCTAGTACCTTGTGCACCAATTCTGGTACAAATTGTAAATTACCCAAAATGTAGGGTTGATATGCAAATTACCACCTCTAGAGTGTCCCTACTCCCTCATAGTATTATCTAGAGGAGAGAGAAATAAGTATGCACCATGTTCACGTATAAGTGATAGTATCCTTGGTGATGAAAAGACCAAGAAAGGGTTGAATATGAAACCCTAACTTGAGTTGTATCGAGTTGTAGACTTCATATGGGAGTGCCTATAGGTCAAGGAGCCATAGGGTGAGTCTCATATCGGTTTGTGGATTCTTGGAAAAGGCCATGATGAGCTAATAACCTCAAGGAGGTGGTCCATGACAAGTTAGATGCTCCTTGAAAAAGTTGTATCAGTTTGCATAATTTGTGAGATAAAGATGAGATATCTTATCAAACAAGATAATTAATGGCCAAAATATCATGTCTAGATTATCCTCAAGTGCTTTGTATGTCAAGATAAATATGAGTTCATGCAAGGAAAAGTGTCAGCCTGTTACGACCCCAATTTTTGGGTTCATTTGGTGAGAAATGTAATTTCTCATATTAAAGATATTTGAACAAATAATGATATAATTTGCTTCAAATAAATAGATTTTGTTTACAATAGCCTTGATGATTGTGTTGTGGGCTTTATTGGCTATTGGGCCCAAATAACAATGAAATTCAATTAATAAATGGATAATTGAATTTTTAAGAAAAGAAATGTGTGGAAACCTCTAGAAGGCAAATCCAAAAAGGATTTCATGCCTCTTGGGTTCCTTGGGTATCAAGGAGTCCAAAGTTGCATAAAAGTGCAATAAGAAAAGAAAAGATTAATTAAGTATTTCTTTATTAAGGAATAAATGGAAAATAATGATAAAATGTGGTATAGGAGTGGAAAGAGGCATAAATGAGATTTCTTGGGGAAATTTTGTATCCATGAGATTTCTAATGATAAAAGGAATGCCAATGAGGAAAATAAAAGTGAAATAAAGAGAAATCCTCAAAAAGAGATATTTTAAGGAGAAATAAACAAGATAATGTGAAATAATGCATAAAGAGGCATCTAGAAGGATAATAAGTATCCAATAAAGAGAATTTCGAAATAATAAAGTTTCTTGGGTGCCAAGGAGCCCCAATAATGGAAAAGGAAGAGAAAATACCATAATTATAAAATAAAGAGATAATGGGAAAACATAATCCATTAATTATGTAAATTTGATAAAAGGAAGTATTTTCCTAAGGATATATATATATATATATATATTCATGGCCAATAGATTAAAAGGCAAATAAAGAGAGTGAAGGAGAGGAATTTCAAATTCCTAATATTTAAAGGAAAGAGAATATCAAAATGATTAAGAAGAGAGAGAAGGTTTTCTTATCCTTGGAGGAATATGATTCCTTTTGGGAAAGGGGCTCTTTGAGCCGTGTATATACAACCCATGTCTTCGTTTCTCACCCTATATGTAAGGGGCAGAGCCCAGGGTCGAGTTGGAAAGAGTTCCATGTATCCCTTTCTTCTTCTTCTCTTCCTTAGAAAGCAAACCCTAATCAAAATGAGAGATCTGATCCTAAAGCAACGGAGGATCGTGTGGTGGTCTTGATGGAGGAAGGAAGTCTCCACAACAACCTCGGAGAGATCAGGGATCAAACCGTGCTCCTGTCTTCGAGCACTCCCGTCTATTGATCTACAGACTGCTGAAAACGTAGCAGCAAACGCGACCGGTTTCTCCCTCAAGAACAACCATGGTGATGGTAACCTGGGGGCTCCATGAGTGCACCAAGGAGCTGCGAGGCTGAGGCAGTCATGGGCGGCGACCCTCGCACCTTGGGGGAGGAGAAGGAAGGGCTGCGGGTGGCTGCGGGAGGCGGCCAAGCTTGGGTCGCGAGGAGGAAGACGATCCAGGAGTAGTTGACGTATTTGCCCCTTCAAGCAACACAACATCGACCACTAAAGTAAGGGCAAAGTCAACTTTTCAAAATGTTTTCCAAAACAAAGCGCAGCGCCTTGCATGGGCATGGGGCGACGTGGCCTCTTCTTATTGGTCCAGTAAGTGATTTAATGAAAAATTCATATTTATTTAACCGTAGCTCGGATTAAAACAAGTTATATATAAATTTTGATCAGGAGAACGAGAAGAATCCAATAAAAATGGTTTTGTATCCTGAATATGATCATAGATCGAAATGTAGTGTAAATTATCATCTTTAATGAATTAAAGATTAAGAAACCCTATTTTGAAATGAATACAATGTTTAATAGGGTTTAATGGATCATTAGAGTTAATGTTAACCTGTTAAATGTAAAAAGGTACATTATGTTAAAAAAGGAAGAACTTTGCACATGATTAGTCTAATTTAGAGTTTATGTGCTTGAAATTTGAAAAGGACATAAGGTTATCATCTTTAATGATTTAATTAAAGAAAAACCCTTAGATTTGATGATAGATGGACTTAATGACGTTATTTGGATAATTCAAGTTGATATTAACATGTTGTTAATAAAAGTAAAAATAGGATCTAAAAAGATGATCTTTTTATATAATTGGTTTAATTCAGGGTTTCGTGTATGATTATGCATTAATGAGCTTAAAAACCCCTAATTTAAGAGAATATGTCTTTTAATTGGTTTAATTGTTCAAATCCATGAATAAATAGGGATATGATGATACTAAGTCAATTTGGGTATAAAAGAGTATTAAAATGTATAGTTGAGCAATTAAGGTTCATATAAATGGAAAAGAGTATTTTAGGGTTTGTTAACCTAAAAGAGATAAAGTTCGAGAAATTGATCTAAGAAACCCTAATGAATATTAATGAAACCTTAATGCGGATTAGAAACCCTAGAAAGAGAATCCAAGCCAATAAAGTAGATCCTTGATAAAGTGTGTAATAAATAGAGTACATATTCTTTTCAGGAATTATGTGATGATTGAGTTACTTGCTTGGATTGGTTGATTGGCTTGATTGTATATACATGGAGTATATGTTGAATAATCTGTATGACTCATCAAATCAGGTATGTGGTTACGCTTATGAATAATCACTCTAGTTTCACGACGATTCCTGAAGTTTTAATCGGTTGCGTGAAAATAACTGTTGGATGTTTATTTATTTCATGCAACTTTAAGGTGACTATGATTATCACTATAAATGTGCGTATATAACTGACTAGATCCGGGTCCACCTCTATTTCTTTGAAAAGGCTAAGAAAAAAAGGGGTAATTCTAGAGCAAGGTCTAGATTACCGAGAGTTAGAAACTGGGCTGCCTAAGTGTAGTGCCATGAGACTCATTAACCTGCCATGAGTTAAGGAGTGGGCTACTTACGAGTAGTGCCATGTGACTCAACCCTAGAAATTGGTTCACGTATAGGTGGATCATGAGGGGTTTAATGGGGACAACATATAGGATAGGGTACTCTGGGACCGTGGAGTTATATCTAAAATGTAATCTTGGTTGTTAAATGATTAATTGAATGATTACATTGTTAACGTAATTACATGATTATTGTTTCCCCCACATACCAGCTTCGGCTGACCGACGTTTTGTTTTTCGGCGTTTTAGGTACAAGCCAAAAGGACAAACAATAAATCGTCATATTATGAAATACATGAAGTTAAATATAAGGAGGATTAGTTACAGTAGAATCCTTAAGTGGATAGAAGTGTAGAGACTCAAGTTTTCAAAAAGGTATGTAAAATTTTATTTTCTACAGCTTTTCAGTATAGTATGTTAAAATTTGATAATTATTCTTGGTTAATTGCCGAACCTTTGATCCGGAAGTTATGGGTGCGGCTTCGACCTCTCGGTCTCCCTTAAATGGGGGTTATCGGGAGGTGGGGTCGTAACATTTGGTATCAGAGCTTGGGTTCCTCAGTTAACCATTAATAATTATTAAATTTTACAAACTCCATAGAACCCAAGGGAGTTATTAGAGGATTATCTGAAAGACAGAGGTGTCTAGAAAAGGATCACGACCGGGGGCTGGCAATATTTTCCTCCGCACCACTAGTCGGAATACGAGGACTCCCGGATCCGTGTGACTGCCTGGCCAAAGTCTTAGGGTATGAATCGAAATAAGATACCTTTAGGACTTCTCATCTTATCCATCCCTTCTCACCACAAAATTCTGATAAGGACCTAAAGGATTAGGGTTTTATTTCTTCTCCTCACCCTCTTAAGGTATGGGTAAGATTAATAAGGTTTAAGGAATCCTCCACCAAATTAATGAAAAGCATGTAAATAAGATGTCATGGACATAAGCTTAATAGATTAAGCGCAAACTAAAGAATAGATACATGCTTAGGTCGTATGACATAAGTTGTCATGTCCTCAGAAGAGACCTGAGGCTAGACTTTCTTGTTAGG
This sequence comes from Alisma plantago-aquatica, assembly GCA_963693085.1. NCBI lineage: Eukaryota > Viridiplantae > Streptophyta > Magnoliopsida > Alismatales > Alismataceae > Alisma > Alisma plantago-aquatica. The sequence goes on from OY856410.1 coordinate 579,448,437, forward strand.
AGGATAAGTCAGTCTTGGAGATAGAGATCTCCATTGCTAGTAGAGACCTGGCACATCCTCTGAGGATGATGCTAACCCTAACCCTATGTGATGGTTAGAGAGAGATGAGTTGGACCAGGTGTTTGAAGGGACATGCCTTTGGGATGCCATATGATCCATGGGTGACCTAGCACCTTTGGCAACCCAACCCTGGGAAGGGTCGTGCATGTTAGGGTAAAGGATAGCTCCTTAGATGATGATGTTAGTGAAGGACCTTAGAAACCCTATGGGCCTATGTGTGTAGGTCATAGTATGCACCCATGGTACGTGAGTGGTGTGAGCAAAGGGTTGGAACCCTGACCATGAGGGTACGAAGGATGTCTTATGAAATAAGCATAAAGAGCTATGCATAACCCTGAGTGAACATAAGTCAAACATAGGCTTCATGCTTTGAAGGTTGACCCTTCACGAAGATAGGACCTCTAATGGTGAGGTTAGTTATAGGGTTAGCTCTAGAGAGAGAGAGCAGGAAACCCAGCAAGAAGGTTGGAATACTAGACTTTGAGATATGAGGAGAAGTCGGGAGTTGAGGATGATGCGACCTAAGAGGATGCTAGTGGTCACCACATGCTTGATCCCTAGTGGTTGATGATGTCTTGGTTGCCATGGGAGGGACCAAAACCTAGAGGAAGGATGAGGTTTCTGGCACCTATGTGCCTAGGTATAAGTGTTTACCTTCTGAGAAAGGAAGAAGATGTTATGTATACCCTGAAGTGGATTTGTAACAGGTTGTGAGGCCTTGTACCTTATGGTTTGACCTTGAGGAAAATCCAACTCTAAGTGTTTCTCGAGTTAAAGGATGACAAGAAGTGCATGTCATGCCTTTTGCATGCTTGGTTCGTGGTTAAGAGATAGGGCATGCAGTTGAACACCTACAAGTGAACCTAGGGTTCCTAGGCCTAAGAGGGGAAGTGGTGTACCTAATGCTCATGACGAGAATTAAGATGCTATAGTTTCGAGCATAGCACTCCTCATGTATAGAGGAAAAGGGAAGTACCTTAAGATTAAAGGTATATTTGATGAGCCCCTCACAGCTCAATGATGACATGGGAAGGTATGACCTTGATTTAATGTTAACGAAGGAGAACCCAGATGACCTAGCATGGTTCAGTAGGTGATCTTCTTGTGCCTTCATAGCTTTCCAGGGTCAAGTAGGCTCATGTGGATGTAAACCCTATACCTAAGGGTGTTTGTGACCTTGAGGTCAAGAGTTGTAGTTTCCTCCCATTCTGGGAGAGGGACCCTTTTGAAGGGTGTACACCAGTTTTTGTGAAAACCTAAAAGAGGTCTCATAGGATTTTGAGAAGCTAAGAGAAAAGTACATGGTATGAGAATGAACCTGTAGACCCATAGATATCCATCTCTAAGTGCATATGGATGTGTTACCATGGAGGTAACCGGTATGGGGCTTGACCAAGGTAGGCAGGTTGCCATGATCCCTATGAAAGGATGAAAGCCAGCCCATGAATGCAGAAAGAGAGATGATGAAGACTTGGGTAAGGTTCTAAGTGAATATGTACTATGATGGAGAATCCTAAGTCTATCCTAGGGTCAGGTAGGGATAAGACCGATGAAGGTAGGAGTTGCCTAATTCCCCAGTTGCACATGACCATAGGGTCGGGAGGTAACAACTATCATTGTCTGAGGGCCATGGGTTAGGAGATTGATCACCTTCATGAACCCATGGGACCCAAAGGGCAGATGAGTAGGGCACTCTCTTGATGCATGTGGGAAGAGGGATGACCCCAAAAGAGCAGGTACCCTATAGACCTAGAGGAGATGACCATATATAAATCTCAGTAGGTTTAAGATTAGTTTGTTATCATGATGTCTGTGATGTAGAGACATATGTGGCACGTTGCAACTTAGATGTAAAGGTGTATTGACAAGGTGGGATGTACCATCTCTACTCTTGGAACATGAAGAACTCTATATTTGGACTGCAGCCAAATGCTTATTTCCTCCTGTTATGGGGGTGAGAGATAGGACATTACGCATGTCACACACCAAGGATAAGAGATGATGTAGGTTGGAACGTTGCCATGAGAAATGGGGGTAGAGAAGATAACCTACCCTGGTAAAGTGAATGATACATGGATGTTTGCAAACACTAAGAGAAATGGGGTAGTCACCTTAGGAGGATGTTTTTTTTTATCATGAGCTATAAAGAACTTACAAGTTTTACCAGGTTGAGTTGATCACCATGATGATGAAATTAAAGAGTGTTCTTAATGAAGATAGACATAGAGTTTGAGGTGAGATGATAAGTGAAACACATGGAAGTGTATGTCTTCAATGTTACCTAATACCTAAGGATGTGAAGTGGTATTGGATGCTCTGGTCGAGATACATCTGACTTGTTTGACTAGAAGCTAGAAGGGATTGTTTGGCTAACCCTAAGTTTGGAAAGGAGAGGTGTTTGGATGACACTCAGATGTAACAAGATACATTGAAGGGTTAAGAGTTGTTTGGTTAGACAGTCTAGTCCTTGATACGATGAAAGGATGGTGGTAGAACCTCAAGTGCACTTCTTTGGAAAAGAAGGTGATGAAACCCCAACTAGCGTGGTTTAATTAGGGTTTCTGAGGAATCTATCTTAAGGGATCATGACAATACAGGAGATCATGACTTAATACCATGGTACTACCAACATAATAAGTGATAGTGGTACCTTAAATACCTAAGATAAAGTTGCATGTGGTATATGGCCATGCAAGCCAAGGGTAAAGGACAAACACCAGTAACCTCGTGCATGGATATAAAGGATAAAAAGTCCCCGAAAGAGAAAGGGAGTTCATCACAATGGATGTTGTAAGTCTCCCCTAGATCAGGGAAGGTCGAGATGCAATATGGGTTATGGTAGTTCGCCTTACCTAGATGACCTGAGAAAGAAAGAGTTCTGTCAAGGGACAGATCTGGTTGAACTACCCATGAGAGAGATGGTTCAACTATGAAGCGAGTTCAAAGATTTTTGAGTTTGACCTAAAGGTTCCCTTCCATAAGGTGAAAGTAGGTACATGAAGAACTCGATGATAGTACAGTTTATCACCCCTAACTAATGGTTAGTATAATCTAGACTAAAGGGTCTGATGAGGGCATATGTGCTCGTTCAAGGTGATAGCTAGAGACAGTTCTTGTCCAAGGGATGATGTGATGATAACCACCATAGCCAGTATCGGGATTTAATGAAGCTCTGTAAGAGAGGTTGTGTCGGTCACCACTTCAGTAAGGTGATGTTGGTGAAAGGGCCACATGATGGTTAGAAAAGGACCACATTGAGTGTCGATGAAGTCGCTTTGATCGTGCAATGGCTGAAAGGAGCCTAGGGACGACAACAGTCGTGAGCAGATGCAAAGTAGACTGACATGCAGTTCACTGTGGGAGAATATGTGACATGAAAATCCGACACCTCTAAGTTATAGCTAAGAGAACCGAGTCCCCGATACATGGGTCCATTAGAGATGGATGGGTGGAGATGGTTAGGTTTGACCCTACCCCTCAGGATAGAGTAATGGGAGATGTTTTCCATGTGTCCAATTTAGAGCACTATGTGAGGTACCCCGACCATGTGCTGAGCAATGGACCTAGTGAGCCCCAAGGGAGGCTGAAATGGCCTGAGTCACCTGTGTAGTTTATAGACGCCAGGATGAAAGAACTCAGAGAAAAGAATATGTGATGATAAGGGTTCTTTGGATGCGCCATGAGTACAGTAAAGCCACATAGGGGCCAATGATGGGCATGGAAAAGTCTCATACTGAATTGTTTGTTTGCTTGATAGAATTTTGAGGACAAAATTCCTATAAGAGGGGAAGGATGTTACAACCCCAATTTTTGGGTTCATTTGGTGAGAAATGTAATTTCTCATATTAAAGATATTTGAACAAATAATGATATAATTTGCTTCAAATAAATAGATTTTGTTTACAATAGCCTTGATGATTGTGTTGTGGGCTTTATTGGCTATTGGGCCCAAATAACAATGAAATTCAATTAATAAATGGATAATTAAATTTTAAGAAAAGAAATGTGTGGAAACCTCTAGAAGGCAAATCCAAAGAGGATTTCGTGCCTCTTGGGTTCCTTGGGTATCAAGGAGTCCAAAGTTGCATAAAAGTGCAATAAGAAAAGAAAAGATTAATTAAGTATTTCTTTATTAAGGAATACATAGAAAATAATGATAAAATGTGGAAAAGGAGTGGAAAGAAGCATAAATGAGATTTCTTGGGGAAATTTCGTATCCATGAGATTTCTAATGATAAAAGGAATGCCAATGAGGAAAATAAAAGAGAAATAAAGAGAAATCCTCAAAAACAGATATTTTAAGGAGAAATAAACAAGATAATGTGAAATAAAGCATAAAGAGGCATCTAGAAGGATAATAAGTATCCAATAAAGAGAATTTCGAAATAATAAAGTTTCTTGGGTTCCAAGGAGCCCCAATAATGGAAAAGGAAGAGAAAATACCATAATTATAAAATAAAGAGATAATGGGAAAACATAATCCATTAATTATGTAAATTTGATAAAAGGAAGTATTTTCCTAAGGATATATATATATATATATATATATATATATTCGTGGCCAATAGATTAAAAGGCAAATAAAGAGAATGAAGGAGAGGAATTTCAAATTCCTAATATTTAAAGGAAAGAGAATATCAAAATGATTAAGAAGAGAGAGAAGGTTTTCTTATCCTTGGAGGAATATGATTCCTTTTGGGAAAGGGGCTCTTTGAGCCGTGTATATACAACCCATGTCTTTGTTTCTCACCCTATATGTAAGGGGCAGAGCCCAAGGTCGAGTTGGAAAGAGTTCCATGTATCCCTTTCTTCTTCTTCTCTTCCTTAGAAAGCAAACCCTAATCAAAAGGAGGGATCTTATCCTAAAGCAACGGAGGCTCGTTTGGTGGTCTTGATGGAGGAAGGAAGCTTCCACAACAACCTCGGAGAGATCATGGATCAAACCGTGCTCCTGTCTTTGAGTACTCCCGTCTATTGATCTGCAGACTTTTGAAAATGCAGCAGCAAACACGGCCGGTTTCTCCCTCAAGAACAGCCATGGCGATGGTAACCTGGGGGCTCCATGAGTGCACCAAGGAGCTGCGAGGCTGAGGCAGTCATGGGCGGCGACCCTCGCACCTTGGGGGAGGAGAAGGAAGGGCTGCGGGTGGCTACGGGAGGCAGCCAAGCTTGGGTCGCGAGGAGGAAGACGATCCAGGAGTAGTTGACGTCTTTGCCCCTTCAAGCAACACATCATCGACCACTTAAGTAAGGACAAAGTCGACTTTTTGAAATGTTTTCCAAAACAAAGTGCAGCGCCTTGCATGGGCATGGGGCGACGTGGCCTCTTCTTATTGGTCCAGTAAGTGATTTAATGAAAAATTCATATTTATTTAACCGTAGCTCGGATTAAAACAAGTTATATATGAATTTTGATCAGGAGAACGAGAGGAATCCAATAAAAATGGTTTTATATCCTGAATCTGATCATAGATCGAAATGTAGTGTAAATTATCATCTTTAATGAATTAAAGATTAAGAAACCCTATTTTGAAATGAATACAATGTTTAATAGGGTTTAATGGATCATTAGAGTTGATGTTAACCTGTTAAATGTAAAAAGGTACATTATGTTAAAAAAGGAAGAACTTTGCACATGATTAGTCTAATTTAGAGTTTATGTGCTTGAAATTTGAAAAGGACATAATGTTATCATCTTTAATGATTTAATTAAAGAAAAACCCTTAGATTTGATGATAGATGGACTTAATGACGTTATTTGGATAATTCAAGTTGATATTAACCTGTTGTTAGTAAAAGTAAAAATAGGATCTAAAAAGATGATCTTTTTATATAATTGGTTTAATTCAGGGTTTCGTGCATGATTACGCATTAATGAGCTTAAAAACCCCTAATTTAAGAGAATATGTCTTTTAATTGGTTTAATTGTTCAAATCCATGAATAAATAGGGATATGATGATCCTAAGTCAATTTGGGTATAAAAGACTATTAATATGGATAGTTGAGCAATTAAGGTTCATATAAATGGAAAAGAGTATTTTAGGGTTTGTTAACCTAAAAGAGATAAAGTTCGAGAAATTGATCTAAGAAACCCTAATGAATATTAATGAAACCTTAATGCGGATTAGAAACCCTAGAAAGAGAATCCAAGTCAATAAAGTAGATCCTTGATAAAGTGTGTAATAAATAGAGTACATATTCTTTTTAGGAATTATGTGATGATTGAGTTACTTGCTTGGATCTGTTGATTGGATTGATTGTATATACATGGAGTATATGTTGAATAATATGCATGACTCATCAAATCAGGTATGTGGTTACGCTTATGAATAATTGCTCTAGTTTCACGACGATTCCTGAAGTTTTAATCGGTTGCGTGAAAATAACTATTGGATGTTTATTTATTTCATGCAACTTTAAGGTGACTATGATTATCACTATAAATGTCCGTATATAACTGACTAGATCCGGGTCCACCTCTATTGCTTTGAAAAGGCTAAGAAAAAAGGGTAATTCTAGAGCAAGGTCTAGATTACCGAGAGTTAGAAACTGGGCTTCCTAAGTGTAGTGCCATGAGACTCATTAGCCTGCCATGAGTTAAGGAGTGGGCTACTTACAAGTAGTGCCATGTGACTCAACCCTAGAAATTGGTTCACTTATAGGTGGATCATGAGGGGTTTAATGGGGACAACATAGAGGATAGGGTACTCTGGGATCGCGGAGTTATATCTAAAATGTAATCTTGGTTGTTAAATGATTAATTAAATGATTACATTGTTAACGTAATTACATGATTATTGTTTCCCCCACATACCAGCTTCGGCTGACCGACGTTTTGTTTGTCGGCATTTTAGGTACAAGCCAAAAGGACAAACAGTAAATCATCATATTGTGAAATACATGAAGTTAAATACAAGGAGGATTAGTTAGAGTAGAATCCTTAAGTGGATAGAAGTGTAGAGACTCAAGTTTTCAAAAAGGTATGCAAAAGTTTATTTTCTACAACTTTTCAGTATAGTATGTTAAAATTTGATAATTATTCTTGGTTAATTGCCGAACATTTGATCCGGAAGTTATGGGTGCGGCTTCGACCTCTCGGTCTCCCTTAAATGGGGGTTATCAGGAGGTGGGGTCATAACACAACCATAGTAAAGTGATACCGGCCATAGCAAAGTGATATCAGCCAAGTGAAGTGATATCGCCCAAGTGAGGGATATTGGCCACAAAGTGGTGATGTATCGTGCATAGTGTTGAGGAGCTCAAGTCTTGGACCTTTGATAAGCTCATCTTCAACCTTGGGAACATGAAGATTTGGAGCTTGGAGCTTTGAAGTTACTCTTGAGGCGAGTTATATAACTTGAACTCAATTATGTTATTATTTACCATCAATCTTGCCTTAGTTAAATGATTTACTTTCAAATACAATTTTCTTGCATAATTGATGATTCCATGAGCTCTAATAGTAACCTAGGACTGTTGTCCATGAACTAGAATAGTAAGAACAAGAGTCTAGATGTTGATGATGATGACATCATCATGGTTCAACCCGATATTGGGTTGAAGCACCTCTAACCTGATATGGTGTTGAAGGATACACCTCTTACCCAATTTGATGTTGACATCCTAGATAGTGATGTTTATACACCTTTAGAATGATATGGTGATGATCATAAACCTTATGCACGATATGGTGATCACACATACACCTCAAGGTCGATATGGTGAGCACACATACACCTCAAGGATGATATGGTGAGCACACATACACCTCAAGGTCGATATGGTGAGCACACATACACCTCAAGGTCGATATAGTGAGCACACATACACCTCAAGGTCGATATAGTGAGCACACATACACTTCTAACCCAATATGGTGTTGAAACCCTAGATGGTGATATGTAATCCGATATGCATTGGAACCCAACACCCCTATCATTTTGTGTAATGGGTCGACTGTGAAGGGTTCAACTAGTTGTCTAGCCTATCACTCAACACATGATATGATTGATCCCATTAAGGTATGAAAGAGTATGAGGATAAGGGTTTAAATCGATATGGCAACCTGATACGGTAACTCGATATGGTAACCTGATATGATGATATGAACACAACCACTAGCATGATATAGTGATGAATTTATACCTCATGGACGATATGAGTGACATATACACACACATTGTGTACGATATGGGGTTAAGCACACACCTTATACCTGATATGGTGTTGAGTATATACCCTAACCCGATATGATATTGAAACTCAACATGGTGTTGTGAAACCCGATATGCAAACCCCTAAGGTTGATTAATCCAATATGGATGCATGATATGGTGATGAGGATACACCTCTATACCCGATATGGAAGCATACCTATACCTATATACCCGATATGGAGAAAGCACCTCAATCCAATACACTTGATTGAGTGATACATGTAGTATGTTATGTCCAATGATAATTTAAGGCATGAATGGTTTAATGTATTTTGATAAATATGGGCCAATGTACCTTGAGAGAAGGATTGAACCAACCTAATGGAGTATGATGTAATCAATATCCCAGTGAGGATGAAAGAAAAAGTTATACTTTTTAATACTCATGAATCGAGTATACATTGATACTCCTAATATGTGTGGAGTCTGAATTAGGGTTGTGATTCTTGATGAATGTACTTGAAAACCCTAGTCGGCTCAAAAAGGGAAACCTTAACCCTAATGAAGGGTAATGATATGATTTGAAACTATAATTGGTTAATAAAGGGAAACCCTAACCATATTGAAACCATGCTGGTAGCATGAGATAATGAGCATAGCTAAGTATGAGCTATGATGTTTCATATAATACCAATTATCTAGGTCTTATGACCTGGAGATAGTTGTTACCTAGTAAGAGGTGACAAGATGGTAATGGGCCTTGTGAGCCATGTGAATAGTTTTTGCCTAGTGAGAGGTGATAAGATGTTAACGGGCCTTGTGAGCCATGTGAATAGTTGTTTCTTAGTGAGAGGTGACAAGATGTTAACGGGCCTTGTGACAAAGTGGTTTTCGTGGTTTAATTCCGAGGACGAAATTTCTTTTAAGGTGTGTAGGATGTGATGGAGTGGACTTTTAGAATCCTAAATGTCCAATGCCATAAGTGAGGTCATGCATGTTGAGTTGTTTGATAGTCCGAAGTGTTTCATAAAGCTTAAGTGTTGATGGTGGTTGATATTATTACCAAGATCCATAAGTTTATTCCTATTTGAGGAATTTAATTGATTGGTCATATAATTGAGTCTTGGAACCAAAGTCTGATGGGAGGTAGCTTGGACGATAATAAATCTATGATCAAAGTTTCATGAGGTTTGAAAGTTCCTAGATGATGTAATTTAGGTGTGAATATATTTAAATCATGTGTAGTTTGAGTATATGGACTAAGGTACATGTAGTGTCACGCACCCCTGACTTGGGGAGCCACGGATTTAGTACGTGGCCCTCTCTTAATCCTTGGATGGCTAGAGGCGAACAAACCCCCTCTCTTAATCCTTGGATGGCTAGAGGCGAACAAACCCCAATCGTCTCATTTTGCGGTTATGTAGTTGAGTTGAAGCAAGCGACTGACGGTCCATGCAAGCACGTTCGCTGATCATGGGGGGTGAAGAGGACCGAGACCAGTTAGTTTTCCTTGGTTTCTGAGAGCTATAGTCCAAGCATTAGTTCAGGTGCAAGGCAGTTGAATGCCAGAGACCCTACCTTCTAGACTCTCTGCTGTGTTTTGCAAGTGGGAGGCGGAGGATCCTTTTGCTCTTTGTGTTCCACCACAACAACATAGCCAGCGACGGCTACTTCTCGAGCTCTTCATGGGCGGTTTGAGTGCAAAGTTGAGAGGTCGGTGGATTGAAAAGGAGTAGTCGTTGCCAGCCTAACCGTGGTGGAGAAGTAGGCCGGATGCAGCGTCCTCGCACGACGGTGAGCCTGCGGTGGTGGTGTCCTAGGCACAGCCGGACTCCCAAGAAGATGGAGGCCCCGACACCTACTCGCATGCTTCACATGAAGGGCTACGCACGACACCGATCCATGGAGAAGACGGAAGGGAAGTCTAGGAGGCGCCAGACCTGGAGCAGAACTCCCAGGCGGCAGAGGCGGCACTGTAGAAAAAGAAAGTCCCGTTGGGGACTCTGGTGCGAGAGAAGCACCAAAGGACAGATCTCATCGCTGAAGCGGAGCCAACGATGATCTAGTCCCCGACGGAGGAAGGAGGCAACCGCAGAGGAGCTCCGCAGAGCCCTAGCCCCAACGGCGGCGCAAGAGCCCTGGTCACAGGAGAATTGTGAAGGAGCCAGAGGCACAGAGGAGGAGCTGCCGAGGAATTGACGAGCTGAGGAGGTCCATGGCGGCGGCCAAATGTAGCTCACGTCGGACCAGATGGATGGCGGTGTAGATCGGGCTGTCAGCCCTTGACCAGGAGACCTGACGGCGCACGGCGGCTGGGAGACGGAGAAGTCCCGCTGGGGACTCGCACTGCGTGGAGACAGAAAGGGGAAGCGAGAACCTTGAACCGGGCGATCCAAGATCAAATTGGGTCCAGGTAAAGAAACGTCCGACTCTGCGCGGATAAGAGGAGTGAGCCATGTCCATATAGGACACGTGGCAGCATCCCATAGGCCAACGAGGTAATTATCTTCAAGAAATCTCAAATCTTATATAATTCATAGAAACTACCCCGCTTGTCAGAAAATTACAAACAAGGTACTGAAATTCTCAGAACAATGCGTAGAACAACCTGGAACTATAATATCAGGCTTTTGATGCTTAAATCTTAGTGATATCATGAAAGATGTGTAATGCTTGTTTAATGGATAATAAATACCAAATGATGAGATAAAATTATGGAAAAATATCAATAAGTCCATATTTATGTTTATAATGCACTTGATGTCAAGGATGATCATGTTGACTCGAAACCATGTAAGTTTGCTCCATATGTCTAATTAGGGCTAATTACCCTAAATAAAATGTAATAAATACATTGGCGATCAATAATTGATGAAATTTACAGAGTAAGCTCATATCAGTAATTAGAAGATAATATGTAACTCTGAGATCAGTTATATATATGAAATTAATAGAAACATGATAATGACTCTTCATGTGATATAAAACCCTTATATGCTAAATGAATATGATCTAGAGTTAATATGTACACATAATCATATGTAATTAAATAATCAGATTATTGATCATAATCTGGAATACAAAATTAGTAATGTCAATCTTAGATAACAAGAAGAGATAGACAAGAAATAATAATGAGAATATCCTATGAGCTAAGGTAAATCCTAAATTGGACATAACTAGGGTTATGATGATAAGAACCTGATGATAGTATATGGTCTTGTCTTGATCAGGTTTGACCAAGATTATAGTTGACATCAGTGATATGTGATTAGGATGATCTATCTCTTTGGAAGGTACACCATTACCTCTTACTTGGCTTATTATACATTATGCTTGTGTTATATGGTAGTAAAGACTTGGCATATGATATTGGATGAAATGATTGTTCTTGTATGATATGTTGCATGATTTTCAATACTTATTGCTATGAACACATGAAACATAATATGTCTGTTCCATTATATCTAAGCACTTCAACTCTTTGGTAGTAAAGTGCTGGAAATAAGTACTTCAACTCTTTGGTAGTAAAGTACTTGGAAGTGATCCAACTCTTTGGTAGTAGATCACATTGTGAAATGATCCAACTCTTTGGTAGTAGATCATAAAGGCCTTAATGCATTCAACTCTGAGGTAGTAAATGCATGGATGATATAATGGAAAATGAGCTTAAAATATGTGTTCTCTTTTGTTAATGAACATCTTCGTGCAAGTATATGCTTTTCTTATATTCTTCTGTTATTGCCAAGTATATTAGTTTTATCTTATTGCCAAGATATGATGAGAGGTAAATAAAAGACACGTAGGCGTACTCAGTACAATATTCATAAAATATTGTGCTGACGTGTACCACATGTAATCTTTTGTTTAGGTTGTGGTTTTGCTCTTGAAGATCCAGGATAGTTGAGAGTTGTATAGCGAGCTGATGTACAGGTGGACCTATTGTCTTAAGATCCTGTTGTTTAGATGTAGTACATGTATATGTATAGTTTGCTGTTCAATATGTAATATCAAATGTTGTAACAATTCATGTTGTAATTATATGTTGAATGGTGAACATGTGTGTATGGTTTTATTATTGTTCATGTACATGTGCTACTGTGTTTCCTTCTGACTCCCTTGATTTTCTCTTTCTTAGCCTTGTGTGGGGTGTTTAAATTGGAATTCTCACTGAGGTGAGGGGTCTCAATTTGGACGTCACACATCAGATTAAGTTTTAGAAAATCCGGGGACGTCACAGGTGGTATCAGAGCATGAACAATAGCAAAGCCTGACATATGCTCATTATGCAACTCAAAACCAGAAAACCTTGAAAATAATAATATTTAGGGTTAGATTAGTCGTCTTTTAGAGACTAGATCTGACCTAGCCTCTAGGTTAGCACCTAGATGTCTGAGAACTAGGTCTAGACTAGTGCTTGTTGTATAGCAAGTCCTTAGATGTCGTACTTTCCTTGTAGTACAGCGGTATGGGACGTTGTACTATTTGGAAATGACGTGCATCAAGGGAAGAGAAACCCTAGACATATTGCGCACGTTGTCTAGAGTAGCTACACTAGTCTACCCCTTGTTCTCACCCTTTCACTAGTTTTCATGACACTGGACTCTCTACTATGTGTGGGGCACTCGTTTCTGGATTTGGTTTTGATTCCAATCGGATCGAACCTTGATAGTTTTCTATGCCGCATGTTTTATCGGAGAAAAACTATATAATATTTTATTATGTATATGTATTACAAAAATGTGTACCCACACATGTACGAGTAGGAGGTTGTCATGCAACCTAAGTGAAAGTGAATGACATCAGTCTAGAAGAGAGAGTAGTTCTAGATTAGATGTCTAGAGCCTTGTTGGAATATATGATAGATGGAATAGATGAAATAAGTTTTGATGATATGATGTAAGTCGTATATAGACGATATAAGACAATTTATGATGATATATGTTGTCTTTGAGGACTTAAGTTCAGTTTTGAGGATTTGAGATAAGTTTTGATGATGCAAGTATGAGTTCTTTTATGAGTTAAGATAAGCTAAGTTAAGACAAGGTTGTGAGTCAGCATGAGCCTCAAGCTCTTTTACAAAGGAGGACATCTAGTGTTAGGACCAGTTTTAGGGTTAGCTCAAGAGAGAGCGAGACCCACAGGGAGAAGGTCAGAGAACCTAGACTCCATGATATGAGAAATACGAGAAATATGTGATATGATATGTCCTAAACTAGAATACTCCTGAGTGATTGAGTTGAGTTGCTTTATGCATGATTCCTATAGTCTTCTTGAACCCTAGATGTCCTTGGGAGAACCAAACCCTAGAGACAGAGAGAGGCTGGTTATATATGTGCATATGCGAACTTCAATATGAGAACCTGCCATCCGGGTGAGGGAGAGAGCCCAAGACCCTGGAGGAGGTAGCTATGTTAGTTTCTGTGAAGCCTCATGCTCGGGTTGGTGGTTTCCCGCATAGGAATCTAGTGGTGCATATAAGAGAGTTTTGAGATATAGTATTTCATGGGTATAAAACCTATGAAGAGTATGTCATACCATGTTTTGGTTTGTGCTTATTTGGCTAGATCACTACAAAAAATTGGGCCATTATTCACGGGAGAGTCCTGTCACAAACCCCTCTCTACAGGCCCTCAGAAATAGGGACGGTTGTGGGTCTGGCCCTCACAAATGGTCCGTGAAGAGAACTCACGTGACAAATACCAGTGGCCCTCACGAATACAATTGTCACGGACCAACTGACCCTCAAGAATGTTATATTGAGGGACTATTTAGCCTTCATGAATACATTTTTGAGGGACTATTTAGCCTTCATAAATACATTTTTGAGGGACTATTTAGTTCTCATAAATACATTTTTGAGGGACTTGATGGTCCTGGAGAATATATTTTTGAAGGAATAATGCCTTCATTAATAATATTTTTGAGGGGCTATGTGGTCGTCATCAATGCAATTTTGATGGTCAATCTGGACCTTCATCAATATATTTATGAGGGACTACTGTAAATGATTTTTTTATTGATTATTGAATGATTTATTAAATGATAATTAATTGTTACTATAGTGAATATCAAATTTTAAATGAAAACTTTGTATACATAACCTCAAGCAAAATTTTTATACTAATTCACATGACATCATAAGAAGATTCAACACCAAAATGACACATACAAATGTTAAATCACCTCAAACTAAATTTTGTTATTGAAGCAAAATATTATCCATACATTGCGTGCTCAACGTTGATATAAATAAAGAGTACATATGGTTCAAAAATTTGAGATTGATGTCAATCAACATATCATGCTAGAAACTCTTAAGATCTATAATGTCTCCATATTCCTTCAAATGGTGTGGTGCTCTTCATCAATGCCAATCCTCATACGGTTAGGTACTTGAATATTCTTCTCCTAAAAATGATAAATCATTATATTAATAGAATTTAAAGTTTATACATAAATCATAATACAACAAACAACTTACCCTTATATTTCGGTTTTGGTCTGCTCCAAGGTGCATTGTCCGTCGAAATCCATCATTAAAAGTAATTCTACCCTATCAATATAAATACAAAAAGGAATCAGAGTGAGTGCGAAGTAGAGATAAATGTAAGTGAACCAACATAGCAGCAACATGCACCCGTAAACTAAAATTATGATTGAACTTAGTAATTACTCATGCAAACACCTGAACTGCCAGAGTGTAAATTATGAAATAGGATCCATAACAGTAACTAATGCCAAAAGGGATCAGAATTCAGATTGTTAAGTCATAAGCTATTTTTAATCTGATCAGATATATATGCAGGCGCTGGGAATGTAAACCAGGAAGCTGAACAATATCAAAGCAGCCAATCAGCAATATAAGAAAATTAATATTTGCTCAAGTGATCAAACTATTCAAACCACGGGAGGGAGGAAGGGAATGGCCAAATTGAAGCAAATGATTCTTCAATAGGTTGTTGTCCAGGCCACGAGACTCTTGTTCTCATCAAATGCTTGTATTTGACAAAGAGAGACCCATGTATATAGGTCACTATCACATCATAGTTGCGACCCACTAAGAGTTACCAACAGTTACTATTCACAGTTACTGTTGGTGAAGGCACCCAACAAGTCATTTTAGCAACCAGTACAAACAGTTGATGTTTATATCAAACATTGTTGGTAACCAACAATGTCACATTCACCTTAGTACATGTTGCTAATAAACAAGAATCATTATTAACTTATGAATTTCATCTATGCGCCTAATGGGCCTTTTTAATTAAGAGTTGTGGACTGTTTTATTTTTCTTTCATAGACATGTTTTTTTATTTCATGGACACCCAAATCATTAATAGGCATTTTAAATACATATAGCATTGAGAAGTAAGAACAATTCTTGCTGCTTTAAGCTAGAAATGCCCCCTGCCTAGGAATATCATGCATGATTATTTTAAACCAAACAGGCTATGCTTATCCAGTACTGAATGACAGCCTGATTTTATATCTAAGTAGCTTGATTCATCTATCAATAGTATGGTTTCAGTTATCCTGAATTTGATCAAAGTCACGTGAGTTAAGAACTATATAATATAAACAGTCTGATTTTATATTAATATGGATCCGAAAAACTGGCTGTAGAAATTTTATTTCAAGTTTGATGCTTGTTCTTTTTTAATTCTCCATCTCTGCTTGACTATTTTTCTCTTATGCTAACAAAGGCCTATTTCTTTACGATAACATATTCTTTTTGTCTCCTTGTCTTTTGTAGACATTCAACCTGATTCTTTATGTGAAAAGCTGGGTCCCAAATATGCTTCTGTGCCAGTGAACGATTTGAAGGACCAACCTTGCTGCTGGTTCTTCACTTTTATTTTTGTGCTGGCCAATTTCAACTATCATTTCTTTTCATATCACCATACAGCCCGTCCTTTATTTCTGTAGCCCGCATTCTTTTATCATGTGTTATACCCCAATGGCTGCATCTCCAGCACCACAAATCTTTCAACAGTATAATGTCTCCTCTCAATTATTTTTCCACTTTTATCGCTTTCATTCTAATATCCTACACATTGTTGTCTACCAAACCTGCTGTTGTCCATGGTAACACTCTCCTAATTCCTTTTAGTTGGGGTGAGGTGGAGATAAAGAGGATGACAAGAGATAAAGAGGAGATAAGATGCAGTAAAATGGCGTGAAAAAAATATTTCTGGATTGGACTTGTGCAGGTTCAACTGTAGTTAAAAGAGCTTAATAGAAGAGGAGATGAGATGTAGTAAAGCGGAATGAAGAAATATTTCTAGACTTAACTTGTGAAATTTCAACTATTGTTGAAAGAGCTTACATATTGCCTGTCTAGCATCTTGAAGTTGTTTGTCAGTAAACCCATTTTCACAGTGATCAATTATCAGGTTGTCGTATATATTACTACCAATGTAGCCCTTGCAATTTTGTGTGCGTCAACAACTACTACGGACCAGCACTCTCTGGACTTTGTCTTCTGTCTACATCATGTTCATGTTGACTATATGTTTCTACAGTGAACCAGTACTGGCTGGCTTTGCTGAATTAGCAATTGAGATAATACTTATTGCTCCTACATGTAATTGTCTACTACTGATCCAT
This sequence comes from Alisma plantago-aquatica, assembly GCA_963693085.1. Taxonomy (NCBI): domain Eukaryota; kingdom Viridiplantae; phylum Streptophyta; class Magnoliopsida; order Alismatales; family Alismataceae; genus Alisma; species Alisma plantago-aquatica. The sequence goes on from OY856410.1 coordinate 579,465,264, forward strand.
ATGTGCATTTTAGTTTGATCGAGGCTCTATATTTGTGCATGCAACTGCTCCAGGTTTATCTATTTGAGGGTGTGTGATCATTTTGTGTTTGTTGAGTTTGTTATCTATGTTCCTGTTTGTCTGCATTTAGTCTGTATGTCTGCAAGCTGGGCTTGTGATTCTCCCTTGCTCCAGCTTGATGGGAGTGTTGAGAGTTACTAGTTAATGGTTTTTTAATTGTGTGTATGGGCCTGAGTCTGTTTGGTCCATTGGGGCTCTGTGTTTAGTCTGTATTTGTCCCCTCTCCTGTATGTGGATGTAGGGTTTGGCGGTTTTCCTAATAACTGATATCTCTTCACCTACCGATTAACATTCTAATAGAAATGAAATCACTTGGACAACAAAATGTGTTCTTATTTATTTACTAAGACATCTGACAGCTTGAAATTAAGCTTTGGATGACCACTCATTTTTTAGGAAAAAATAAGCAGAATGACTGGTCGAGTTACCCTAATAAATCTTCTTCATTAGTTTTGCAACAAGTTACTCATAAAAATCAACTTCATCCGGTATTTCAATAAATTCGGATGTAGTTTATCATCACTGTCGCATATAATGATCAATAATTGGAGGCAAATCACTTCATATTCGTTACAAATGGACGCCGATTATAAAACTAATTGCTGAAACAAGCAAAAGTTTTAGATAACTTACAGGATTACTACCTGTACCTACAGAAAACCTCTCATCCTCCATAGGTAATGGAAAATTGTGTGACGAACAGATAGCTAACAGACATTCTGACCATTTTTCAACGTTTAAAGCGAGACAAGCTCCCTGCACAGATAAGAGGCTCTTGGAAACTACTGATGATAATAATAACACATAAAAACAATCAAATGTCTATACAAATAGTAAAACTAAAATCACCAAAGACTACAATCCACGGAGTATATCTGGTTGGCTTTAAAGCCAGCTATCAAGTAATAGATATAGGCAAAGAAAGGGAAAAATTACCTTCCATATTAATTGCCTCATCTGTGGTTGCATAATCCAAAGTTTATGCAGCCATGATCTCATTTCTCGTTGCCCTATATAATTGATGTCACACCAGATAGAACTGTAATGGTCCTTATCTTTCTCGAGATATTTCGATAAGAAACTAATACTATATGAAAATTCATCTTCCACCAATGGTTTCTGCCCATCATCTGTCCTGGAATTCGAATTCTTCTCAAACAAACTTGTCTGGACAACTTGATCTATTGTAGAGAAGTAGCCTTTATCTTGAACAACAAGCAATCCAGCATGACATACTCCTTTATGAAGATGTCCGGGAGCCATATCCAATCAGTCCTCTCAAGTAGGAGACGTTCCACCTCGGAGCGGATGAACTCAGCAATGGAGGCGGTCACAGGAGCAGCAGAAGGTGTCTAAGAAGCACCCTCAGACGCATGCAGCATTGGCCCACACAGGTGTGCTATATTTCTTCCAACATCTGTCTTCAGTATGGTTTTTGTGGCCACAAAAGTCACAGTACCGTTGAGTAGCGGCACCTCCAGAAGCAGCAGTAGATGAGCCACGACCAAGGGAGTCACGACCAAGTGGCCCACATCCCCATCCAGGAGCAGAAGAACGGTTGTCCGGAGGTCGACCGCGACCCCTGCCACGACCACGGCCAGACATAGCAGCAAGAGCGGTAGGGTCACCAGTGTCAGAAGGCAGATCCGACGAGGAAGTCGGCAGGCGTTGGAGATGTTAAAAAGCACTCTCCAACGTGGCTAAAGGATCACTGGCAAGAATCTGGTCAACCACACCAGCATATGAGTCAGGAAGGCCGCAGAGGAACTGGATAACCTGGAGTTCCTGCCGTTGTCGTTGCATCGTGGCTAAGTCGATAAAGGGATGAAGATTCTCAAGCTCAGCCCAGATGCCTTTAAAGGTCAAAAAGTAGTCAGCAATATCGGGCCTAGTGAAGTGCAGACGGGACAGCTGTATGTTCAGGTCAAACACCTTCTTCGGATTCTTGCTATGCGAGTAGGTGCTTGCCGGTTGATCCCACATCTCCTTGGCAGTCGAGAGACGAAGTAGCGTAACGATGATGCGAGTTTCACTAATGTTCACAATCCACGTCATCACGGTCAACTCATCCTTGACCCAGTCATAATAGATCTTTTTCTCCTTGGACTCGACAGTACTGGGAGGAGCAGGAGGCGGGGCCTCAGTCAGATGGGAATGCTTGCCTTGTGACTTCGCAAAGATCTCCATGGAGCAAACCCAATGTTGATAGTTGTGCCCATCTAGTGGAGTCGCACTGTAAAGATATGGTTTAAAGGTCAAGGACACATAAAACATTTGACTTCTGAGCCACAGGAGACCCTACTATGTTGGAGCAATGGCAACAACATGATGACGAAAATCTACCGAACATGTTGTGGAATAGCATGGAGCCGCATATAGCAGATATGAAAAACCACTTTGAGACATGCCAAGACGTTGCGGGATCATCTTTAACTTATGCATTCCAGCAATATCTCTCGTGTGTGCGATATGACAATAGATCTATATGGGCTACAACAGGGAGACAAATCACTTACACAATATTTTGGCGAAGTGACTCGCTTGGCTGATGATTTGCACAATCTACTTCTCTCTACAGACATCTAGAAGATACAGTGACAGCGTGATCAGATGATAGTGATTAAGTTCTTGGTCGGACTTCGTCATGAGTACGAGTGCGTTCGTAGTCAAATTATGTCGGGTGTTGAGCTCCCTTCCTTGGCTGACACCTCCCTCGATCTTTTTCCGTTGTTGCTACCTCTCCTCCCCGCCTGTCTCTCTTCCCTCCCTTCGCCCATTGTCGCTAGGGTTCCGACCCCATCTACCTCCCGTCTCCTACGATCCCTCTCTACTCCACCATAGCAGATATCCAGCACGTGGTTTGTGGTTTCGGTGGGCGAATCTAGTGTGCCTTTCCTTCCTATTCAACTATCGTCTTCAGATCTACACCTCCTTTAGATCTGGCACCGCGTTTAGGAAGGAGGGTGCCTCCTCGTGACCGTAACTCCAAAAATATCAACCATCCATGGTATACACTGTACCGCCTCTACCCACTATTGAAGAGTTGGTTAGCAAGCCCTTCTGCTTGATCGAGCATCCAGACGTGCACACAACCCGCCGGCGGTAGAGACCACCACTCCATCGCCGAGCTTCGACAGAAAGCAACCATATGCCACCGTCTTGGACCTAGAGAAATTGGGTCGCCGCCCTTTTGAATCCACCTCTCAACACGGCCGCATCTACCGTTCGAGCCCGCTGTGCCATCAACTTCGAGCCCTCCAACCCGTCCTCCTAAGCATCCTTTTCATCTCCCTTTTACTCCTCCTTATATCCCTCCAAGCCTCCCGATCCGCACTCCGCCGCGCCAACGCATTGGGCCGGGTCTGCCTGCCCCCAACTCCGCCGCAGGCTCCATGCCTCCAGCTGACGGTTTCCATTGTGAGCCTGTCCGACACGGCGGGGGTAAGGACACGGGAACGAGAACCCCATCGGCAAGTCATTCAATGGGCTCATGGAGATAGTACGACGCCCATGGGTGCTGCCTCGCATGCCAGCCAGCCGAAGCAAGTTACTGAATATCCTGTCGAAATACGATTGTGTTTATTGCTACCACCTCTGCTAGTCGTTTGTTCAATTTTACTATTGTTGCTCAGAGCTATATTAATAGCTAATGCTGCCATGGTGCCGCTGTGCAAATTATTCTGCTTATGCTATTTTCTGTTTAGTTGGTGGTGAGGAGGTGGGAGTGTGGTGTTGCTACGAGATGGATGGTGGTGTTGTTGGTTGAAAATGGTGGATTGTGGTGTTGCTGCTCAATTGATAGTGATAGTTGGTGGTGGTGAAGAGCAGCAGATTGTGGTGGTTTTGCGGGTTGATGTTGGTGGTGAAAAGTAGCAAGTGTAGGAGGAATGGGTGGTCAAAACGAATTGGGTGAGTTGTTGATGATATGTATCTGGTTTGTTCATGCAATGAAAACTTTGTTGTTGATACTGTATATGTAAACTTTAGATACAAAATGCTTCTGAAAGTATATACTGAGACAAGTGGCTTTTATTTCAGTATTGTCTGTTCTGAATGTTCATGTTAAGTAGTTGAATTCATGGGTTGTCCAAGGTGGCTGAGTAAGATGGTGTTAGCTTGAAATGTCCATATGGAAGAGGACAACAACGTATTCCCATGTAGTATAGACATATGGTGGTTTTTATGTCAATGGTGGGATTAAGATAAATACTGCATTTTAAATACATCTTTACCAAACAAGGTGATTAAAAGGGCAGTACTTGTAATCACTGTATTTATAAATTCCCAGTCATCCAAACGAAGTAATTAAAAATTGTTGTATTTGTTAGTTAGGTAGTCCAAATCCCATCAGTCCTTAATTACTACAGCAGTTACAAATTGGCTACCCAAACGGCCCCTAAAAGGATTTAATAATGGCATTACAAACCACAAATGAGAAACTCAATGAAAAATTAAAGAACTTACAGAATCTTCTTCCAAAGGAAACACCTTTAAGATGTTGACAACTTTTGAAAGTTCCGTGACTGCATCCAGATTTTTTTCTTGAGCTTCCAATGCCTGACACCAAACTAATCACTTAAGATTTTGCTGATGTAAGAAGGACAGGCAAATTTGAAATATACAATATATATTAGAACAGATTCTATTATGTATTCATACCCAGGTTTGCAAGAAACATAAGCGAGTTTTTGCTGCAATAGCTCCTCGAAGAAGTACTATGGCACGTTTGTTCTCTAATTCAACATTGTCAGCAAGTCCTGCAAGAAACCGATGAATATCTTCACCATCAATTTGAATGTCTTTTGGAACTTTGGATGCCCTGTGTAATTCCAAAAAACTCAGGTCATTGAAGGTAAGAGGCAAGTTTACAACAATGCATGTACAATTTAAGTGATAGTACAAGCTTCTGATACTGAAATGATAGAATTAGCAAAAACCTGCTGCATATGTTCAGGACGAAGTCAATTGATGCTCGATAAAATGAATCTCGAGAATTAGCTGTATCAAATGATACTCGAATGCCAGAAAATCTGCACAGCCTACGCAGCTGCAAACAGAACATTTTTATCACAAAAAAGAAATTTTAGCAAGCATCTTCAGGCTCTGAACATATGAAATAGATCATACAAACACAAACTGTTGCAATGTAGTCTATTCTATCAAAAAGCCATACTAGTGATAAGTTAATGGCAACAACCAATACAGATAGTAACTAGAATAAACAAATGGCAACGAAAATCATTGTTTCGCCAAAACACCAACTTCTTTTGGAGGAGAATTCCCCATTTTATTAGAAAATAACAAATGTACAGCAGATAGTGGCAACTTACATAAGGAACACATAGATTTTGAGTCAAATATCAAGTTAGGCAAACATATTTCAGCAAGACTTTATAGGACAAATCAGAGTCACCATGATGACAGCAACACCTTAAACACTGATCTTTTCCAGTATATGATAGTCCAATGTGAAAATTACAATAGGCTTGATAGATACTCCAAAATATAACGGGTGGGTGATATATCAGTCAAAAAAATCATGCGTCACTCACTGACATCGTATATAGAAGTTACTACACTGAAATAGAAATTAGTGTTTGTCTCATCATTACATTATGTTGTTAAGTAATAAACACCTACAGATATAACTGCCTTTAAATAAAGTTCTTAGGAGGCACAAAAATAGCATTTTCTTTATCAACACAGGAACAGACGTTCTATGATATTTAATCATTGCAGTTACTTTTGCAAACTATAAACCTTATAAGCAGCGTCACATACATCACATGAATCACACACAGACATTTAAGAAGTTTATGTATTGCAGTTGCATTGAGGCTACAAATCAATAAACAAATATTATTGACATGAACGTAGCCTCATGGTATAGGAGAAAATATCACTGACTTGAATTATATCATCTTCAGTATAATCCTTTCCGTTCACTCTCCTATTCATCATTGCTGGAAATAGATAAATATGCAATGATTTGTAGGAAGCAGTCACCAAATTGATTCAAAAAGTGGAAACACAACTTTACCTGAAAAATCAGTACCGGATGCATTAAGCAATTGACTTTGAAGGACATGATCGAGTAAGAAATCAAATAAAAAGAGGGTAACGTGCATGCAACGCCCACCTAGAAATGTGACAGCATGGTAAAACCAAGTTATAGCACCTGGGTAAACAGTGAAGGTAGAAAATGTGAATGAAGGACCTAATGCAATAATAGTAGGTAAGAGCACTCCCCACAAGCATCGCCCTTCCCCACGGCCCTCCCGCATGTCACGCAGATCGGGGCTCCGTCGGACTCCAGTGTGCCCTTTGTCATGTTGGGTGGCAGCGTATCGGAGGGGAGAAGACACCTAGGGCTTTGTAGTGGTAGCATCGGTGCTACCCATCCCTCATGTCGGACGCGCACGGCGGCGCGAGAGGGGGAAGCACAGAGCGACGAAATAGTTCTTAGACGGAGGAATGAGTGGATGAGTGGGGAGGGTTTTTCTTTTTTCTTTTATTTATTGACAAATGTCGTGTTTTAGAATGGAGGGAAGAGTTATGAGATGGAGGGAAACATTTGCCATGGCATTTTTCACGGGGTGATTAGTGAGTAATGTATTTGTGAGGGATTAGTGTTCACATAAAAGTTCTAAGGATGTTAAAAACACGGTTGAGGGATTTGGTCCCATATTTGAAGGATGAGCCCTCACAAATAGACATCATTATTCACGATTTTTGGTTCCTCACAAATGTTCTTCAACAAAGGACAAATTTTTGTAGTGGATCCAGTAAAGCAATATACTAGTGCCAATGAGGTAATCTGAGAACCCTAGGCTAAGAGAGGAAAGATAAAGTTGTGTTACGAGATACTCATTGAGTTGAGTTAGCTCAGAGAGACTGGGCAAGATTCTAACCTCATGATATGGGTTAGGAGAACCTCAGTTGGACTAGATAAAGTTTTCATATATGTTTGATAAGCCACTAACATAAGTTTGGTTAGCACAACCATGATATATATATAAGGATGTAACCTGATCTTGAGATATGATACGGTGGGAACCTAATAAGGTTTAATAGATATCAATGCATAAATGGTTAACCATATACATGAATAATGATGATAATGTGATATTGTTGGCTAAGCTTATGATGAAACCACTAGTAAATGTTGAAATTTAGTATGAACAATGAAATAAGATCATATGAATGAAGCATGTTAAATGATGTGTTAATCTTAATGAGTAATAAAGATGGAAAATATAGTTTGATAGCTAGCACAACATAACGATTATAACACCATGATATGATCTAGATGGATGACGTGGGTTAATTATAGCTAACTTTCTTTTTAAAAGGAATATGTTAATGTTGAACATGTTCTAATAATTACCTCAATAATATGTTGATGACACCTTGATGTATGGGTTAACTTGGGTTAACTCCTTGGGAATATGGTAATATGATGTTGAATAATAACGCATGAGTTAAGATAAGGATGCAATCCTAACATATGAGATATGTAATGACATAACTTAAGTTTCTAAACCCAGAGTTTAACCTTGAATGGAGTGTTTGTGCCCCAAGATGGTTGTAAAAAAAAACCCCTAATAGTGCTTCAGATACATAGTTCTAGGTAATCGTCGCAGGTATGTTACACATAGAATAGTGCCTACATGTGGTTGAAGACATGGTAGTTTTCCTTGTAGTATGAGTACGGTTTACTTTCGAGGACGAAAGTTCTCTTAAGATGTATATGATGTGACAAAGTGGTTTTCGTGGTTTAATTCCGAGGACGGAATTTCTTTTAAGGTGTGTAGGATGTGATGGAGTGGACTTTTAGAATCCTAAATGTCCAATGACATAAGTGAGGTCATGCATGTTGAGTTGTTTGATAGTCTGAAGTGTTTCATAAAGCTTAAGTGTTGATGGTGGTTGATATTATTACCAAGATCCATAAGTTTATTCCTATTTGAGGAATTTAATTGATTAGTCATATAATTGAGTCTTGGAACCAAAGTATGATGGGAGGTAGCTTGGATGATAATAAATCTATGATCAAAGTTTCATGAGGTTTGAAAGTTCCTAGATGATGTAATTTAGGTGTGAATATATTTAAATCATGTGTAGTTTGAGTATATGGACTAAGGTACATGTAGTGTCACGCACCCCTGACTTGGGGAGCCACAGATTCAGTACGTGGCCCTCTCTTAATCCTTGGATGGCTAGAGGCGAACAAACCCCAATCGTCTCATTTTGCGGTTATGTAGTTGAGTTGAAGCAAGCGACTGACGGTCCATGCAAGCACGTTCGCTGATCGTGGGGGGTGAAGAGGACCGAGACCAGTTAGTTTTCCTTGGTTGCTGAGAGCTATAGTCCAAGCATTAGTTCAGGTGCAAGGCAGTTGAATGCCAGAGACCCTACCTTCTAGACTCTCTGCTTTGTTTTGCAAGTGGGAGGCGGAGGAACCTTTTGCTCCTTGTGTTCCACCAAAACAGCATAGCCAGCGACGGCTACTTCTCGAGCTCTTCATGGGCGGTTTGAGTGCAAAGTTGAGAGGTCGGTGGATTGAAAAGGAGTAGTCGTTGCCAGCCTAACCGTGGTGGAGAAGTAGGCCGGATGCAGCGTCCTCGCACGACGGTGAGCCTGTGGTGGTGGTGTCCTAGGCACAGCCGGACTCCCAAGAAGATGGAGGCCCCGACGCCTACTCACATGCTTCACATGAAGGGCTACGCACGACACCGATCCATGGAGAAGACGGAAGGGAAGTCTAGGAGGCGCCAGACCTGGAGCAGAACTCCCAGGCGGCAGAGGCGACACTGTAGAAAAAGAAAGTCCCGTTGGGGACTCTGGTGCGAGAGAAGCACCAAAGGACAGATCTCATCGCTGAAGCGGAGCCAACGACGATCGAGTCCCCGACGGAGGAAGGAGGCAACCGCAGAGGAGCTCCGCAGAGCCCTAGCCCCAACGGAGGCGCAAGAGCCTTGGTCACAGGAGAATTGTGAAGGAGCCAGAGGCATAGAGGAGGAGCTGCCGAGGATATGACGAGCTGAGGAGGTCCATGGCGGCGGCCAAATGTAGCTCACGCCGGACCAGATGGACGGCGGTGTAGATCGAGATGTCAGCCCTTGACCAGGAGACCTGACGGCGCACGGCGGCTAGGAGATGGAGAAGTCCCGCTGGGGACTCGCACTGCGTGGAAACGAAGACAGAAAGGGGAAGCGAGAACCTTGAACCGGGCGATCCAAGATCAAATTGGGTCTAGGTAAAGAACCGGCCGACTCTACGCGGATAAGAGGAGTGAGCCGTGTCCATATAGGACACGTGGCAGCATCCCATAGGCCAACGAGGTAATTATCTTCAAGAAATCTCAAATCTTATATAATTCATAGAAACTAGCCCGCTTGTCAGAAAATTACAAACAAGGTACTGAAATTCTTAGAAAAATGCGTAGAACAACCTGGAACTATAATATCAGGCTTTTGATGCTTAAATCTTAGTGATATCATGAAAGATGTGTAATGCTTGTTTAATGGATAATAAATACCAAATGATGAGATAAAATTATGGAAAAATATCAGTAATCCATATTTATGTTTATAATGCACCTGATGTCAAGGATGATCATGTTGACTCAAAATCATGTAAGTTTGCTCCATATGTCTAATTAGGGCTAATTACCCTAAATAAAATGTAATAAATACATTGGCGATCAATAATTGATGAAATTTACAGAGTAAGCTCATATCAGTAATTAGAAGATAATATGTAACTCTGAGATCAGTTATATATATGAAATTAATAGAAACATGATAATGACTCTTCATGTGATATAAAACCTTTATATGCTAAATGAATATGATCTAGAGTTAATATGTACACATAATCATATGTAATTAAATAATCAGATTATTGATCATAATCTGGAATACAAAATCAGTAATGTCAATCTTAGATAACAAGAAGAGATAGACAAGAAATAAAAATGAGAATATCCTATGAGCTAAGGTAAATCCTAAATTGGACATAACTAGGGTTATGATGATAAGAACCTGATGATAGTATATGGTCTTGTCTTGATCAGGTTTGACCAAGATTATAGTTGACATCAGTGATATGTGATTAGGATGATCTATCTCTTTGGAAGGTACGCCATTACCTCTTACTTGGCTTATTATACATTATGCTTGTGTTATATGGTAGTAAAGACTTGGCATATGATATTGGATGAAATGATTGTTCTTGTATGATATGTTGCATGATTTTCAATACTTATTGCTATGAACACATGAAACATAATATGTCTGTTCCATTATATCTAAGCACTTCAACTCTTTGGTAGTAAAGTGCTGGAAATAAGTACTTCAACTCTTTGGTAGTAAAGTACTTGGAAGTGATCCAACTCTTTGGTAGTAGATCACATTGTGAAATGATCCAAATCTTTGGTTGTAGATCATAAAGGCCTTAATGCATTCAACTCTGAGGTAGTAAATGCATGGATGATATAATGGAAAATGAGCTTAAAATATGTGTTCTCTTTTGTTAATGAACATCTTCGTGCAAGTATATGCTTTTCTTATATTCTTCTGTTACTGCCAAGTATATTAGTTTTATCTTATTGCCAAGATATGATGAGAGGTAAATAAAAGACACGTAGGCGTACTCAGTATAATATTCATAAAATATTGTGCTGACGTGTACCACATGTAATCTCTTGTTTAGGTTGTCGTTTTGCTCTTAAAGATCCAGGATAGTTAAGAGTTGTATAGCGAGCTGATGTACAGGTGGACCTGTTGTCTTAAGATCCTGTTGTTTAGATGTAGTACATGTATATGTATAGTTTGCTGTTCAATATGTAATATCAAATGTTGTAACAATTCATGTTGTAATTATATGTTGAATGGTGAACATGTGTGTATGGTTTTATTATTGTTCATGTACATGTGCTACTGTGTTTCCTTCTGACTCCCTTGATTTTCTCTTTCTTAGCCTTATGTGGGGTGTTTAAATTGGAATTCTCGCTGAGGTGAGGGTCTCAATTTGGACGTCACACATCAGATTAAGTTTTAGAAAATCCGGGGACGTCACAGGCCGTGTGAGCCATGCGAATAATTGTTTCCTAGTGAGAGGTGACAAGATGTTTATAAAAGTCTCATGTAAGAAATGGTAATGTTCAAAATAAACTAAGGAAAAGGAAACCCAATAACATGATAATAATAATAAATGGTTATAATAATAATGAAATCTTGGTCATACATGCTTTTTGCTTATAGCCAAATAAGGGCTATAGTGTTTTGAAAATGCTTAAATGAGATATGAGAAATACTTGTATTACATAAAGGATGTAAATAGGTATGATGGCTTAGCCAAGGTATAATGCCTAGTAAATGTGATGTGGTATTCAATGATGAATTTAAGGGATTTATATCCCATAATGAAAGTGAAAGGGAAACATATAGGTATCCCAACTACTATGGGATCCTTAACAATATGGCCATGATCTACCAGGATTGGTACAATCCAATACCTGGCTGTGATTTCAGGATTGGTACAATCCAATACCTGACTGAACTCTATCATGATTGGTACAATCTAATACCTGGCTGTGATCTCAGAATTGGTACAATCCAATACCTAGATAAACCCTATCAGAATTGGTACAATCCAATACCTGGATGAACTCTATCATGATTGGTACAATCCAATACCTGACTAAACTCTATCAGGATTGGTTCAATCCAATACCTGGCTATGATCTTAGGATTTGTACAATCCAATACCTGGCTGAACTCTATTAGGATTGGTACAATCCAATACCTGGATGTGATCTTAGGATTGGTACAAACCAATACCTGACTGAACTCTATGATCTCAAGATTGGTACAAACCAATACCTGGCTGAACTCTATGATCTCAGGATTGGTACAATCCAATACCTGGCTGAAATCTATCAGGATTGGTACAATCTAATACTTGGCTGTGATCTCAGGATTGGTACAATCCAATACCTGGATGGAACATAATGATGTATATTCACAAGAATTGGTAGAAATCAATACCTGACTAGCAGATTGGCTGAGGCCAATAACTAGAAATGAGAATGATTCATGGATATCATACCATGATAATATTATCACAAGATAAGCTTGAAATGTTGATAAAGTATGATGGGTAAATGATACACATGTTCTTCACATTCCTTATAAAGTGAATAGATGATTTACTGCTATATCATAGACAGTTACTTTTAAAAGATGAGAAATATTCTAATTTGCTTATCCATAGTGATTAACCTTGCTTATTAATATAAAAGAACTTTTTCTCAGTTTTATACTATTTACATGTGATAATAACATTGTTGGAAGAGAGTTATACCTCTCGCTGGGATAATTGTCTCACCCTATGGGATCCACATTTTTTAGGTGGACGTGTACGAGGGTGTAGAGACCGTACTGCAGAGGGAGAACAACAGCAACAAGGACCATAGTAACAACTCAGGTTAAGTGTACTGTCTATCGTGTCTTGTAGATAGAAGTCCTATGTATCGTCTCTGTACTCTCAGGTCCTTGGATTTAGTACGTGATGGTTTTATGAACAATTTGAGATTTTGGCTTGTAAGCCTCGAGGTTTTATGTTGATTCAGTATATATTTTGACAAAGCATCTGTTATATGTTATCCTCGAGATGAGATGGTACAATGTGAACCCTAATGTATATAAAATTTTGGTTCTTTCATTAAGAGTTTTCCAGGAAACAGATTTCTTTGTAAAAGGGTTTTAATTTTTAGTGATTTTTGTTAATCCACTGCTTATGGTTGTTCCTCATATTTAGTGACAATTTGGCTATCGGTTTGGTAGCGGTCATTACAAGTTTGGTATCAGAGCTTAAGGTTTGCTGAGTCTACAGAGATATAGGACTAAGATGTTGAGTCTGTTCTAGTGTCCTCCAATATATCCTATAGTGACTTCTGCTTATGCAGAAGAAAGGGTGAAGTTTAAAAATGACTGGAGAACACGAGGAACACGTTGCTAAGAGAAATATTGTTGCATCAGGAGAAGGTGCAAGGGATCAGACAAGAGAAGAATGAGTGCTTGAGAATTCCCATCTTGACCCAACCAGGATAGAGAATCCTTCTTTTATGCTCTTGTTGGGAAGGTTAGGTCAATAGTGATGAATATAGTGGACTGGATATTGGAAAAACAATCCATGTTATCAGTCCTCAATGCAGAAACTTTGGATTCTGAATGGGTTCCTGAATGACATAGTCATGTTGAAATATTGGAAAATGTGGGAAGGAGTAACATATGGCAAGAAAATAGACTCCGCCATAAGTATAGACAGATAGTACATCTGTGATGACAATGCCCAAGGAGGGGAAATAAGCTGAGAATTAAGGAAAGGTTTCTATAATTCTAGAGACATTTGCCTAATTTTTCTAAAAAGCCAACATTTTTGGTACCACCAGTGCAATAAATGCCTAGTGCACCAGGGCAGTAGTCACTAAGTAAAGACAAAAGTCCTAACTTTCCACCAATAAGAACCCCTGACTTAGCTTCTACATCGGTAATAAGACTGATATGACTATGGTACGAGGACAAGACATGTTATAGATATGGATATGTTGAGCATACTAAACCCTTTTATTCAAAAGAAGGGGGGAAATGACCCAAAAATTGAGGCAGACTCGACAGGGCTTACAAAAGTTACAGCTTAATAGTGTGAAAAGGCAAAGGTAACAACATGAAAAAGCTAGACTCTATGTTTGAGTCAACTTGAAGTGGTAGATGACTGTGAGGGGTGACAGTCAGAAAGAGCTTTTTCATTATGATATCTCTTCTCTTGATTTTATCTGATAGTCATAAGAAGGTAGTTGTTGAGTTTCCTTTAATTATTCCTATGAGGACATGAGGAAGAGATAAGAAGGATGAGAAATTATATTCAATCCAATATTCTCTTATATGTTTTGGAATTTCTCTCTTCATGAAGAAAGGGAAGAGATGTAAAAGAAACACCTAGATAAAATTTGAGATACTAAGTATTAAAATTTAAAGAGATGAAACATAATATAAAACAAATGCATACTATCTAATTTCAGTTCTTGAATACCCTGTCTAGGTATTCATCTATTGAAGGCAAGGTAAGTATGGAACTCTTAGATTGCTATCTTTCTGATTACTCTGATCAAGTAGTCATTTTGAGACAATCTAAAGAGCATAATGAAGTAGGAGATGTGGCACGGATATTTATACCACATCCTAATTGATATATGAAGGAATCTGATTTGATTATAGATCAACTTATAAACAAAAGGAAATGTTTAGTATAATATATACCTTGGTCTGAGGACCTTGAGGTAAAACTCACCTGATGAGAGGTGACAATGTTCAGTGATGAACTTAGGGTTTGAATACCCAGATCTAGTAATCATGATGATGATAATGCTAAAGGATGATGACATGTAATCATCTTTATAATTACTATGCTGATGGTAAGGAGCCTAAGAGGAAACAAGATTGCATGACACATGAACAATTGAAAGTTCATGCAATACTCGAAGAAGGTGATAATCTCTTTTCTTTAATAAACAACCCTGAATAATGATGGGGTGATAAGAAGGATTATGTTTCCTTGTGATCTTTCCTTTCGGGAACATGACAATCAAGTAAGTCTTATGACACTTGATATGCATGAATAAGAAGTAATCTTTAGATGGATACTTTGAAAAGTATCAAATAGTCCTAGATTTTAGTTCCAAGACAAAGTATGTGTGTTAAGTAATGTCCCGAGATCAAAGAAAGGTCCTATTATATGTTTGGTTTTTCTAATAACAACAGAGGATGGAAATGAAAAGGATGTGATGTGTTTTTGACACATGTAATTAATACCAAGGTAAGGAAGTCTAGTGTCCAAGAAGTTTTAAAGGTATGAAATAGTAACGACATGACTCCTAATAAGATGATTAATGCTTGGTTACCTAGAAAGGCCAACTTTGAGAATTGTTTAGTTACATACAATAGTATGGACATCCTATGTTAGGGGTTTATGCTCTGCATAAACATAACATCGATAAGGATGTATTAATTGAAGGAACAATTGTAGAATCGTCTTGGGAAAAGTTTATCAAGCTAAGATAAATTCTTAGAATATCCTTATCTAAATATGTTAAGGCATCTTATGAAAATAACATCTAGAGATACCTTTGAGATAATTCTTCTTTGAATGATAGAATGTAACTCTAGTCTTTCTTTAGAGAAGAAATGCTAAACTACGTGAGGGGTATGAAAGACTCCCAAGGTCAAGAATCTTATTACATAAAAGATGTAAGTTGAGAAGGTGGCAAAGAAATGAGGTTTGACAACCAAATCATTCAAAGTATGAATAATAATTCTCTGACTGAGAAAAGTGTTACTTGACACAGAGTTGACACTGCAATCATTAATGGGAAAGATAGTTGAATGTGTCATGTATAACAGATTCTATGATGACTCTGAATGCAAGGACTTTGTGCTGGTCAAAGTTCTATGACATCTCCATGACATCAAGATGTTATGTGGAGACTTGATGATATGATGCATGAAGGACAGTTATCTTCCTTCATCTGGGATTTCAGGGATGAAATCCTCATTAGGGGTTTATAATTTGTAACATCCCTGACTTGGGTTTAGGGCTAACCCTATTTGTTTGGCTTAAATAAGTTTCTTAGAACTTTAATATAATTCTCTGAAGAGTTTTGTTATCAGGTGACAAACTTATGTTTTCAAATTTGGTCCTATTTAAATAACGTTTGAGCAATGTTCTCTTATTTTTGACCAAAATGTAATTTACCCAAGATGAGGGGTTATATTACAATATGTCATATGTTTAAAATATATCATGTGTTTTAGCATCATTAGAGAGAGAATGATGCAAGGTGTTGGCTTGTGAAAAGCCTAAATTCCAAGTTTGAACTTGTTTGAATAATGCTAGTACCTTGTGCACCAATTCTGGTACAAATTATAAATTACCCAAATTGTAGGGTTGATATGCAAATTACCACCTCTAGAGTGTCCCTACTCCCTCCTACTATCATCTAGATGATATATAAATAATGATGCACCATGTTTGAATCATGTATAAGTGATAGTATCATTGGTGATGAAAAGACCAAGAAAGGGTTGAATATGAAACCCTAACTTGAGTTGTATCGAGTTGTAGACTTGATATGGGAGTGCCTATCGATCAAGGAACCATAGGGGGAGTCTCATATAAGTTTTTGGACTCTTGGAAAAGGCCATGACGAGCTAATCACCTCAAGGAGGTGATCCATGATGAGTTAGATGCTCCTTGCAAAAGTTGTATCGGTTTGCATAATTTGTGAGATAAAGACGAGATATCTTATCAAACAAGATAACTAATGGCCGAAATACCATCTCTAGATTATCCTCAAGTGTTTTTCATTTCAATATAAATATGAGTGCATGCAAGGAAAAGTGTAAACCATGCATGGACAGTTGGCACCTAGTAGCTTAAAATGTTGACCCCTCATATACACACGTTTTCATGAACCTCAAGTATATATACCCTTCCTTTCACTTATAAGTGAAAATTTTGAAATTTATCACCCTCTTTCCCTTAGATATCATGCATAGCATCTTAGTATCATGCATAGGTGAAGGAGTATTGTGCATAGAGATTTGGTATCGGCCATAACAAAGTGATATCGAACAAGTGAAGTGATATCGCCCAAGTGAGGGATATCAGCCACAAAGTGGTGATTTATCGTGCATAGTGCTGAGGAGCTCATTGGACCTTTGATAAGCTCATCTTCAACCTTAGGAACATGAAGATTTGGAGATTGGAGCTTTGAAGTCACTCTTGAGGCAGGTTATATAACTTGAACTCAATTATGTTATTATTTACCATCAATCTTGCCTTAGTTAAATGATTTACTTTTAAATAAAATTTTCTTGCATAATTGATGAATCCATGAGCTCTAGTAGTAACCTAGGACTATTGTCCATGAACTAGAACTGTAAGAACATTAGTCTAGAGGTTGATGATGATGACATCATCATGGTTCAACCCGATATTGGGTTGAAGCACCTCTAACCCGATATGGTGTTGAAGGATACACCTCTTACCTGATTTGATGTTGAAACCCCAGATAGTGATGGTTATACACCTCTAGAATGATATGGTGATGAGCATAAACCTTATGCATGATATGGTGAGCACACATACACCTCAAGGTCGATATGGTGAGCACACATACACCTCAAGGACGATATGGTGAGCACAAATACACCTCAAGGTCGATATGGTGAGCACACATACACCTCAAGGTCGATACGGTGAGCACACATACACTTCTAACCCGATATGGTGTTGAAACCCTAGATGGTGATATGGAATCCTATATGCATTGGAACCCAACACCCCTATCATTTTGTATAATGGGTTGATTGTGAAGGGTTCAACCAGTTGTCTAGCCTATTACTCAACACATGATATGATTGATCCCATGAAGCTATGAAAGAGTATGAGCATAAGGGTTTAACCCAATATGGAAACTCGATATGATGATACGAACACAACCACTAGCTTGATATATTGATGAATTTATACCTCATGGAAGATATGAGTGACATATACACACTTTGTACATGATATGGGGTTAAGCACACCTTATACCCGATATGGTGTTGAGTATATACCCTAACCCGATATGATGTTGAAACTCAACATGGTGTTGTGAAACCCAACATGCAAGCCCCTGAGGTTGAGTAATCCAATATGGATGCACGATATGGTGATGAGGATACACCTCTATACCTGATATGGAAGCATACCTATACCTCTATACCCGATATGAAAAATCACCTCAATCCAATACAATTGATTGAGTGATACATGTAGTATGTTATGTCCAATGATAATTTAAGACATGAAGGGTTTAATGCATTTTGATAAATATGGGCCAATGTACATTGAGAGAAGGATTGAGCCAACCTAATGGAGTATGATGTAATCAATATCCTAGTGAGGATGAAAGAAAAACTTATACTTGTTTAATACTCATGTAATGAGTATACATTGATACTCCTAATATGTGTGGAGTCTGAATTAGGGTTGTGATTCTTGATGAATGTACTTGAAAACCCTAGTCGGATTAAAAAGGGAAACCTTAACCAAAATAAAGGGTAATCATATGATTTGAAACTACAAGTGGTTAATAAAGGGAAACCCTAACCATATTGAAACCATGCTGGTAGCATGCGATAATGAGCATAGCTAAGCATGAGCTATGATGTTTCATATAATACCGATTATCTAGGTCTTATGACCTAGAGATAGTTGTTTCCTAGTGAGAGGTGACACAATGTTAATGGGCCCTATGAGCCATGTGAATAGTTGTTTCCTAGTGAGAGGTGACAAGATGTTAATGATCCTTGTGAGCCATGTGAATAGTTGTTGCCTAGTGAGAGGTGACAAGATGTTAATGGGCCTTGTGAACCATGTAAATAGTTGTTGCCTAGTGAGAGGTGACAAGATGTTTATAAAAGTCTCATGTAAGAAATGATAATGTTCAAAATAAACTAGGGAAAAGGAAACCCAATAACATGATAATAATAATAAATGGTTATAATAATAATGAAATCTTGGTCATACATTCTTTTTGCTTATAGCCAAATAAGGGCTATAGTGTTTTGAAAATGCTTAAATGAGATATTAGGAATACTTGTATTACATAAAGGATGTGAATAGGTATGATGGATTGAACAAGGTATAATGACTAGTAAATGTGATGTGGTATTCAATGATGAATTTAAGGGATTGATATCCCATAATGAAAGGGAAAGGGAAACATAAAGGTATCCCAACTACTATGGGATCCTTAGCAATATGACCATGATTGATCATGATTGGTACAGTCCAATACGTGGCTGTGATTTCAAGATTGGAACAATCCAATACATGGATGAACTCTATCAGGATTGGTACAATCCAATACCTGGCTGTGATCTCAGGATTGGTACAATCCAATACCTAGCTGAACTCTATCAGGATTGGTAAAATCCAATACCTAGCTGATCTCTATCAGGATTGGTACAATCCAATACCTGATTGAACTCTATCAGGATTGGTTCAATCCAATACCTGGCTGTGATCTCAGGATTGGTACAATCCAATACATGACTGGACTCTATCAGTATTGATACAATCCAATACATGGCTGTGATCTTAGGATTGGTACAAACCAATACCTGACTAAACTCTATGATCTCATGATTGGCACAAACCAATACCTGGCTGAACTCTATGATCTCAGGATTGGTACAATCCAATACCTGGCTGAACTCTATCAGGACGGGTACAATCCAATACTTGGCTGTGATCTCAGGATTGGTACAATCCAATACCTGGTTGTGATCTCATGATTGGTACAATCCAATACCTGGATGGAACATAAACTGCCATTGGTTCTGAAACCAATGTAGGATTCATGAAATGTGGCATAGCAGAATTACAAAAATTCCCTTCATGTTCCTAGCCGTTGGATCCATTGCAACTATAAAATGTCATTGTACAAAATACTAAGAAGTGATAAAGATTATTCCTATACATGCACTAATTGTCCAACAAATAGACATGTTTTTGTCATTGAAGAACTCAAACTTCCCAATTTAAATCCAAATTGACCACCAGGCTGATATACAGGTTGTCTTCTTTGTAATATCTTCTTGTTGTCTTATGGAATGCCTTCTCCAAGCCCCCCCACAAGTGCCTCCTCCTCTACTTCACCCACATGAATGAGGGTGAATGTGGTGCACCACCTTCTCTACCAAGTTGAAGAGGAAAAGGAGTTGTCTATGTGCTATCCTTTCTTCTTCTATCTTGGACTATCATCCTTAGGGAAACTTTCTCTCTCTAAGAAAAAAACTTTCATGACAAACTTGTCTCACAAGTTGTGTAAAGTGTGTAAAACCCTAATGGGACAAATACCCTTCATATAGGAGAGTCATGGGCTTGGAATATTCCAATAGAAATCTCAACAATAGTCTCAAAAAGAAAACTCAGAATGCCACACTAGTCGTCTGATGGCGTGGAATATTATCACACTACACATTTACTAGGAATATAATTCCTAGAATTTACCTAAGACAAAGTGAAATAATGCACCCTCAAGTGGACAGATCTTATCTCAGTATAATTAAGGATCAAATCCGAAGGGACACTATTTTTAAGAATTATCTAATCAAAATAACCTAGAAAAAACTAGTATTTATCACAAAAGTTGAGATTGGTTTTATTAATATAAGATTGCAATAATAAAAAGAGCTAGATTAGGGTTGTAGTTATCAATGGATGGAAACACTAGGGTGGAACTGGGTTTCACTACCACTAATTGAATCTACACATTCATTCAAATTAAAACCTGTATGAGGATATAATTGGAGTTATGCAAGTTTACCCTTTCGGTGTCAGAAACTTGTACAAGTAGATATCCTTATAAGTTGAATGTCTCGTTATCCTCTATCCACTACTCCAGAGACTTTCTGTTAGAAGTTCTCATCAAGGTGTGAACCAAAACTAATTGGTATTCAAATCTTAAATGTCAAATTTCTCATGGCAAAAGATTATAATAAATCATGTAAAGCGGATGATCAATCCACTAGGCATGCAATAAACGATTAGCTTTGAATCAGATGAGACCATACAAAAATTAGAATATGAATGAAATTGCAAAAAATGGGTAGTGGGGCTAGTCTCTACACCCCAGTGAAAAGACTACTCCCTTGGCATGGCAAGATTAATATCACTAGAAGAGGAGGAGGACACCATAATGGTCATGATGGTAACAGAAGCCACTCAACATGGTGTGCGATAGAAAACCTATTTCCTTCTTTCTCCTTCAAGTATCAATCCTGGCTTGCAACAAAAGTAGGTGGATAAACAACAACTTGGAGAAGAGATCAATCACCCAAAAAGGGAGATCGATGACCTAGAGTTGCTAATGAAAGAGATCTATTAATCAATGCTGGAGGTCGATAGATGTCGCCAAGCTAGGTCAATAGCACTAGCTTAGTCGATAGGTGTCGTCCTTTATTTGACTTCAGTTCTAGCTTTTTGGCATGTTCTATCTCTTGAAAATCTGAGATGAGTTGTACGGCTGCACTGAGGGTGTATTTATAGGGTCGAGGCCGTCGACCTCTTTCCATCGGTGTCGACCATTGTTTTCGATCAATAGGTCTGTTGATTGATGGCTTTTGGACTTCCGGCTTGTCTTGGAGTTTGACAGGTCTGTCGACCTTGAGGGTCGAAAAGAATGTAGGGTTGTAGTGGTCTTCGACAAGAGTGTCGACATAGTATATTGATGGCTTCTTTCTTATTGACTGTTGACTGATGATGATGTAGAGTTCTTGGATATTGACCATGGAGGTCGATGAGTCTGTTGAGAATTTTGTGTGTCAAGTAGGGAGGTCAATAAGGCTATCGAGCTCTTGTTTGTCGATCATCTATCGATGCTTGATATTTGTTGAAAATTAAAGGTCGATTGACATGTCGACCGATGGGTTAATTTTGGCATTGGACACAAAACTTGTGTATCGATATGCACTCTGGAAGTGCTTAAAAATTCATTTTAGTCCAGAGTGCTGCAGCGCACCCCCAAGAGGCATCCTCCTCTCAACCATAAACTTATTGCAGAGTGATATAATTAAAACCTACAAAGAGTGTCAAGAAAAGTATCAAATTCCCACAAATTAGTATAAAAACCTAAGTAGACCAAAACAAAGATATTCCTGATAAACACTAATCTATATGAATGCTAAATTAGACTAATAATGTAACTAAAATTGGGATGAATATGCATTCATCACCTGAATGGGTATGGTTTGTGAACCTCTCGATTCACCAAGTGAGTCTCATGACTTTCCAGTCCAGATCTGAATTGGTTTTCCACTTTGATTCCAAATTAAATATGCACACTTTTTGACATTACCCAAGTCCACTAACAAGGGTTAAAACTCATGTAAGAGAGATTAAACTAACCATCCACTTATAATCACTTACTGAAAGTCATTGTTAGTCATGTGTACAAGTCTAAAATTTATAAATTCGAACATACCCTACAAATAATACGGCTGTGTGTAGTATTATCGAGTTTGTCTAAGGTGAAAGGTAATGTCATGCGTAAGAGTATTAAACTTTCAAGAATCTAGATTGGCTAAAAAAGGATGATATGTTTCAGATTAAACTAATTAACAAGTTAAAATAAAACAATAAATACGAACCTCTTGGAGAAACTAAGATCAGAACAAGAGGATCTTGGATATGAGATTTCACTTGTACATCACAACTTACATTTACCCAAGGAATTCAAACAAACTAGTCAAACATACAAAGGAGGTTTTCCATCATAACACACCTCCTAGTGATATGAGACTATTCTATCTCCACATAGCACTCACGTACTTCTACTTAGTTTCAAACTACAAACCTTGTATCATCAAAATAATCCCAGCCACTCCCACATTCAAGGATATGTTGCCAAGATAGCTGCTCCTTACTTCTTAATAGATCTGCTCATAATATAGAAAGAAGCATACAACATGCAAGCATCGTGTCCACTCATGCAAACAAGCAAATAAACACCAAAGCATATTGTAACATCTGAGCCCACTACCCAAGGCTCTAGTAGAGTTTTAGAAATGATGATGGCCCTACACACCACCACTAGCCTGAACTAGGCTATCTCCTCACTCACACGTAAGGTAGGATCAACTTTTTGACTAGTCACCCATCCTGGTACTACTCCAAGTTGAGCATGTTTAACTATGAAGTTATCAGTGATGGGATCCCTAAAAAGGAGGTTCACCTTGGTGATATGGGTAGCATAATCATTTCTTTTAAGATCAATTTATTCAAGGCCTCAAATCCTGGGATGGTACAATCTCACCACTTGGAATCTTAACGTCCTCATCAAGGCTCAATGATATGTAGTCACAATCTCTCCCCATTTCACTACAGACCCATAATGATACATGTATACCCAACTCACATCCATGGAAGTTGTGCATGGGTGACTCCATCAACTAGGACAACCCTTTCCAACATGCACAAACATCCCGTCTTCAGACTAGCATGTCATGACCATGTGAGCCCCACCAATTGGAGGGGATCTAGCCCTGATACCATTTGTAACAGCCTGACCCACCGCCTAAGGCTCTAGTAGATTTTAGAAATGATGACTAACCCCACAAACCACCACTAGCCTTACCTGCGCTCTTTGTCCTCACTCACATGCAAGCCATAATCAACTTTCCAACTGGTCACCCATCCTAGTACTACTCCAAGATGAGCATGCTTAACTATGGAGTTTTTAGTGAAAAGCTTCCTAAAAAGGAGGTGCACCTTAGTGATATGGGTAGTCCAATCATTCCTTTTTAGATCATATTATCCAAGGCATCAAATCCTGGGATGTTACACATATCTTGGAACAATAAATCAACTAGCATTAAATATGAAATCTGAGTTCACACAAGTTATGACATGGGATCTACTCTCCCATGCCCATGAAACGAAGTTCTACTTGCAATAGGAATGAAATGCAGACACAAGCAAAAACTACTCTTACTCCAAGAACCTTCTCTCCTAAGAAGTTGGAATGGAATGGAGAAGCCTTTGTTACAGTCTGTGAAGAGAAATAGAGTAGAGAAGAGGTCCTCTCCTGAGTAACCACCTCATCTTCTCCAAAATTGCCTTCCTTCTTTTTTGCTTTGTTCTCTAGATAAAAAGTCCTTCAAATGATGAATGATATTCGTCCCATAGGTGTGCTTTCATTTTCTAAAATGTGGGATAGTTTCTCTCAAAACATACAAAAATTGCCTACGCCACATCGTGTCTGTGAAACGACATCTCATGTCATGCTGAATTACTAAAGGTGGAACTGCCCCACTTGAGGGATGCATGACGTGTCAGTTGGTTGACGTGTCATGTTGCTAATAATCAGTGAAAATCTAGAAAATTTGGACCTAGTGACCACATCATGTGCTAATACTAACATGCCATTTTGGTTCCAGGCTGGGACTTTGGGAAAATATTTGAGTGAAAGAATACAACATGTCATTTGGGATACACACCATATTGTTTCTCATCAGGAAGGAACATTATCCTTTTGTAACTAACACACCATGTTCAAAAAATGACATAACTTTTTTCTTCAGAAACTTGAGAAATCCCTAAAGAATGTGCAATCACTAAAGGAATCCAACGAATATTGGATTTTGATGAGATTAACCTCATTTCCTCATGATTATCATGTACCTGTGATCACAAACATGAAATGAGTAAAGCCAACTATAAAGTGGGAAATCTAGTATGATTAGAGGCAAGGTACAAAGTGAATTAAAAATGTGTGCAAAACTGGGCAAAATTCTATATAAATCATACACGTCAAACCCCCCCTAAGATTGAACTATTTCTTTTCCTCAAGAAAAAAGAATAAGGAGACATGATTGGAAAAAATTCCAAGAACAACTATGTATAGAATGAAATGAAAGTTTTTTATCAAGCCAATTCGACATAATCAAGGGTTATTTCTATTGTCCATGTCCTCAACATAAACACCCAAGACTAAAGTTTTAGTTCAACAAAAGTGAAAAGATCCAATTGGGAGAATCAATATAACAACATTAAGTAGAAACTAGGTGACCCAACAAAATAAATAGAGAATATGAAACCTGATCCTATTAAGGATGTAAAAGATGGAATCAAAATCAACAAAAAGAAGTCCATCAACACTCTCCTTGCCTTTTAGAATGAGATTAAGAGATAAGGTATGGGTTCTAACAATCAGAAGCTAATATAGACTTATGCACATATGGAATGCCAGTTGGGGTCATTTACCTTCTTTTAGGATATAACACCTAGCCATCATAGTCAGACCGGACTTACACTACATGTTACATGGGAGGTTTAGCCATCTTTCATGGGGATAAATGTAATTTTTGTTGAAGAAAAACCAATATATCTAAAATTGAGTCAAGTTACGCTTGAGAATCACAAGTCCTTAAACTAAAATCCTTTTACCCAAGCATAGAAGAGTTAGCTAGATTGCTTAATCAAAATGATTTCATTCATTTATTAAATTTTTTCATCAAGAGTGTGGTGGAAAACCCACTAAAAATTTGATAACAGAATCTAGAATGCTAAACAAGGTTGTGATGTTGATAAGTCCAAGAAGATTTCAACTATTACATGTATTATATATAACCAAGAGTGTAAAAGGTGAACATGCATCCTAAAAGCAATAAACCGAATTGAAGAAATGTTATTCACAAAAGATTTCTTCAAACCGATGCATGCCTTGTATAATTTTCCTTCAATTGATATTTCTTGATAAAATTTTGGAAAAATAGTTTAGTATAAAGAGAATTAAATCCAACAAGGAAAACAAACCTTAGATCATACTAGATTTGGCACAGTCTAAAATAGAAACTTTAAACTAAAGCTAAGAAAAAATTATGAAAAGAAACTAAACTACACTACCGCCCGATTTATCCCCCCTTAGATTGAAGTTTGTAGTGTCCTCATGACATAAATTGAACTCAAGTGGTTTGCAATTGGGTACCTTCCATGAATGGATCAGAGGGGAGGGCCAGTGCCCCCATGTCCAGTCGGAAAGTGCTGACTCAATGTGTCATCATCTTCAGGAATATCAGTGAATGTAGGCTCTTGTGACGGCGGTGGTGGTGGTGAAGGGAAGGCATAGTGGCTCTTAGAGATGTGACACATATCCATCCTCTAGGTCATGGAATGCATATTATTGTACAGCTGGCCTAGTTGGCCCAAGTATGTGTCCCACTGAGCAAAGCACTATTAGACATACCTATAGAGATGTTGTATGTCTGGAATGGTCCAACTATAGTCTGTATGAGTTTCAAAAGAGGGAAGGGGAGATGGTGCTGCAACTACAATGGAAGTTGGTCTCCAGAACCAGTCCTGTCATCAAAATTAAATTTCTAATTATATTTATTTGTCGGGGTTACTCCCTCTATATCTAGAAGTTCAATGAATTATTCATGGTTATGGAAGTACTGTCTGAATTCACAGTCATCTGATGTTTTCATAATAATTAGACCTGAGGAGATGATAAATTGGGGTCCAAACTTATTACTTCTGGGTGTAGATTCTAATACTATCAAATTTTCATTTACTTTATAGGAAAAATGGGCGATTAATCCACCAATCATTATATCATCAAATTTCTTACACCTGATCTCAATGAAACGGTAGAAGATAAAATAAACTGCATGGATCTTGAAATTGTGTAGCATTGCCCATAAGAAAACAAGTCTTTCTTTCCACAAATATCTTGTATTTCCTTTCTTGCAAAAACTCATGTGCTAAGGATCCTATGTATGTAGCAAAAAATAGGGTTGTAGATGTGTGATGCCCTAGTTGCTTTAGCATCATGCATGTCATCTTCAATAATCTCCCTCCAAGAACTATCACTATTAAATTATTGAGGATATCACATTCTCCCTTCATATTGACATTGAAATGTTTCACAAAGTTGATTAAAGGCAAGTTTATAACCTTGCCCAATTAGATGAATGGTGATAATGCCAAAAGGTTCATGTGGCCTTCTTGGGTCTTCTTTTGCATGTAGAGTAGTTAAGGATTCATAAGTCAACCTGGGATAAATGGGATTACATTGCAACAGGTGTATTTGAGACCTAGCTCTTGAAGAAATCCCAAGACCTCATCTTTGAGACCCATTGTTTCCATTATCTCCTCGCAAGAAAAATGTGTAGGTAGGACCCTATGTTTGATCAGATTTTGGTATGTGACATTTTTCTTTCTTTCTTTGTGATGTTGAATTGAGTGGATGAAATATAGGTCAGTGCAGAAGAAGTGCTTTCTCCCATATGATGCTTGGCTTCTGGCTTGATGGGGGGCACGACTAAAGTGCTATTGTAGGAAGAACATAAATGTCATGTTCGAGAGGAGACACGACATGTCTTATGTGGGTATGATGACCTTGAATGAGAATGATTTGGAATGAGGGTTGTTGTTTGTGGTGAGACGATGGATATGCTAGATGATGGTTGTTGGAATCTTATGGTTGGCTCTTGATCTGGTGCGAAAAGAGGCAAAAGAAGATGACAGAGAAGATGGATGGTAGAGACAGGGTGTTGCTACATATATTATTTCACAGTGAAGGAGAGGTGGAGAAAATGACTGAAGGATGCAGAGCATTACAGATGTGGATTTGAGCACACAACATTGAGGATGGACACGGATGCTTGCTCGAATACTTGAACACATCGTAGCTAAGGCTTGGTGTAGATAATGAAGTTAAAATCGGGGTTAAAAACCCTATTTCAATTCTGCCAACACAACATGTCTGGATAGACACACGTGTGTATACATGTATATCAAACTATTTTCCCCCTTTTTAAATTTTTGTTCCACTTGTTGATGACACAACATGTCTTATAAGGACACCCAGTGAGTTCTCCTTGAAAAATTTCAAAGACAAACCTCCATACTGACACATAATATTCATAAAAACCACACTCCTATGAGATTCCAATAGAATACTTTCAATTTTCTTTTGAAGTGTACACACTCTTTTAAACTGTACACACCATGTGTGATAAGGCACATGTCATGAATGTCCTCATTGAAATTTATTTTTCTAAAACTTGCTTCAAACATTCCATGTTTCTCTCACCACACGTCATGTGTTCTGAAATGTTTTCTCAAAATCTACATGTGACACGTGACACATTGTGTCACTAGTCGAACACGCAGTGTCCAGACTAATTTTTTGTAGAAGTTTGATATTTTATTTTTTTCCTTCTTCACCTGTAATGAAAATGATATGTATAGTATGAGGGTCTAAATTATTACACGCATTAAAGGAAAATTTATTTGGGAAAGGAAATGTTCTTGGAGTAAAAGATTTAATCAAATCTATACTAAATGTGGGGTAAACGCCCACAAGGTTCTCCGTTTAGTGTCCACAGTGAGACTTGAGTCTGCATCATCAAATGTCTGA
Source organism: Alisma plantago-aquatica (assembly GCA_963693085.1). Taxonomy (NCBI): domain Eukaryota; kingdom Viridiplantae; phylum Streptophyta; class Magnoliopsida; order Alismatales; family Alismataceae; genus Alisma; species Alisma plantago-aquatica. The sequence goes on from OY856410.1 coordinate 579,493,366, forward strand.
GAGGGAGCATGCAACTCTCTTTTTTATATTATCTCCTTCAATGTAGAGTTTGCAATATTTGTAGAGTTTGCAATGTTGTCCATTGACCTTGAAAGTTGATTATTTCCTTGCAACTCCATAGTTCCATATGGATAGACCTTCAAAACTAAGAATGGTCTAGAAAATTTTGGAAGTAGCTTTATTGGGAAGAGTTTTAAACTGGGGTTGTATAGGAATAATTGATCTCCTTCCAAAAAATCATTTATTCTTTTCGTCTTGTCATGCCATGCCTTGATTATCTCTTTGTAGATTTTTGCCTTTTCATATGCATCCAGTTGAAGCTCCTCAAGTTCTTGAAGCTGCAACAATTGCTTTTCACCTGTGTTCTTCATGTCAAAATTGAGAAAGCTTATATCCCATAGGGATTTGAGCTCCATCTCTAGAGGGAGATGGAAAGACTTGCCATATATGAGCTTGAATGGCATGGTACTGATGGTTGTCTTGAATGCTGTCTGGAATGCCCAAAGAACATCATCTAGTTTGAGAGTCCAATCTTTCCTTGAACTTGAAATAGTCTTTTCTAGAATTCTGTTGAGTTGTTTATTAGAGAATTCAACTTGCCCAATAGTTTGGGATGGTATGGAGTAGAAATCTTGTGCTTAACTCCGTACTTGGTAAGAATATTAATATAATTTTTTCTCATTGAAATGTGTACCTCCGTCTAAAATGACATCTCTTAGAAATCCAAAGTGAGGAAAGATGATCTTTTGAAATAATTTGATTACCAACTCTGCATCTAGAGCTTGGGTAGGAACAATCTCTACCCATTTTGGAACATATTCACAAGCAACCAAAATTCATTTATAGACATAGAAGGATGGGAAGGGATCCATGTAGTCTACATCCCATACATTTAAAAATTTAAAATCCAAAATTGAATTTAGAGGCATATCATTTTTCTTTGAAATTCTCCCTATCTTTAGAAACTATCACATGCTCTAAAAATGTGTCCACATCTTGAAATAGTGTTGTCCAGTAGACACCTACATGCAGAATATTAGTTAATGTCTTGTCTCCTCTAAAATGTCCTCCATAGGGAGTGACATTCTTAAATCATAGTCAAGATCTATTGATATGGAATGCATCTTCAGGTTAGGCCATTGACATATTGCTTAAACAAAAGTGGGTCATCCCAAAAGTAAAATTTGACATCATTAAGGAACTTATTTTCTATTGATAAGTAGGATATGGAGGAAGGCATCTTGTGTCTAGATAATTTGCAAAATAAAAAAAATCAAGGTGTCATAAGTGAGTTAACTACATAGAGCTTCTCAATCGACAAATCATCATCAATAGGGATATTGTCCTTTGTGTAGGTGTTGAGATGGGAAAGATGGTCAAATACACTATTTTCTATTCCCTTCTCATCTTTAATCTCCATATCAAACTATTTTAGTAGAAATATCCACTGGATCAAGTGAGTTTTGGAATCTTTCTTGTACATGAGATATCTGATGTCAGTGTAGTCTATATGGACAATGACTTGGGACCCCACAAGATATTGTCAAAACTTATAAAAGACATAGACTATTGCAAGCATCTCTTTATTAGTGGTTGCATAATTGATTCGGGCATCATCTAAGGTTTTTATTGCATAATGAATGACATGAAGCTTGTTGTCTGACCTTTGTCCTAATAATTCCCCTATGGCATAATCATTGGAATCACACATGATTTCAAATGGATAACTCCAATCTGGTGGCTAAATGATAGAGGATGAAATGAGAGCATCTTTCAATTTTTGGAAGGCTATTTGACATTCTTTGTTGAATATGAATTCCACATCCTTTTTTAATAGGGAACATAGTGTCTTTATAATCTTCCAAAAATCCTTTATGAACCTTCCATAAAACAATGTGTGTCCCTAAAAACTTTGAACTTCTTTCACTATAGTTGTTGTTGACATCTTCTCATTGGTTTCTACTTTTTCTATATCTATCTCAATTCCTTTGTTTGATATGACATGACTGAGTACAACTCCTGATTGTACCATAAAATGGCACTTCTCCCAATTCAGAACAAGGTTAACTTGTTTATAATGCTTTGAAACTTTTTTTTTAAATTTAACAGACAATCATCAATGGAATTCCCGTATACATTGAAATCATCCATAAATATTTCCATGATCATTTCTATGAAATCAGAAAATATGACCATCATGCATTATTGGAATGTAGCAGGTGCATTACACAATCTAAAAGGCATTCTTCTACAGGCATACGTCCCATAAGTGTATGTGAAGGTGGTTCTCTCTTGATCTAGTGGGTAGGTAGGAATTTGAAAAAATATAGAATATCCATATAAATAGCAAATGTATGAGTGGTTCATAAGTCTTTCCAACATTAGGTCATTAAAAGGCAAGGGAAGATGGTATTTTCTAGTGGCCTTGTTTAACCTTCTATAGTCAATGCACATGCGCCACCCTGTGATTGTATGAGTCTGAATTAATCCATTAATATCTCCTTTCATTACGGATGTTCCTCCTTTCTTAGGTACAATGTGTGTGAGATTTACCAAAGGTGTATCACTGATAGGGTATATTATGGGCTATCACTAATAGGATAAATTACTTCAACATCTTATAACTTTAAGATTTCTTTCTTTACCACTTTCATCATGTTTTGATTTAATCTTCTTGGTGGTTCTATGCATGGTTTGGCATCATCTTATAAAGCTATGATATGCATGAAAATAGAATGATTAAATCTTTCAAATCATCAATAGAATAGCCAATCACATCTTTATAAAGCCTAAGTTCTTTCAACAATTTTTCTTCTTGTTACTTGGTCACTTCAAAATTTGTTATGATAGGAGAAGTGAAATTTGGGTCTAAGAATACATACATCAAACCTAGTGGACGTAAATTAAGTTCTATCTTTTCTCTAATGTAGGGGTGTCACTTACCTCCTTCTCTTTTGATGCTTCTTTAAAACATGATCTTGATGTTTCTTCAACATTTTCTTCATGAAGACCGAACATCATGTTTGAGTTGTCTTATTTAAGGGAACTCGTGTCATCCTCTAGAAAGGTATCATTTCTATGATAAAGTAAAGATATTCCTTGGTACTCAGTGCTTTCATATCATCATAAATAGAAAATACTAAGTCTTCATTTCCTACTCTTACAATCATCTTCCCCTCTCTCACATCTATAATACTTCTAACAGTTCTGAGAAATGGTCTCCCAAAGAGAACGAGTTTTGTTAGGTCTTCATGCATATCTAGGACTAAAAAATCACAAGGGATGTAAAGCTTTCCTATTTACACAATAATGTCTTCAAATAATCCCTCTTGGATATTTAATAGATAGATCATCTAATTGCATTTTCATTAAGGTGGGTTTCAAACCTCCCAAATCCAATCGTTGCCATAAAGAGAAAGGAATCAGACTAATACTAGAACTAATATCTACTAGTCCTTAGTTAAAAGTCAAATCTTCAATTCTACAAGGGAGAGTGAATGCACTGAAATCATAAAGTTTCTTTGGCAACTTGTTCTAAATGATAGAACTAATTCTTTCAGAAAGCATTATTGTTTCAAACTTGATCAAGCCTCCTTTTTGTTGTGATAATATCAATCAAGAACATGGCATAATAATTCATTTCAACAATGACTTCAACTATTGAAAGACTGACTAGAATATCCATAATTTTTTGATTCAATGTCATCCTTCTTATTAGCAAACCTATGAGAAAAAAGGGCATCAGGATTGCTAGAAGAGTCGCCTTGTTGATAACTTCCATCATACTTTTTCCTTTGTCTTTCAATTATTTCTGTTAAGTTTGTATAAATGACCTCATCAAAGATCCTCTTTGAAGGGGGTGATGATCTTCTAATTATGACTTCACTCCTCGATGTCACAGATTTGCAAGTCTCCCTTGGGTTCATCTCTGGTTGGCTAGGTAAGGAATTGGGAGATTACTTTTTTATTTGCAAGAGCTCATTGTGCAATTTGGTTCTCCAACATCCTTGTGTGAGTAGTAATTTCATCCATCTTGGAAGAAAAATGTTGAATGACATCTTTCATGAACTGTCTATGTTGGAGGAACTCCTCATTTTGCTTCATTTGAGATGAAACAAAACCTCTTAAAAGAGATTCCAAGTTGGACTTACATTTTTTTAGTTGATTGAAGCTTCTACTAGCATTTTTTTAATCCTGATGGATTGTTTGCCATCAGCGGTTTGATCCGCAAGTGTAATAGTTTTTGACTTTCAGGTCGTTTAGGATTTTGAGAATTGTTTTGGTAGTAGGAAAAATAGGGATGATCACACCAACCCAAATTATAGGTGTTGGAGTATGAATGGTAAGGTTGCTTATTTCCATAATTTCCTATCACATTGCATTTCTCCATAGTCTCCTCATGAGGAATAAAAAAAGGGTAGTTTGAAGAAGCTATCTTCCCCAAAGCTTCAATTCAACTCAAATAAGATTTACCATTTGAGCCGGTCGATTGTTCAACTTGGTATTGTAATACAACCCATTATAGAAAGTTTGGAGAAGTATCTAGTTGCTAAAACCATGGCGAGGACTACGACACTAGAGGTCTTTGAATATCTCATGTGTCATAGAGATTCTCTCCATCTCTTTGAGAGAAATCACTGAGTTGACTTCTTAGCCGAGTGTTCTAGCTTGGAGGGAAATATTTGGCTAGGAAAGCTTTCAACAACTCCTCCCAGCTATTTGTGGAATTAGTCGGCAAGGATGAGCGCCACACCTCGGCTCTATCTCTTAAGGAGAATGGGAAAAAAGTAGGTCAATACCATCACGAATAACACCATTTGTCTTGAAGGTGTTAAAGTAATGTAGAAATTATGCTATATGAAGATTAGGATCCTCAAATGGAGTCCCTCCAAAACAATTCTACTGTATCTTTCGAATGATCATGGGGTTGGTTGAAAAAATGTTTGTCTCAATCTGTGGGCTATTGATTACCCCATTGATGTTTATGGAAGTAGGAATAACAAAGTCCTTAAGAGGACTTTAACGATCCCCTCCCCTATTATCCCAAATTAAGGTGGACCGAGAGGGTAATGGCCATTATCATGGGGTTGATTGAAAAATTGTTTGTCTCAATCTGTGGGCTATTGATTACCCCATTGATGTTTATGGAAGTAGGAATAACAAAGTACTTAAGAGGAATTTAACGATCCCCTCCCCTATTTTCCCCAATTAAGGTAGACCGAGAGGGTAATGGCCATTATCATATATACAAGATCAAGGTTTAGCAATTAGCCAATAATAACTAAAAAGTTCATTGAATGGAAAAGAGTTTGATAACAACATGAAGATAGAATATCCACTACGGAGTTACATGAAATGGAAATCTAATGTTTGCACAAGAAGTAAATCTAACTATCTAAATCCTTTAGAATGACTTTAGACCTTTTTTTTGGTGTCTTCTTCTCTAGATGTCCATCTTTCATCATTAATTGTAGTTTAACATGAAATAAAATGCCGTCAATATATCAAGATATACTGAGTATGTGGGGAAAACAAAATATTCACATGTAGGTGTAACAACATAATCAATCATAGAAACAATTATGATTACAAAATTGTACATCCATTTTCTTATTTTAACCTTGCAACCCTTATCCTTTCATTCTCTATGGTGTGACCTCTCTTTAGAGGAGCCTCTATATGGGGAACCCTCTCTTTAGGGTTTGGTCCCTAAAATGGACTTTTTATAACCTCCCCTCACCCAGGCTTGGTTTTGTACATAGGCCTTCCTTTCTGGGCTTATCCTGAGGTGATCTTCCTTTCCAAGCTTGATCACCCATCATCCTCATTATGAACTATTTCAACCCCTGATCTTTGACTCACTAAAGATTATTCATGGTTTTAACATATAACATTTATATAAGACGATACTCATAGTGACTTTATAGATTGCAAGAAGTAAATAAACAATCAATATTTTTAGTTACAACCCAATCATGAAACTTTAGAAAGCGTGGATGTCGATAAGGCAAGTAGTCATTGGCGTAACGACATACCATTTTCAGAGATGACTTAAAGTCCAAGTAAACAAGAGCAATTGTAATCAACCGACCTAAAATTAATGCATAAACCCAAGTATTACTATTATATTTAAAACCATCATTACGACTAACTTGGGTTCCAAGTTGGGGTCAAATTAGGGTTTCATTATGGTTAGGCTTCCCAAACCCTAATTACCATATTTTTATGCTTTTTAACTCACAAAACCCTAATTTTGATATCATAATAATTCTTAGTATCAAATTTGATCCAAGATGCTATTTTTATCCAAAAAGGTTAGACTTTACTCATTATGTCCAACTAATAAGTTATGGTCATCGATTTCATTAATCTTATGAAATTAGGGTTTTCACATATGAAATCATATTAAAGTTAGTATCTTTATGCATTTTAGATATTCAAGACATAATTAGGTTATGAGGTTAATTTTAATAAATTCTTTGTGTTTCTATGATAAAAAAAATATATACACCCTTTTTGTGCCTACCGTCTAATTATTAGAATTTTGACAATATTAATCCTTTGTGTCCAATCACAACTTTCCACATAGGTGGATCAATGGGATTTCAACCGTGCAACTAGGATGGTGTCGAGCCAATCAACTCATGCTATGGCGACACCCACACCCGCATGGTAGGTTCATTATCCAGGGTAAAAAAAGAAGAAGAAAAGGGTGAGAATAACCCTTACAGTATATCTGAAGATCATGGATGCACATTCATGAGTAGGCTTTGGTGAGTCAACGTGAAAGTTTGATCTAAGCTTCCGATCCTCTGGGTGACAGGAAAGGGTTTTAATAAGTTCACCTCATTTTACCAAACTCATCGACAACCTTAATTGGCCACCAGGTGGTTGGATCAGTGAGGACAATGAAGGTGGATATACAGGGTGTAAGAAGGAGAGTTAAGAGGGAACATGCAAGACTAGCATCAAAATTGAAGGCTAGGATGAGAACATTGAGTCTCACAAGGTCTTGTAGACATATTGTTGATCTCACAAGGAATAAATACCCCCTTATATAGCCCTAGGCTATGGAGGGTTGGTTGACAAGTGGCTAGAGAATCAGGGAAATATTTCATCATTTCACAAAGGTGTCCAAACCATAGATAAATAGATTCAGAATCCTTTTCCAAGTTTAGCAAGAGGATTTGTACAAGTTCACATTGATAAAGGAGTGAGATAGGTGTAAAATGAGGAATTGACACACTATGCCTAGTTTCCTAAACTGATCGGAGGTGGATGACAACCTATGAGTCATTGAATCTTGATCCCATAATCCAAAGATCATGCTAATATGAAAAGGGTCATGCCTTGGTTTCCTTTTTTGATTAACCATGACATTTAAATGTATTGATAAATTAATTCTTCCACTTTAGAATAACTAGATTAATTAATATCTCTCTATCTTTTTATTCAATTGATCTCAAATTTTAAAGGATAGGTTTTAGTAATTAAATCTTGTTGTGAGAAAAGTTTGGTGTAAAAATACATAAGTCAAACACCCTTTTCTTAACCCTTAAGAAAAGGCTTTATTTGATTCATTTTAGGCATCAATTAATTTCTTTTTCCATCTCAACTTGGAAAATTATCCTATATTAATGTATTTTCTCATTGAGTGCATTATTAGACCAAACAAAACTATTTAGTTTCCTTCATCCTCTCTTTTTTAGGAAATTCCCCACAATTCTATATTTAAAGTACCATTTGTCCTTTACTTTTATCAATTCCTTTATTATTTGATTTTCCTCTCTTTCTTTATCCAATATATGTTAATGAATGCTGAAAACATTAAAACACACAAAATCCATTCTATATGTAGAATTTTCATTCTTAAACCAAAACTACCAAACAAGTTATATAAGATACCAAGATTGTTGATATATCCTTATCAAATCAATTTTTTCATTCAAATATATGTATAAATACATGTGCAAAACCATGTTACAATATCCTTTCCCTCTTATAAGAATGTTTTCCTCAAAATTCAACTAGTCAAAGAAAAAGTTTAGGATGAGTCTTTTCCATGTCCGTCTTTATCTCACATGTGTCTTCATCCTCACCATGGTGCTTCCGAAGAACTATTACCATCTCCATTATTTTATTCTTGAGTTCTTTCACCTTTAAGTCTATTATCCTCATAGGTGACTCATGGTATGACAATCTCCCTTGGAGTTATATAGGTTCAATGTTCAACACATGGGCATGATCCTTCACATAGTGCTTCAGATTAGACACATGAAACACATAATGCGTCATACTATATTGTGGCAGTAAAGCTAGATGATAACTGACCTTTCCAATTTGTTCTAGAACCTTAAACAGAACCACCTATCCATGGCTCAATTTTTTTTTCTATTTTTAGCTATATCTCAAGGGGGTGGGATTTTCAGAAACACACGATCACCTACAATAAAGTGTAAATCTGTTTACTTTGCATCAGTGTATGACTTCTATCAATCCTGGGATCACTTTAGCCTTTGCCTTATAAAAGTGACCTTACCAACATAAAACTATAGTTACTCTTACCTGAGCGAGGTCCTCTCACTGATATCATCCCTGTGAACTCAACTAAGGGTAGGTATTATTTCCATGACCCCCCAATCTAGCACACATTCTCTCAACATATCTTCTAGGGTTTGTATCGTACACTCTAACTGACGATCAGTCCGAGGATGATAGGATGATAGGCTGTGCTAAACTCCCACATTTATTAGCAATGCAAACTCTAATATCAGTAAGGATTGAACCCAAATTCAAGTCTAGGGTATATCGACATCCTAAACCATGACATTATACTTGGTGATTTCATTTTCACTTGGTGATTACCCTTTTCATCTATTTCACATAAGGGTGAGATAACACCTTAAACCCTAGAATATGTCAATAAATTTCAACTTAGGTATTCTTTCTCATATGTAAATTTTTAAGCATGGTGATAATGCATCAAAGTGCACTACAATCACTAAGATAATTATCCTATAGTTTAATCCTTTATCTACTTTCGATTAAGGTTAGTATACAAAAGGTCATTCCTAAAGGACAACATTTTTAAGATGGTTAAATCTAATCCCAATAGTTTTGAATAACTTTTTATTTCTTTTGATATTTTTTTTGTTTTTGGAATAGAAAGTAAAGACCGGGTTTGCGGTTTGGTGATTATCACTAAAGCAAAAAGAAAATACAAGAACAAGATTGCACTTAACAAGAAATAATTTGCCCTGTCACATGGAAGATTGAGATGATTGTTAGCACAAGTAAACTATTATGAATGAAAGACTAGAATGTAAAGAGAGTATACCAGACACAAGAATAAATCAAGAGATGGAGAATTGAGGCTTTAGGGGTTTTGACCACCTTAGCATATGTGAGAATAGACTAAATCCTTTAAAATGACGAATATGATGAAGGCATGCGAATTAATTAAAATCCACCAAAGATGGATTCCACATGAGCCCATTGGTACTAGTGCTCATGTTTCTTAGTTCATCATCCCAAAAGAGGAATATCCACAGTCGTTTCAAAACCCCTATGTGATTGGTTCTATTGTTCTAAATCCGGATTTCCATGGTCATTTCCATCTGAATTAACATGTGATCAAACCAATTAATTACTTTGATAGATCAATAGTTATTAGAACCAAAAGCCATCTAGAAGTTTTTCTAAAGGATTAGTCAATTTAAGCCATGGCTAAGGGGATATTCCCCTTGCCTCGATAGAGAACTACTCACTCATGCTTGTGGAGAAAAGGGAGATGGAGGAAAGAAGTGGTCTAGCCATAGTCTAGACTTATCAAAGGATTAGTTCCTTAGGCTAGAGACAATGAAATGGGTGATGCTTAATTTCTTTCTCCAGTCCATGGAAGAAGAAGAAGAATAGGAAGTAAACTAGATCCTAACAAGCAAGGTAAAAGAACAATAATTGGAAGAAAACACTTAGCTTGCAAATAACCAATCTTTATTGATGAATCGAACACAAGAACATAAGAACACAAGAATGATTGCTCAAATCCTTGGTACAAAATATGATCTTGTGAGGAGGAAGTGCCCCTCCTTTTATAGGAGGAGGAGGCTTTTACAACTAGGGTTATGGACAAATGGGGCTTGGTGACTGCAAATTTGAACTGGCCGCACACTACCAACTGATCGGTTGGGTGGCGAGTCGATTGGTTGGATGTCTGTTAAGGGTCAGAGTAGGGGCAGTAGTAAGCAACCCTAAGTCTTGGGTGGCGACGCTCTTTGGCCGGCTCGGTTTGGGAGGGAAAACTCCCTCTTTGAGGACTGAAATGGTCATTTGATATTCAAATGGCGTGCCATCTAGATTGAACATTTGGACAAGGCTCGGCGGCTGAGGGATGGCATCAACCAATCAGCTGGAATAGGTGAGTCGAGCGTCTGGAATAGGTGTGATGATCAGATGGAACATGTGAGCCACTCGTCTGGTGTTCTGATTACGCAAGAAATTCACAAATTTGGGTGAGATTCAAGTTCAATTGTGATAAAAGGAAGCAATATCAATTTGTTTCCATTCATTGGATAAAGATAAGAATTTCCATGTGACATGACTTAAAAGGCTATGAAAAGAGGTGCTAAATCAGGACGCATCAAAATACCACAAAATTAAACTTTGCTTGTCCTCAAGGTGAGGTGTGGAAAAAGGATCCCTCGTCTATTCAACTCGGGATTTTAATTTCATGGATTTGTGCCCCTATTAAATTTACAAGGGGTTTGGACAAATAATCCCTCCTCTATTCGACTCGGGATATTGACCACAATTTTGTGTGTGTGTGCTCTTTTTGGCATCTTTTTAGCGGTATGTCCCTATTAAATTTATGAGGGGTATGGAAGAGGGGAGAGAAGAGGTGAACGCCACCCCAAACTTAGGGTTTGGTGTGCAGATTATTTTCCCGTGCAAAAATATATAATTGTTTTCAAGTGTTGTTGCATCAGTAAGAGAAATCATGTAAATACATCATATGAGAAAGATTGATCAGTTAATCTAATGCTAAAGATAAGAAAGTTTGCATTTGATTCTATTTGATACTCTAAGGCGTTCCATCTTTTCCAAGAATATTTCTAATTTAGGTATGGAGAATTTGGTATTTTAAAAAAAATGAAAATTTTGAGCAATTGTGTGAAATAAAGATTTATCTAATTTTTGAATATGAAGATACATCAATTGGCTGTCTAGGTAAAGGCCAAAGTTTTGAGAAGGGAAAATGCAGTAAATTTTGAAATACAAAAGTAAAATGCTAAAAGGGAAGATAAGGGGTGGAACACATACCACCCACCCCACCCCGGACTTAGAGCTTTGCTCATCCCGAGAAAACCCTTAGAATGAGATGGAGGGAAGAAAATCACTGTGGTAGTGGATGTTGTTGGTGGGAGGAGTAGTCATTTCCCTAATAAGGGGAATGGGGATCTGAGTAGGCCTACTAGGCTCCATGCACCTCATAGGATGGACAACTAGGTTTAGAGAAGAATGGATGAGGATGAAGCTTGCACTCAGGGGATGTTAAATAGACAAGTGAGGGTGCCAAATCGATCGGCTGGTGACTGAGCCAGTCCGTTCAATGTGTTGATTGGCGTAGGCGTACAGTGGAATCCAAGGTGTCAGGGTGCCTCACGTTCGACCAACAGTCGGCTCGAGGGATGCATGATTGCATTGAGCCGATCGGTTGAGACACCAATCGATCATTTGAGCTATAGAAGGGCAACTGTTCAGTAATCCCCAATCGATCAGTTGGCTCTGTGAGCCGATCGATTGGCGTGTCAGAGAAGAAGGAAACAAAACAAGATGAAATAATAGAGTAAAGAAAATGCAAAGAAGAAAGATAGGGTTGGGTTGCCTCCCAACAAGTGCCTTGTTTAACATTAGAGGCTTGACAAATGAGCGACCAGTTTATTGTGATTCTATAGGAGACTGAGGGTCAGTCAGTTTTAGATCTTCCAAGGATGATTGTTTATTGGTATCTGAAGTGACAAGGTCTTCAGTCAATTCCCATTGACCTTAAATTCACCCAAAACTTTATCCCAAAGAAGAAAAGCACCATGTAAATAGGCACACTTGACGAGGTAGGGACCATACCATCTGGATTTAAGCTTTCTAGGAAAAAGCCTTAGTCTGGAATTAAACACTAGAACCTAGTCACCTTCTCTAATGTCCTTGCACTTGATGTGACCATCATGCCATAGTTTAGTTCGGTCCTTGTACATTCTCACATTTTCATAAGCGCTCATTCTAAGTTCGTCTAGTTCATTCATTTGGAGAAGAAGTTTTTCTTCCACAGTAGAAAGGTAAAAATTCTGGCTTCTGATGGCCCAACTGGCCTTGTGTTCTAACTCTATCATGAGATGGCATGATTTTCCATAAATAAGCCTGAAAGGGGTGGTGCCTATGGGTGTCTTGTAGGCAGTATGATATCCCCACAGAGCGTCATTGATTTTCAACACCCAATCTTTTCTAGTGCGTCCAACAATTTTCTCTAGAATGGATTTGATCTTCCTGTTGGATACTTCAACCCGACCACTGGTCTGAGGATGGTAAGGAGTGGAAAATTTGTGGTAAACTCCATATCTTTTCAATAGAGTCTCAAAAATTTTCTCTAAAAAATGGGATCCCTCGTCAGAAATGATGGTGCGAGGAACCCCAAATATAAGGAAAATAACATCTTTAAAGAGTTCTTAATAGGTTTGGAGTCACATGATTTAGTGGGTATATCTTCAACCCACTTTGACACATAATTGACATCAACTAAAATGTAATCAAACCCATAAGAAGAAGGAAATGGGCCCATGTATTCGATTCCCCAAACATCGAAAATCTCTAATTCCTACCAAGAGGTTAGGGGCATTTGGTTGTGCTTGGAAATGTTACCCGTCCTTTGACACCAGTCACATGAGAGCACATAATCATAAGAGTCTTTGAAGATGGTGGGCCAATAGAAACCACACTACATGACTTTCCTAGCTTTTTTCTGGGAACTCATGTGTCCACCATAGGGGCCAGAGTGACATTGTTCCAGAATGTTAGTGCTTTCTTCTTAAGAAACACAACGATGATATAGACTGTCAACACAAAGTCTAAATAGATAAGGGTCATCCCAGTAATAGTTTTTGACATCATGTAAAAAATTATCTTTAGAATGTCCCTTGTACTCAGGGTGCAATACACCAATAGCTAAATAATTTATGAAATCAGCAAACCAAGGAAATTGGGAGTCTACCTTAAGTAGTTAGTCATCAGGCAATGATTCATTTATGGGGGTTTCATCAATAGGGCTATAGCTAAGTCAACTCAGGTGACCAGCCATGATATTTTCAGACCCCTTTTTGTCCAGGATATCTAGATCAAACTCCCTCAATAGCTAAATCCATCTTATGAGTCTGGGTTTGGCATCCTTTTTGGTCATGAGATAGTGAATGGCTGTATGGTCAATGTAAAAAATAACTTTATATCCAACTAGGTATGAGCAAATTTTTTTAAATGCATAGACAATGGCTAGCATTTCCTTTTCAATGACCATGTAATTTCACTGAGCTTCATCTAAGGTCTTGGATGCATAGTATATGACATGATGTTTCTTATCAATTCACTGTCCTAGGATGGCACCTACATCATAATCACTAGCATCACACATGATTTCAAATGGTAGGGCCCAGTCTAGTGCACGAATGATTGGAGTGGTTGTGCGGGCATTTTTCAAACATAGAAAGCTATCCATGCATTCCTTATCAAAATGGAAAGACAACTCTTTTTGAAGAAGATTGGTGAGAGGTTTTGTGATCTTGGAAAAATCACGGATGAATTGCCGATAGAAACTGACATGTACTAAGAAGTATCGGATGTCTTTGACTGAGTATGGGGGTGAGAGCTTGGTGATAACTTCAATTTTTGCTTTTTTGACTTCTATGCCTTAGTTTCTTACCTTGTGCCCAAGGACGATGTCCTCCTTAACCATTAAATAACACTTTTCCCAATTAAGGACCAAGTGTGACTCAATACATCTGTCAAGAACAAGGGCAAGATTTCTAAGGCATGAGTCAAAGTTATCTCCATAGACGGAGAAGTCATCCATGAACACTTCCATGATAGTTTCAGTCAATCCTACAAAGATGGCTGACATACACCATTGGAAGGTGGCCGGTGCATTGCACAAGCCAAAGGGCATTCGTCTAAAAGCATAGGTGCCAAAGGGACATATGAAGGTGACCTTTTCTTGATATTCAGGATGGACAGGAATCTGATAAAATCCTGAATAAAATTTTTAAATAACAAAAATATTGCTGATGGGCTAAGCGTTCAAGAACATGATCTAGGAAGGGAAGTGGGAAGTGATCCTTCCTAGTTGTTTTTTTGAGCTTCCTATAGTCAATACACATTCTTCACCATGTGATAGTGCGAGTGGGGATGATATCATTCTTCTCATTTCCAATGACAATGGTCCCCCCTTTTGGGAACCACTTGAACTAGGCTGACCCATGGGGAATCGAAGATGGGGTAGATGATTCCAATAGTTAAAACTTTAATCACCTCTAGATGGAAAACTTCCTTCATGTTTGGGTTGAGTTTTCATTGTGGATATTGGGAAGGTTTGTTGTCTTCTATCATTGGGATTTTGTGAATGCAGATGGACTAATCTATTCCTACTAGATCTGTCATTTTGTATCACAAGGCAGCCCCTCTTTTCCTAAGTTCACTCATAAGTTTGTTTTCTTCTTCAAAGGTAAGGTCATAATTTATCATTATAGGGAACAATTATTGATCATCAAGAAAGACATATTTCAAACCTATGGGAAGAGTCTTCATTTCTGGGGCCTTGGGTGGTTCAGGATTTTCTTCCATGATGGAGATCATTTTAAGGTCTTCAATTTCAGCATTAGGGGCCTCGTCAAAATTATCTAAATGAACCTTACATTGATCCAATTGTTCATTATCAAAATCACATTCAAGGGGACTAGTGATAGTTGTGTGTAGGGGGTCATCAACTAACTCCCATTCCTACCTCAGTTGAGATAATTTATTAGTGTAGTCAAGGAGATAGACATCTTCTTGGAAACTAGGTCCTTTTATGCTTCCAAACACCATAAACTCTAGGGTTTGCTTCCCTAATCTTAAAATAATGGTTCTGGCCTCAACATCGATCAAGGATCGGGTTGTGGCTAAGAAGGGATGACCAAAAATGAGATGGTAATGCAAATCTTACTTTATGTCAATGATCACAAAGTCACAAGGGACATAGGCATCTTTCCCGACCTTAATCAGGATATCTTCTATGATTCCCACAGGTTTGGTCATGGAGGAGTCTGCCAGTTGGATGGTCATGGCTGTGGGTAACATGTCATTGAATCCTAGTCTCTTACAAAGACTGTAAGGCATGATGTATATACTGGCTCCTAAATCGTCTAGGCCCTTTCTATAGGCATTGTCACCTAAGTACCATCCTATTCCAAAAGAACCAGGGTCCTTCTATTTTTTAGGCATTTTACTTTGGATTATGTCTGAAGTGGTCCTAGCAAGTTTAACAATCTCGTATTCTTTAGTAGCATACTTCCTAGTGAAGCGAGATTTCATGTACTTGGACAAGGAAGGCATGTCTGATAGGGCATCAAGGAAGGGAATGTCAACATGTAACTTTTTCATGGCATCCCTAAATTTCATGAAATGGGTGTCAAGTCTTGTTTGCTTAAGGTGAGCTTGGCAGGGAGGTCGTGGTTTGTAGATTGGTTCTTCAGTTTCTACATGAGGGGGTTCAGAGATGGTTGGTTCAGCTGTAGCTTCAGGTTCAACAACTACCATGTCCTCATCTTCGGATTCTAGAGGCGGGGCTGAAGGTTTTTCTAGAGGGGGAGGGGAGTGCACCTTTCCTGAATGAGTGGAGACAACCTTGAGTTGTTCGAGATGTTTGGGGTTATTTTCATGCTGCCCAGCAAAAGTGCCGGTAGGGGTTTTTTGTTGGGCGAACAAGCGAGCTAGCTAGGAGTCAATCACCTTTTGATGAGCTTGTTGGGCAATGATGATTTGTTCCAAGGAATCTATCCTTTCATCAGTTGAGGGAGTGGGAGTAGGAACATTTGGTGTAGGGACGTTTGGTGGCGGTTGGGGAGGTGGTTGATTGAGATTTTGAGGGGGGAAGATTCAAGTTTTGAAATTCTTGTCCTTGATACTATGGTCGGTTTGGTGATTGCCTTGGTAGTTCCCTTGGTTTCCAAAGTTCCTTTGATTGTTGTATGGGAATCCAGGTGGTGGTCTATTGTTGCCTTGAGGATAGGGAGGCTTTTGTTGGGATTGGAGTTGTCTAGAGTTTTCAACACATGCAAGGTTCCCATATTGGAATCCAGGATGGTTTCTAGTCTAGTTGGGGTTGTAGTAACCTTGGTCTGGTATGGTATGGATTGAATTGAGGTCTTCTAGTTGCTATCCCATTTCTGGTTCCATGGGTTTGTTGTAAAGGTATTGACAGTGTAGGGTGGTGTGATCATATCTTTTATAGATGCCACAAAGAGAGTCTACAACTTTTATTTTTTGGGGTAACTCTCTAAGGGTGCCTAGAGATGACTCTAACCGATCTTGTTTTAGAGCAATTAATTTAAGGCTTTCTACTATGCTTTGGATATCATGATTAATTTTATCCTTGGCTACCTTAAGGACTCCACCAATTCCCCTTATAGCCATTGTTTCAGAAGCACGTTTAACCACCTCCCATGCACTGGTTAGACTTTGGTGCATGAAATTTCCTCCATATGAGGAATCAAGAAAGAATTTGATATCATCATCAACACCACGATAAAATATTTCTATGAGTTGGGCTTGAGAGATGTCATGATGAGGGCACTTCCTAAGTAAGTCTTTGAACCTTTTCCAAGCTTCTCCTAGGGATTCTCTTGGGGACATAGAAAAGTGAGTGATTTGTCTCCTGAGTTCATATGTGAGAGAAGGAGGGTAAAATTTCTCAAGAAAATTATTTTGTAGAACTTTCCAAGTTGTGACATGTTCTTCACTCTCCATGGTGTTGTACCAACTACTAGCTTGGCCAGAGAGAGAGTATTTGAACAATCTAAGGCGGATGAAATCTGTAGAGACACATGGGAGTTTGTTCAAGGAGAAAAGGTCAATGAACCTTTGAAGACGATCTTGACAACTTTCCCCATTGTTTGTAGAGAATAGGTTTTCTTGGATCATGGTGATCCATTGAGTTCGGATCTCGAATTGGTGGCCAACAATGTCAGGATGCATGACCATGTGTTGGGCATATGAAGATTTGGGAATAAAACAATCTTTCAATTTTTTCTGCCTTTCGACTTCTCTCCTATTGGCCTCTAGAGTTTCTTGTTCAGCCATGTAGGCTGATAACAAAGCAGCTACTCTAGCCACTTAGTTGGCTAATATGTGCTCTCTTTGAGACACTAAAGCTTGATTGATCCTACATGTGACTTCTTACTCACCCATCCTATTTCTATTTTGGTGGTTTAGAAGGTGAACAATTATATCTATCTCAGGATCAAATGATTGAAAATTAGTGTTCGAGCTTCACATGAACAAAATAAGCAGTTAATCGTCTGCAAAAAAATGGACTGCTAGAATGGAACCTCGGTAGAAGGAGGAGTAGCACTTCCAGAATGTTACTCGGAAGGAATAAAAAAATGAAAAAAAGGTTTTTCAAAAGTTTTTGGGGGTTCGAGAAAACAATCTGTTGTCCCCGACAACGGTGCAAAATTGATAATGCGTTGAAGTGCACTACAATCACTAAGATAATTATCCTAGAGTTTAATCCTTTTTCTACTTTTCAATTAAGGTTAGTATAGAAAGGGTCGATCCCAAAGGACAACATTTTGAAGATTGTTAAATCTAATCCCAATGGGTTTGAAGAACTTTTTATTTCTTTTGATATTTTTTGTTTGTTTTTGGAACAGAAAATAAAGATCTGGTTTGGGGTTTGGTTATTATCACTAAAGCAAAAAGAAAATAGAAGAACAAGATTGCACTTAACAAGAAATAATTTTCCCTATCATAAGGAAAATTGAGATGATTGTTAGCACAAGTAAACTATAATGAATGAAAGATTAGAATGTAAAGAGTGCGGATCAAACACAAGAATAAATTAAGAGATGGAAAATTGAGGCTTTAGGGGTTTTCACCACCTTAGCATAGATGAGAATAGACTAAATCCTTTAAAACGACGAATACAATGAAGGCATGCGAATTAATTAAAATACACAAAAGATGGACTCTACATGAGCCCATTGGTCCTAGTTCTCATGTTTCTTAGTTCATCATCCCAAAAGTGGAAGATCCACAGTCATTTCAAAACCCCTATGCGATTGGTTCTATTGTTCTAAATCTGGATTTCCATGGTCATTTCCATCCAGATTAACATGTGATCAAACCAATTAATTACTTTGATATATCAACAGTTATTAGAACCAAAAGACATCTAGAAGTCATTCTAAAGGATTAGTCAACTTAAGCCATGACTAAGGGGCTATTCCCCTTGCCATGATAGAGAACTACTCACTCATGCTTGTGGAGAAAAGGGAGATGGAGGAAAGAAGTGTTCTAGCCATAGTCTAGACTTATCAAAGGATTAGTTCCTTAGGCTAGAGACAATGAAATGGCCGAAGCTTAATTCCTTGCTCTAGTCCACGGAAGAAGAAGAAGAAGAGTAAGTAAACTAGATCTAAATGAGCAAGGTAAAAGAACAATAATTGGAAGAAAACACTTAGCCTGCAAATAACCAAGCTTTATATATGAATCGAACACAAGAACATAAGAACACAAGAATGATTGCTAAAAAATCCTCGGTATAAAAGATGATCATGTGAGGAGGAAGTGCCCCTCCTTTTATAGGCGGAGGAGGCTTTCACAACTAGGGTTATGGACAAATGGGGCTTGGCAGCTGCAAATTTGAATTGGCCGTACGCTGCCAACCGATCAGTTGGGTGGCGAGTCAGTCGGTTGGATATCTGGTAAGGGAAGGAGTTGGGGCAGCAGTTAGCAACCCTAAGTCTCGGGTGGCAGTGCTCTTTGACCCACTCGATTTGGGAGGGAAAACTCCTTCTTTGAGGACTGAAACGATCGTTTGATATTCAAATGGTGTGCCATCTGGATTGAACGTTTGGATAAGGCTCGACAGATGAGGGATGGCGTCAACCGATCAGCTAGAATAGGTGAGATGAGCATCTAGAATAGGTGAGATGATCAACTGGAACATGTGAGCTACTCGTCTGGTGTTCTGATTCTGTAAGAAATTCACAAATTTGGGTGAGATTCAAGTTCAATTGTGATAAAAGGAAGCAAATAGCAATTTGTTTCTTTTTAGTGGATAAAGATAAGAATTTCCATGTGACATGACTTAAAAGGCTATGAAAAGAGGTGCTAAATCAGCTCACATCACATAGCATGCGTCTACTCAATCTCTCTTACTTACAATAAGATAAATGAATATTTGGCTGCAGTTCAAATACAAATTTCATCATATTCTAAGAGTAGAGACGGTGCATTCACACATCACCTCATTCCAATTTCTCATATTAGTTTGCAATCTTTATGAAATATTCATCCTGAGGTTATCTAGATACTTCACATTATCATGTTTCATACATATGGATAACCAATTTTAGATAGGGAACTTATTAAACCATTTCTACGTCTTCCATTATGTCATATCCATACACCACCTCTTTAGGTTAGATCAATTTCATACGTATATATGATATTATGGTGGTTATAAAACAACTCGTATGAGTGACTCATCAAGCATACATCAAAGACCAAGTGAGGTTTCCCCTATCCCATTACCCTAGGGGGTGCCATTCTCAATGTCTATGATCTCACTCAACTCTATGAGCATTAATATCACTAGATCCATATCCCCACTTTAATTTGGGGTTCTTAGGTCTACCTTATTAGCATCGACCACAAAATTTATAAGATTTATCCATTCAAGAACAAAACCAAACTAAACATGACATGGTATTTTCTTCATATATCTCTATTGATAAAATATTCTTACCCTACTTTCTCTTTATCATCAACAATCACTAGCTTCCTAAATAGGAAACCACCAACCCGAGCATGAGGCTTTGCAACATACTATCATTCACTTACCTCTTTAGGATCTTAGGACTCTCTCTACCTCACCTAGATGGTAGATACTTATATCATATACACCTATATGTAAGCATCATCTTTCTCTGTCTAGAGTTTGGTCCTCCCAAGAACATCTAGGGTACAACAAGTCTCTATGAACCATGCGTAAATCAACTCAATTGGTTCACTCAGGGGAAGTCTAGTTTAGGACATATAATAACAAATATTTAGTCATAGTTTCTCCTATCTAGGAGTTTAGGTTTTTAACTATACAACTAGTTTTAATACTAGAGCCTCCCCTCTTTTTAAAAGAGACTGAGGCTCTTGCCGATTCACATTTTAGTCTATCATATCTCAAAGAACCATATATACATGTATCATAAAATCTTATGTCAATGCTTCAAAACTGAGAACAAATCCTCACATCTGACTGCGCTCATCACAAACCATATTATCTCATTATGTAAAATTAAGCTCATTTCATCCATTCTACCAATTATGTAATTCCAACAAGGATTTAGGCATCGGATCTAGAAGTAATCCTCTTGTATCCTAATGTCACTGACTTCCACTTAGGAGCATGACTGCCTCCTACTTGTACATATCTCTGGACATATCTTCATATTAGGGTGCCTAATAGAAGGAGGTTAGGTTTTCTAGCCACAACCTGACCTCACAGATCTAGGGTTTACCTCATCGATCTTTTCCCCATTTTTAGTTTGACCCACACTAGGTCAGGACACCAACCCTGAAAGTTGAATTGAGAGTCATATATTCATTCTTATGTTACCCTTGATTACTTAACTCTTATCTTTACACATTCAAGAACCCTCCCAAAAACCATGCATGCATTACTCCACATACCATGCATGGGGATAGTGTTTTGTCTTTCCTCTTTCCATTACTTAGGGTTTATTTTGGGTAGGGTTAGGGATTACACCCTGCAACTTAGGATTTCTGTATCCCTCGACCCACTAAGGGTTGTTCCTTATCCAACCACAATTCCATCTAGGGTTCACCCCTACAACAAAAAACCCATAAACCATTTTTTACTTTATCATTATTCTTACTTAAATGTACATTAATTGGTGGAGGATGCCTTAACACTTACAATCATAACCCTAATTTCTCATAAGGGTAGATGGAAGTAGTTATTTGGTCCATGGTGTTTCATGAGGGAAGTAAGGGTTAGAGAAGGAATGAATCACAATATGAGAAGAAAACCTAGAGATATTTTATTTTGGGTGAAATCTTCTGACTTTGGTCAGGCAGGATGCGCGGGCCCCAGAGTCCTCATATAATTCAACTAGAGGTACGAAGGAAAGTTCTGCCAGCCCATGGGCCATGGTCCCTTCTAAATACCATCATCTTTAGAAAATACCCAAATAATTCCCTTGGGCTCTACAATACTCTTTAAAATTTTCTAATTATTAAAGGTTAAATGGTGATCTTGGGCTCTGATACCAAATGTAACAACCCTCTCCCATGTTCTCCCCAATTAAGGTGGATCGAAATGGTAAGGCCATTATAATATATAAAGGATCAATGTTTAGTAATTAACCAATAATAATTTAAAATGTCATTGAATGGAAAAGAGTTTGATAACTGAAATGACCACCATCAAACTGACAACCAAATTGTCTCTAAATATGCAGAATAATCATAAGCAGTGGATTAACAAAAATCACTAAAAATCAAAACCATTTTTACAACGAGATACATTTCCACGAAAACACTTTAAGAAGAACCAAAACCTGATATTGATCATTGATCATATTGTACATATATCGTACCATCTCTTCTCGAGATTGACGTATAACAGTTGCTTTCTCAAAACATATACATAAAGCAACAAAAAACCTCTAGGCATACAAGATAAAATCTTAGATTGTTCATAAAACCAAAACGTACTAAATCCAAGGACCTGAGAGTACAGAGACGACACATAGGACTTCTATCTACAAGACATGACATACAATACACTCAACCTAAGCTATCACTGCTATCCCTACTGCTGATGTTCTCCCTCTATAGTACAGTCTCCACCCCCTTGTACATGTCCACCTAAAAAAATGTGGATCTCACGGGGTGAGACAATTGTCCCAGCGAGAGATATAACTCTCCGCCAACAATGTTATTATCACATTTAAATAGTATTAAAATAAGTAGAGGATAAGCAATTTAGAACATTCTCATCTTTTCAAGAATTGCAACTATCTATGATAGAGTAGTAAAGCATCTATTCACTTTATAATGAATATGAAGAACTTGTATAACATTTACCCATCATACTATATCAACATCTCAAGCTTATCATGTGATACTCATTATCATGGTATGACATTCATGAACCATTCTCATTTTCATATGTTGGCTTCAACTAATCTTCTAGCCAGGTATTGGATTGTACCAATCATGTGAGTATACATCATCATATTCTGTTCAGGCATTGGACTATGCCAATCCTGTGCAACTATTTCAGGCATTGGACTATGCCAATCCTGTGCAACTATTCCAGGCATTGGACTATGCCAATCCTATGTCATTATTCTAGGCATTGGGTTATTACCAATCTTGTGTCATTATTCTAGGTATTAGATTATGCCAATCCTGTGAGTGTTGCATCCAGACATCAGGTTATCCCAGTCCTATAGTTTTATTCCAGGTATTGATCTATGCCAATCCTGTGACATTATTCTAGGCATTGGATTATGCCAATCCTATGAGTGTTGCATCCAGGCATAGAGTTATCCCAATCCTTTAGTTTTATTCCATGTATTGGTCTATGCCAATCCTGTGACATTATTCCAGGTATTGGATTATGCCAATCCTGTGAGTGTTGCATCTAGGCATCAGACTATCCCAATCCTGTAGTTTTATTCTAGGTATTGGTCTATGCCAATCCTGTGACATTATTCCAGGTATTGGATTATGCCAATCCTGTGAGTGTTGCATCCAGGCATCGGGTTATCCCAATCCTATAGTTTCATTCTAGGTATTGGTCTATGCCAATCCTATGATATTATTCCAGGTATTGGATTATGCCAATCTTGTGAGTGTTGCATCCAGGCATCAGTTTATCCCAATCATGTAGTTTTATTCCAGGTATTGGACTATGCCAATCCTGTGACATTATTCCAGGTATTGGATTATGCCAATCCTGCGAGTGTTGCATCCATGCATCGGGTTATCCCAATCCTGTAGTTTTATTCCAAGTATTGGTCTATGTCAATCCTGTGACATTATTCCAGGTATTAGATTATGCCAATCCTGTGAGTGTTTCATCCAGGCATCAAGTTATCCCAATCATGTAGTTTTATTCCAGGTATTGGTCTATGCCAATCCTGTGATATTATTCTAGGTATTGGATTATGCCAATCCTGTGAGTGTTGCATCCAGGCTTCGGGTTATCCCAATCCTATAGTTTTATTCTAGGTATTGGTCTATGCCAATCCTGTGACATTATTCTAGGTATTGGATTATGCCAATCCTGTGAGTGTTGCATCCAGGTGTTGGGTTATTACCAACCCTGTAAAACTATTCCAGGTATTGGACTATGCCAATACTGTGCATCTATTCCAGGCATTAAACTATGCCAATCCTGTGCATATCATCACTGAATACCACATCACCTTTACAAGACATTACCTTGGCCAAGCCATCATACTTATCCACATCATTTATATAATACAAGTATTCCTCTAATTTCCTTTAAGCTTATTCAAAATAATATAGCCCTTATTTGGCTATAAGCATAAAGCATGCATGATCAAGATTTCATTATTATTATTGTATCCATTTATTATTATTATTATGTTACTAATTTTTAATTTCCTAGTTTATTTTGAACATTATTGTGACATCCCGCCATCATTAAGACAACGAAATGCCACACGAAAATGCGCAGATCCACCATAAACCACATATTACTGAAAACATAGGTTAATTAAAACCGATTGTGGAAAAACATTAAAATAGAAGAACTCTTACAACCATATCCACATCCTGCAAGAAAACATATTATATACATACCCATGTCATATATAGATAGGATCTAGTTGTCCTGTGAGCATAAGAGTTCACCACCTGTTTATACATACATAACAGACCACATCAGGCTAACAGTGGGATAACAAAGCTACATCAATTACACGTCGTGAAACATTGCCAAAACACGTCCAAGGACATGAGAGTACAGGGATGACTCAATGACTCTACCACAAAATAACCAAAACAACAACATATCCATCTCTTGCCTCCTACTGTTCTTCTTGTTGATCGGCCGCAACCTCACGACCACCACCACATCTAGCACGATCATCTAAAAAGGTTATAAACCAGTGGGGTGAGACACACAGTACCAGTGAGAAACATAACTCCCTACCAAAACTATAAAACTTCAGAAGAGCTAGAACAGGTAAAGTAGATAACTGATATAAGCAGATCATATGTGCATAACTTAACTTTATTAACAATCTTACCATGATGTCCAGGAGGCATAAACCATATATTCTTACTAGAACATGATTGACAAGATAAGCTTTGTAAGAACTTATCACAAGGTATGAGGAATATACAAATAACTGCAAGATATAACTAGAGAAACTATGCAAGCAAGGCTTCAACTAATGTTCTGTGTTTTTCCCTAAGCAGTATATGCTATTCAGCTGGATTACATTTTATTATGTCCTGAGGAAATGAGCCGTACCGCTCAAATCAAACCTTAAGCTGCGAAGCCCAAAAGCCAGTGCCATATAAGGTCAATGGAAGAGCCAGACTCCATGACCTCACCTTCTCATGGTCAATGCACGATAACCAAAGCAGTACCACCATCTCATGCTTAAGTGGCCTCAGCAAGTGGTCAGCTCCGCAAGCTACCCATATCTCTAGCCTGCCTTGGTACAGGTCTCAGTGCTAGTATACCTTGAGCCACGGGCCTGATCACCATGCTCTTGAGCCATGAACGCATTCATGCTCCAACATACTGATCCATGGGCCTGTTCACCATGCTCTAACCATATTGAGTCTACAACCGCAATTGCACTCAAATCCTCCTATTTTTGGCTAGGAGAAACCCCACATATTCAACAATATGCGCTCCAGGTAATCCCACAGGATAAACCTGTTTCACCATCACCAACTACTGACAATGATGGATCTATGGCCAGGGAAAACTACATGATATGTTCCACTATAATTAATTAGTATATTTTAAGTGGATTGTTGAGGCAACCAAGTTGTAAAACATATACAACATAGTATTACATCATTACTGACATTATAATGGGATCTCAATACCTCATCAAAGAATACCATAACCTCTCAAGGCATCATCATCATACATCATCATCCTGGGACAACGATCGCTTATCTCAACATCAGAGGATAACACCTCAACTAGGCACTCAGCCTTTATCAAGTCAACATACCTTTCTCATCATACTGGTGATACATGTTATCTCGTCAACAAGAATTATCCTCATTCAGTGTTATACAAAACATATACACCTCATAGCTCTTACCTGGCTATGAATTCATCTGATACACCTGCATGGTTAGTATGCATATCAAGAGAGATAACTAAATCACCAAACATAGATCTTTATGTTTATCATGCAATTAGGGTTGAAGGTAGATGATTGGAACAACATCCATGATTATATTCACATGAAACACAAAGCTGCATCCGTAAACAGATTGTATTATTGTTATCAAACTGTGAGCATCCACTATGCCCTATAGTATCATAAACATAATCATCATCTTATCATCTTATATAGCACCATCCTTCGGTATCAAACATGTCACTGGTCACAACCTATCATTCACATCCCATCACCAACAATGGTGCGGCCACAAGATATCCACCTCATCTAGGGTTCCCGAACTAGGCATAACCCTCACCAAAGGTACCACCTACCCTCACCAAAGGTGTGGCGGGCATCACTATCCCTCACCCAAGGAGGTATCAGGCATGGTTATAACCCTCACCCAAACTCTATCGGCTAAGATGCTAGCCACACATATCGGCCATTAGCATAACGTGCGCCCATGCACAAGGGGTAACAGGCATACCATATCTAATGTGTGTCGTACAACCAAGTACAGGGTGATATCGGGAAATCAAGTTGTAAAAAGGTTTGTCGGGATACAAAACAGCCCCATCGACCAAGATCCCTATCGCCCATTAGGGTTAGGGATTCATGTTCGGCAGCCATCATCACCACATTGCCCAAATTCCTATTGACCAAGGCCATGGCGTCCAAGGTAGTATCGCCCAAGACAAAACCTTAACACCCATCAAGTACACTACTGCCATCTATTAAACGACACCATGGCACCCAAGGTAGCCTATCGTCCAACTGGGTTAAGCACAAACATATCGGCCAACACCATGGTGCCCATCTAGGATTATCCATAGCCAAAACTCATATCGGGAAAAGGCAAACCAACCCATGTCGCCCAAGGCACAAAACATGAATATCTATCAAGCATGATGTCAGCCAAAAGCATAACGCCCACAACCACCATCTAAGGCAGGGTTCATATCGTTCAAGGCATATCACCCAACAACACCAACATGGGTAAAAGGGGTCATATCGGGCAAAAAGGGAAAAGAACACTACTTACCATATCACCCAAGTCTCAACCCTAGAAGAGGGGTATCGGGAAACTCATCACAAAGGGGTATCGTGCAAGAGGTTCCAAGTCCATATTGAGTTGGTCATCTTCAACCTCATGATTTCCACCAAGGAGCCCTAAAAGCTCATGAGAGTTGACTCACCTCTCAAGACAATTAAGTGGGTGAGGGGTATTGCACAACTTCCATCACCTATCGGGCAATAAGGAGGTCCATCTCCTCATATCGGCCAACCAACCCAAGCTCAACTCACCAATGGATTTGGAAACCCTAAGCTCACCTCTCAACAACTAAGAGAGAGGGGTTTTTCCCAAGGAACTCCATCTCCATGGTTCAGCCAACCCAAGGCAAACCAAGATACAAAGATCTAGGGTTCATCTAGAGCAACCTCATAACCATGGAAGCAAGAAACATAGCTAGAATATGACATGGATGATCAAGATATATAGCATGAAACATGAAAAAGAAGTAGTATAGCTAGGGTTAGGAGTTATGTAAACTGCCTCAAGCAAGCTCGAAAGCTCTAAGAACCAAGCTTCAAGCTCCAAAACACCACCTTTGGCCAACGCCAGGAGAAAGAGAAACTCCATAACCACCATGGCCGAAAAGGAATGGAAGAAGAGGAAAGAAGAAGATGCCATGGAAGAAGGGAAGAGATAGTCACCAAAGGAGTAAGACACCTTCTAGGGTTCGACCACCACTGGAGGAAGAAGAAGACTAGAGCTATGTCACCCACCAAGATCCACCAAGGGGGATGTATCGGCCACCAAGGAAGAAGGAAAGTATCTAAAGGATCTAAAGAGCTTAGCTACTAAGGAGAGGGACATATATATATATCATGGGGTGAAGAGGGAGAGCAAGGAAAGGTGGCACCCACCCTAGCACACTTATCCAAGGAGTGTGCCACATCCAAGCACCCCAAAAACCCACACCTATGTGTTGCCATCCACTTAGCAAAGCAGCTGCCACTTGTCCAAAGATGGTGACACAAACGAAGCTAGAAAGGGGATGTGTGTTGCCCAAGATGGCAACTCACTCACCCTTGGCTGACAAAACCTCGTTAGCCGACACAACCACCATGCCTTGTCTGATACACCTTGGTCCTGCCTGACACAAGGCCCAACAAAGCAAAACAAAGCCCAAACAAGGCTCAATAAGGCAAAACAAAGCCCAAAGATACTCAAGAAACAAGCCCAACCCATCCTCTCAACCCTAGAGGATGCAAGGAGATAGAAAAACATCTCTTAAGGTGACAAAGTTGCACACCAACCCTAAAACCTGGGTAAATTGCAAGTTGCACCTCCACCTCTCAACAAAGCACAAACAAACCCTAATCACCACTTGAGATGATTAACAGGCATCTAAACACAAGGTTTAGGAAAAGTAAATAGGGTAAGCCCAAAATGGAGGTCAGGGTCCTTACAAGCCATAAACCTCTACAAAGGGATTTTCCCCCCAAAATCTGAAGAGAAAAGTGAGGGATACTTCCTCCTCATCTTTTCCTCGAGCTCCCACATGGCTTCCTCAACGCCACAATGATGCAAAAGAACCTTCACAAGAACCAAGTCCTTCCTTTTTAGCTTCTTCACTCTTATGTGAAGAATCATCACTGGACCCTCCTCGTAGGTCACATCTTCATCGAGCTCAACCTCAACTTCTTGTATCACTATCTTTGTGTCTGGATGACTTTTCTTCAGCATATTGACATAGAACCCCAGATGTAGCATGTGCAACTCTGGAAATAGTTCTAACTTGTTAGCTACCTTGCCAACACGTGCTATTACCGGATATGGCCCCATATACCTGGGTGCCAGCTTTCCCTTCTGACCAAACCTCAGCACGCCTTTCCATGGTGAGACCTTGAGATACACCTTGTCTCCCACTTGGAACTCTAGAGGTCGTCGACGATTATCTGCATACAACTTCTGTTTGTCCTGTGCCACTATCAACTGTTGTTGTATCAACTTGATCTTCTCGATTGTCTGCTGCACTAACTCAGGACCCAAAAGCTGAGACTCGCTAGACTCATATAAGCATAAATGAGATCTGCACTTCCTTCCATATAAAGCCTCATAAGGATCCATGTCGATGCTCCGTTGGTAACTATTGTTGTAGGCAAATTCTATCAAACTGAGATGCACATCCCAACTTCCTAGGAATTGCAGAACACAAGCTCAGAAAAGATCCTCCAAAGTCTGAATAATCCTTTCAGACTGTCCATCTATCTATGGGTGGAAAGCGGTACTAAACCTCAACTGTGTTCCCAACGCTTTGTGCAACTATTCTAAAAAATGACTCATGAACTTGGGACCTTTTTCAGAAACTATTGTTGCGGGCACACCATGCAAACACACTATCTCATCCACATACACTTGAGCAAGCTTTTCTGCTATATACGTTGTCTTCACAGATATGAAATGAGCAGACTTTGAGAACTTGTCCACTACCACCTAAATGGAATCATGATTCTTAGCTGTCCTTGGCATACCAACTACCAAATCCATGGTTACATGATCCCATTTCCACTGCGGTATCAGAAGGGGTTGCAGCGTACCTGCTGACTTCTAATGTTCAACCTTAACCTACTGGCATACCGCACACTTAGCTACAAACTCAGCTACATCTCTCTTCAAGCCAGACCACCAATATAGGTCCTTTAGATTATGATACATCTTGGTGACTCTTGGATGCATAGTATACATCAACGTGTGTGTTTCCTTGAGCACTAACTTCCTCAGATCATCAATATCAGGTACAATCATCCTATTATGATAACAAACTAGTCCATCCTCGGACTCATGGAAACCATCATGCTTCTTGCTGCCAAACTCTGATATGATCAACTGAACTGTAGCATATGCCTGCTGTGTGCCTTTGATCTACTGCCTCAACGTAGGCTTCAATTGCATCTTTGCCAAAAATCCTTCCAGCAAGGAGATTTCCAACTGTACATTCATCTACCGCAAAGAAACAAACATGTCCCACTTATGGCACATCAATGAACTCAACTGTGCCTTCTTCATAGGAAGAGAAGAAGACTTCCTGCTAAGCACATCAGCTACCACATTCGCCTTACCAGGATGATACTCAATGGTGCAATCATAATCATTGATCAGCTCCATCCAGCCACGCTGTCACATGTTTAGCTCACTCTGTGAGAAGATATACTTCAGGTTCTTATGATCGGTAAAGATCTGACATACTTCCCCATAAAGATAGTGTCTCCAAATCTTTAACGCATGGACCACTACTGCCAACTCCAAACCATGTGTCAGATAACTCTCCTCATGTTTCTTAAGCTGTCGCGAAGCAAAAGAAACCACATGATCTTCTTGTATCAGCACACATCCTAAGCCTTTCTTGGAAGCATCACATAAAACAACATAGCCTTTCCCAGGCTCTGGAAGCACCAACACTGGAGTACTAGTCAACTTCTCTTTCAAACTTTGGAAAGCTTGTTGACAACGATCATCCCAAACAAAAGGTACATCCTTCCTGGTCAACTTTGTCAACGGCAATGCGATCACACTGAAGTTTCTTATGAACCTCCTGTAGTATCCTGCTAAACCCAGAAAACTACAAACTTCAGTTGGCGTCTTTGGTTGCTCCCAATCTGCAACTGACTCCACCTTTTTTGTGGTCTACTCTGACTCCTTCTACAGATATCACATGACCCAAGAAAGTTACTTCCTTCAACCAGAACTCACACTTACTAAACTTGGCATACAACTGGTGTTGGCAAAGGAGAGTCAACACTTGTGGAAGATGTTGTTCATGCTCTTGACTGTCCCAACTGTAGATCAAGATGTCATCTATAAAAACTACAAAAAACTGATCTAGGAACAGACTGAACACTCTATTCATCAGGTCCATGAAAGCAACAAGTGCATTGGTTAGCCCAAACGGCATAACCACAAACTCAAAGTGACCATACCTCATCCTAAAAGCTGATTTTGGTATGTCCTCATCCTTGATCCTCAACTGATGATATCCATATCATAGATCGATCTTTGAGAACACTGTAGCACCACAAACTGATCAAATAGATTATCTATCCTTGGCAACAAGTACTTGTTCTTGATCATAACTTCATTCAACTGCCAGTAATCTATGCACAGACACATTTGATCCATCATTCTTCTTCACAAATAGGACTGGATCACCCCACGATGATGTGCTCGATCTGATGAAACCTTTATCCAATAGCTCCTGTAACTACTTCTTCAGCTCTGCCATCTCGGCTGGAGCAATCCTGTATGGTGTCTGAGCAACTAGCTGTGTCCCTGGCACCAGATGGATCTCAAAGTCAATCTCTCGAGGTGGGGGAACACCAGGAAACTCATTGGGGAACACATCCGCAAACTCTCAGACAACATGAACCTCCTCAATACTAGGACCTTTTACCTTGGTATCCACAACATGAGCTAAAAATGCCTTACATCGTTGCCGCATAAACTTCTCTGCCACCATTGCTGACACCAGACACGTCGAAAGAATCTTCTTATCTCCTTGGAAGATCCACTTCTCACCACTGTCAACAAACACTGCTTGTTTGGAACCACAGTCCAACACAACCTTATAGTTCTCTAAGGTATTCATCCCAAAGATCACGTCAAATCCATGCATATCAAGTGGTATAATATCCACTTGTATATTGTGTCCCAAAAAAGATAAAACATAAGATGGACACTCTTCTCAGAGCAACGCGGGTCCGACAATAGGGGTTTCTAACAACAAGCTATCTTTCTTACAGCTAACAGGTAAAAGACAGCTATCAAGCATACTACATGCGATAAAATAGTGCGTAGCACCCGAGTCAACCAAAATAGATATAAAGCAAGAAGAAGACAAATCAGAATGAAATAACTCCATCTGACCTGCCACCACTAATCCCACTTGTGACGCTTGACCGCATCCTCACCCTCTGTTACCACTAGACTGCTGTCTATCTGACCCTTGCTGGTTCTGCCTTGGCTGTTGTGTCACTTCAACATCTCTCTTTGGGCAATTTGACTTAAAATGCCCTGTCTGTCCACAGAGATAGCATGACCTATCTTCAAACTATGGCCTAGATGGGCCTGTCACTGCCACTGAAGCTGTACTATGGGCTCTTGATGGCAAAAATCCATGCCATCTTCCTTTACTCGGAGACCACTGTGATGGTGAACTAGAATTCTGCATCGCGGAAGGTGATGAAAACCTTGGCTTCTTGAAGACATCAAACCTCTGCCTCTAGAACTGAGCATGCTTTTTCTTAGACATGGTCTCTCTCTTCTCCTTGACTGACCATTCTATCCTTCAGACAGACTCCACAAATGTGGCAAACCACTCCCGATTTTCTAAAGTAGCAACAGGTGTTGTCAGCTCAGCACTCATACTCTTCTCAAACCGTCTGATTCTCTCATCATCTGTTGCCGCCATGTGAGGACAAAACCTCAGCAGGTCCATAAACTTGTCTTCATGCTCAGTGATACTCATCGATCCTTGGCGCAGACGTTCGAATTGGTTGATCTTCTTATCCAGATAGGTCTTCGGGAAGTATCGACTCATGAACTCCCGACGAAAGACATCCCAACCTATCACCTCATCAGGCTGCTTCTCCTCCTCGATGGCCCACTAGTGTCCAACACTACCCTTCAGAAGGTAGACAGTGTGCTTGACTTTGTCTGCTTCGGGGATGTCGAGGATCTGGAAGGCCTTCTCAAGACCTGTCAGCCACAGATCTACATCCAATGGATCAACCATTCTAGCATAATCCGAAGCTCTGACTCGGCGAAGTCACTCGAAGGTCTTCCCAATACCCAAAGATTTACCATGGGGAGCCTGTTCTCTTAGCAGAGGCACTGGCAATCTTTCCACCATGAGATTCATCGTAGCCATTAACTGCCCCATAAGATGCTGATAGGCAATATTTTCAATAATGGTTGGGTCAAGTTGGGGGACCTCAGGCATCTGATCTTTATGTGCCTATACTTGTGCTCCATTAACAGATGCAACATCACTTCTCTCGACATCATGTTCTACATGGTTTCCAAACATCTTTAAGCTTTATCTTCTACTGAGGGCAGAAGGTGATTGTAGGAAAATCTTGAAAGCTCACAAGAACAAGCACAAACCTAGTCCTAGATCCATGTAGACTCAATGAACCTAGAGCTCTAATACCAAACTAACTTATGACATCCCGCCATCATCAAGATAATGAAATGCCACGCGAAAATGCGCATATCCACCATAAACCACATATTACTAAAAACATGGGTTAATTAAAACCGATTGCGAAAAAACATTAAAATAGAAGAACTCTTACAACAAAATCCACATCTTGCAAGAAAACATGTTATATACATACCCTTGTCATATATACATATGATCCAGCTGTCATGTGAGCATAAGAGTTCACCACCTGTTTATACATACATAACAGGCCACATCAGGCCAACAACGGGATAACAAAGCTACATCAGCTACACGTCATGAAACGTTACCGAAACACCTCCAAGGACCTGAGAGTACAAGGATGACTCTAGGACTCTACCACAAAACAACCAAAACAACAACATATCCATCTCTTGCCTCCTACTATTCTTCTTGCTGATCGGCCACAACCTCACAACCACCTCCACGTCTAGAACGATCACCTAAAAAGATTGTAAACCAGCGGGGTGAGACACACAGTCTCAACGAGAAACATAACTCCCCATCGAAACTATAAAACTTTAGAAGAGCTAGAACAGGTAAAGCAGATAACTGATATAAGTAGATCATATGTGAAGCACACTGAGCATAACTTAACTTTATTAACAATCTTACCACGATGTCTAGGAGGCATATACCAGATATTCTTAATGGAACATGATTGACAAGATAAGCTTTGTAAGAACTTATCACAAGGTATGAGGAATATACAAATAACAGCAAGATATAACTAGAAAAAATATGCAATCAAGGCTTCAACCAATGTTCCATGTTTTGCCCTAAGCAGTATATACTATTCAGTTGGATAACATTTTATGATGCCCTGAGGAAGTGAGTTGTACGGCTCAAATCCAACCTTTGGCTGCGAATCCCAAAAGCCGATGCCATACAAGGTCAATGGAAGAGCCAGACTCCACAACCTCACCTTCTCGTGGTCAGTGCATGATAACCAAAGTAGAACCTCAATCTCATGATTAAGTGGCCTCAGCCACAAGGTCAGCTCTGCAAGCTACCCATATCTCTAGCCCGCCTTGGTATAGGTCTCGGCGCTAGTATACCTTGAGCCATGAGCCTGATCACCGTGCTCTTGAGCCATGAACACATTCATGCACCAACATACTGAGCCATGGGCCTGTTCACCATCCTCTAACCATACTGAGTCTTCAACCGCAGTTGCACTCAAATCCTCCTATTTTTGGCTAGGAGAAACCCCGCATATTCAACAATATGCGCTCCAGGTAATCCCGTAGGATAAACCTTTTTCAACATCACCAACTACTGACGATGATGGATCTATGACTAGGGCAAACTACATGATATGTTCCAATGTAATTAATTAGTATATTTTAAGTGTATTTTTGAGGAAACCAAGTTGTAAAACATAAACAACATAGTATTACATCATTACTGACATTACCATGGGATCTCAATCCCTCATCATAGAATGCTACTGCCTCTCAAGGAATCATCATCATACATCATCATCCTGGGACAACGATCCCTTATCTCAACATCAGAGGATAACACCTCAATTAGGCACTCATCCTTTATTAGGTCAACAGACCTTTCTCATCATATTGGTGATACATGTTATCTCGTCAACAAGGATTATCCTCATTCAGTGTTATACAAAACATATACACCTCATAGCTCTTACCTGGCTATGAATTCATCTGATACACCTGCATGGTTGGTATGCATATCAAGAGAGATAACTAAATCACCAAACATAGATCTTTATGTTTATGATCCTATTAGGGTTGAAGGTACGTGATTGGAACAACATCCATGATTATATTCACATGAAACACAAAGCTGTATCCGTAAACATATTGTATTATTGTTATCAAACCGTGAGCATCCACTATGCCCTATAATATCATAAACATAACCATCCTCTTATCATCTTATATAGCACCATCCTTAGGTATCAAACATGTCACTGGTCACAACCTATCATTCACATCCCATCACCAACAAAGGTGTGGCCACAATATATCCACCTCATCTAGGGTTCCCAAACTAGGCATAACCCTCACCAAAGGTACCGCCTAACCTCACCAAAGGTGTGGTGGGCAGCACTATCCCTCACCCAAGGAGGTATCGGGTAGGGTTATAACCCTCACCCAAACTCTATCGGCTAAGGCACTAGCCATACATATCGGCCATCAACATAATGTGCACCCATGCACAAGGGGTAACATTTAGACTAGATATAATGTGTGTCAGGAAGCCAAGTGCAGGGTGTTATCAGGCAACCAAGTTGTAAAAAGGTGTGTCGGGCAACACAATGGCCCCATCGACCAAGATCCCTATTTCCCATTAGGGTTAGGGTTTCATGTCGGGCAGCCATCATCACCACATCGCCTAAAGCCCTATCGACCAAGGCCATGATGCCCAAGATAGTGTCGCCCAAGACAAAAACTTAACGCCCATCAAGCACACTACTGCCATCTATTAAATGACACCATGGCGCCCAAGGTGGCCTATCGTCCAACTGGGTTAAGCACAAACATATTGGCCAACACTATGGCACCCATCTTGGGTTATCCGTGGCCAAAACTCATATCAGGCAAAGGCAAACCAACCCATGTCGCCCAAGGCACAAAACATGAATATCTATCAAGCATGATGTCAGCTAAAAGCATAATGCCCACAACCACCATCTAAGGCAGGGTTCATATCATTCAAGGCATATCACCCAACAACACCATCATGGGTAAAAGGGGTCATATCGGGCAAAAGGGCAAAGAACACTACTTAGCATATCGCCCAAGTCTCAACCCTAGAAAAGGGGTATCGGGCAACTCATCACAAAGGGGTATCGTGCAAGAGGTTCCAAGGCCATATCGAGTAGGTCATCTTCAACCTCATGATTTCCACCAATGAGCCCTAAAAGCTCATGAGAGTGACTCACCTCTCAAGACAATTAAGTGAGAGAGGGGTATTGCACAACTTCCATCACCTATCGGGTAACAAGGAGGTCCATCTCCTCATATCGTCAAACCAACCCAAGCTCAACTCACCAATGGATTTGGAAACCCTAAGCTCACCTCTCAACAACTAATAGAGAGGGGTTTTGCCCAAGGAACTCCATCTCCATGGTTCAGCCAACCCAAGGCAAACCAAGATACAAAGATCTAGGGTTCATCTATAGCAACCTCATAACCATGGAAGC
This sequence comes from Alisma plantago-aquatica, assembly GCA_963693085.1. Lineage (NCBI taxonomy): Eukaryota > Viridiplantae > Streptophyta > Magnoliopsida > Alismatales > Alismataceae > Alisma > Alisma plantago-aquatica. Next base: position 579,529,503 of record OY856410.1, read on the forward strand.
AAGAAACATAGCTAGAAGATGACATGGCCGATCAAGATATATAGCATGCAACATGAAAAAGAAGTAGTATAGCTAGGGTTAGGAGTTATGTAACCCACCTCAAGCAAGCTCCAAAGCTCCAAGCACCAAGCTTCAAGCTCCAAGGCACCACCTTTAGCCAACACTAGGAGAAAGAGAAACTCCTTAACCACCATAGCCGAAAAGGAAAGGAAGAACAAGAAGAAAGAAGAAGATGACATGGAAGAAGGGAAGAGATACTCACCAAAGGAGCAAGAAACCTTCTAGGGTTTGGCCACCACTAGAGGAAGAAGAATACTAGAGCTATGTCACCCACCAAGCTCCACCAAGGGGGATGTATCAGCCACCAAGGAAGAAGGAAAGCGGCTAGAGGATCTAAAGAGCTTAGCTACTAAGGAGAGGGTTGTATATATATCATGGGGTGAAGAGGGAGAGCAAGGCAAGGTGGCACCCGCCCCTAGCACACTTGTCCAAGGAGTGTGCCACATGTAAGCACCCCAAAAACCCACGCCTATGTATTGCCATCCACTTAGCAAAGCAGCTGCCACTTGTCCAAAGATGGTGACACAAAAAAAGCTAGAAAGGGGATGTGTGTCACCCAAGATGGAAACCCACTCACCCTTGCCCGATACAACCTCCTTGGCCGACACAACCACCATGCCTATGCCGATACACCTTGGTCCTGCCCGACACAAGGCCTAACAAAGCAAAACAAAGCCCAAATTGTAACATCCTAGGATTTGATGCCTCAGATAACATGATCTTAAAAGGAATGATTGGACTACCCATATCACCAAGGTGCACCTCCTTTTTCGGGAGCCCATCACTAAGAACTCCATAGTTAAGCGTGCTCAGCTTGGAGTAGTACTGGGATGGGTGACCTATCAGGAAGTTGATCCTGGCATGCACGTGAGTGAGGACAAAGCACACAGTTAAGGCTAGTGGTGGTCTGTGGGGCCAGTCATCATTCTTGAAACTCTGCTAGAGCCTTCGATAGTGGGCCCGATCATTACAAATGGTATCAGATCCAATTCCCCTCCAGTAGGTGGGGCCCATATGGGCCTATGGCATGCCAGTCTTTGAGCTGTGTGGTCTATACATGTTGGAAAGGGCTTCCGAGTTTATGGAGCCACCCATGCACTGGTAGTGTCCAGGCATGTTGGAAAGGGCTATCCGAGTTGATGGAGCCGCCCTTGGGTTGGCAGCCGTGATCGGGAGCTGGGTGTACATGGGTCATTTGGGTCAGCACTGAAATGGGGAATGATTATGAGGCCATATAGTTGAGCCTTGACAAGGACATCAAGAGGCTAAGTGGGGGGAGATTGTAACATCCTAGGATTTGAGGCCTCAGATAACATGATCTTAAAATGAATGATTGGATTACCCATATCACCAAGGTGCACCTCCTTTTCCAGGAGCCCATCACTAAGAACTCCATAGTTAAGTGTGCTCAGCTTGGAGTAGTACTGGGATGGGCGACCTGTCAGGAAGTTGATCCTGGCATGCATGTGAGTGAGGAAAAAGCACGCAGTTAAGGCTAGTGGTGGTCTATGGGGCCAATCGTCATTCCTAAAACTCTGCTAGAGCCTTCGACAGTGGGCCCGATCATTGCACAAATAAGGATCAACAAGGAAAAACAAAGCCCAAAGATACTCAAGAAACAAGCCCAACACATCCTCTCAACCCTAGAGGATGCAAGGAGAGAGAAAAACATCTCTCAAGGTGGCAAAGTTGCACACCAAACCTAAAACCTAGGTAAATTGCAAGTTGCACCTCCACCTCTCAACAAAGCACAAACAAACCCTAATCACCACTTGAGGTGATTAGCAGGCATCTAAACACAAGGTTTAGGCAAAGCAAATAGGGTAAACCCAAAACAGAGGTCAGAGTCATTACAATTATCATTTCTTAGATGAGACTTTTATAAACATCTTGTTACCTCTCACTAGGCAACAACTACTCTCATGGCTCACATGGCACATTACACATCTTGTCACCTCTCACTAGGAAACAACTAACCAAATGCCTCACAAGGCCCATTAAACATCTTGTCACCTCTCACTAGGAAACAACTAACTACATGTTTCACAAGGCCCATTAAACATCTTGTCACCTCTCACTAGGCAACAACTAACCACATGGCTCACAAGGCCATTAAACATCTTGTCACCTCTCACTAGGCAACAACTATTAGGGTTAGGGTTTCCCTTTATAGCCGAATAGGGTTTCAAGTTCATATTATCAATCCAAACCATAATTAATTGCTCCACACATCTAGGAGCATACATTAATGTCATAAGTATTCAATCATACTTATTTAATCTCATCATTTTCATTAAATGATTATCAACACAAAGTATGAGTTTTTCTCGTATCCTTACTAGGATATTGATTACTTCATACTTTATTAAGTTGGCTCAACCTTTCCTTCAAGGTACAATAGCCTACTTAATAAATATTCATTAAACTCCATACCTCTTAATGTATGACTTGATATGAGACACTTCATGTGTTACTTCATCAAGTACATTGCATCTAAGGTGCTTTCCTTCATATTGGTTTTGAGGTGCTTCCACCATATCCGGCAAAGAAGTGTTTGTCTGTATGCTTCACACCATATCAGGCAGAGAGGTGTATGTGTGTATGCTTCACACCATATCGGGTAGAGAGGTGTGTGTGTGTGATTGCTTCACACCATATCGGACAGAGAGGTGTGTGTGTGCTTGCTGCACACCATATCGGGTAGAGAGGTGTGTGTGTGTGTATACTTCACACCATATCGGGCAGAGAGGTGCGTGTGTGCCTACTTCACACCATATCGGTCAGATAGGTGTGTGTGCTTGCTTCACACCATGTTGGGCAAAGAGGTGTGTGTGTGTATTCTTCACACCATATCGGGCATAGGTGTGTGTGTGTGCTTGCTTCACACCATATCGGGCAGAGAGGTGTGTGTGTGTGTATGCTTCACACCATATCGAGTAGAGAGGTTCCTATTTGTGTACTTGAACCCGATATCACTTTTGAGGTGTTTGTTTGACATCATATCGTGCAAGAGGTGAATACTACACCACCATATTGTGGAAGAAGGTATACAATCATATCCATACCATTTTAGTGAAGTAGGTGCATCATCATATCGAATTAGAGGTGCTTGCTTGTGTGCTTGCACCTGATATCACTTTTATAAGGTGATACCATCATCATCAAGCTCTAGAACTTCGTTCTAACTATTATAGTTCATGGAAACATGTCTAAGCAACTACTAGAACTCATAATGTCATCAACTATTTCAGAAAATATCGGAATTAAAAGTAGTTCATTTAGTGTAGCAATTTAGGTGATGAATAATAACATGGTTGAGTTAAAGTTATATAACCTACCTTAAGAACAACTTCAAATCTCCAATATAAAAATCTTCACATTCCTAAGCTTGAAGATGACTTATCAAAAGTCCAAGGCTCGTTCACAACTCCTTCATATATAAGGAATCACCATGGATAAGCAATTGGTGAAGAAGAAAAGAAAGGAAGATCATAACTCTAAAATTATGCTTCAATCCAAGGTTGAATATGACTTATCAAAAGTCCAAGGCTCGTTCAAAACTACTTCATATACAAGTAATCATCATGGATAAGCAATTGGAGAAGTAGAAAAGAAAGGAAGATCATAACCCTAAAATCATGCTTCAATCCAAGGTTGAAGATGATCATGGCCACACCTTAGGGTTCAATATTGAGATCCTTATTGCTCCTTAGCACCATGCATGATACCTCACCTCTTGTGCATGATATTTCATCACTCTTGGCCGATATCCCCCTCACTTGAGGTCAAAACACTTCACTATGGCCGATATCACCTTACTAGGCCGATACCATCTTACTTGGCCGATATGAACTTGCTATGGATGATACCTAAAGCCCTATGCATGATACCCCTTCACTCCTACACGACAAAAAGGATCCATGCACAATAACTTAAAGAAAGAGGGAGGTAGGATTCGAAAAATTTCACTTAAGGGTGAAAGGAGGGGTATATATACTTATTGTTCATGAAGAAGTGTGAAAATGAGGTGTCATCAATTTGAGCTAGTAGGTGCCACGTGTCCATACATGGATGACACATGTACATGCATGCATAAACATTTATATTGACATGCAAAATAGTTGAGGATAATATAGGGATGAAAATTCGTCCATTACATATCCCTTTGAATAAGATATATCAGTTAAATCATCACTTTATTCACAACCCAATAAAACTTTTCTAAGGAAGTTGTAACCCGATAAACCTCACCTTGTTCAAGTGCTTTGCACGAAATTTCCTTTGCTAAGGGTCCACAAAACGATATGAGACTCCCCCTATGGCTCCTTGGCCGATAGACACTCATATATAAGCTTTTCAACTTGATACAACTCAAGTTAAGGTTTCATATTCAACCTTTTTCTTGGTCATTTCATCACCAAGATTACCATCACTCATAATTGATTCAAACATGGTGTATCCTTCTTTCTATATCCTCTAAATGATACTAGGAGGGAGTAGGGACACTCTAGAGGTGTTAATTTGCATATCAACCCTATATTTTTGGTAAATTACAATTTGTACCAAAATTGGTGCACAAGGTACCATCATTATTCAAACAAGTTCAAACTTGGAATTTAGGCTTTCCACAAGCCACCACCTTGCATAATTCTCTATATTATGATGGTAAAACGCATGAGTCATGTTAAACATATGACACATTGCACTTTAACCCCTTATCTTGGGTAAATTACATTTTGGTCCAAAACATGAGAACATTGCTCAAACATTATTCAAACAAGACCAAATTTGAAGCATAAGTTTGTTACCTGGTAGCAAAACACTTTAGAGGATTATATTCAAGTTCTAATCAACTTACTTAGACAAAACAAATAGGGTTACCTCATAACCCAAGTCAGGGTCATTACAAGTTATAAACCCCTAACAAGGATTTTGTCCCTGAAATCCCAGGTAAAGGGAGATAGATATTATTCATTTATCATATCATCAAGTCTCCACATAACATCTTAATGTCATGGAGATGCCATAGAACTTTAATCAACACAAAGTTATTTCACACATGGTTATCATGGAATCTGTCATATAGGACACATACTCCATTGTCCTTTTCGATCAAGCACTTAATCCTTGTGTCGCCCAAGCAATAATGAAAAGGATGGTGGAGTATGTGTCCTATATGACATTATCGACAGTCAATAATGAAACATAGGACACATACAATTCTATGTAAGGTAACACTTTTCTTAGCCAGAGAAACATTATACATACCTTATTTAACTTCTAGGTGTCATACCTTACTAATACATTATCGAAGGTTCACCTATCATCAACCATAGGTAACCTCCATACTAATGTTCACAACCTATTCGTCATGTCTCACCATCATGATCAAAGATATGGGCTCAAGGTAGCAAGATATCATACTAACATATGAGGCTCACTATAACACTTAGGGTCATTGGGTTAGGGAACAACCCTCACCAAAGGTGTCACCTACCCTCACCAAATGTAGGTAGCGACCAACAAACCTTCATTAAAATCTGGTATCGGCTACAAGGCTTCAACACCACAATTTGAGGTGGTATCAGACAAGATTTTTATTAGGTAAAACCGGCAAGCTCCACCCATGTCTGTTATGGGACAAAATCGTGTCATGCAAAGAAGCCACCCAGGTCATATCGTTCAAACACACCTTAGCCCATCATGGCCAAGGGACAATATTCTAAGTCATCTGGCAAATCATATAACTAACATATCTTACATCATATCGGGTTAGGCAACCTTACAACTATGTCAGCCAAGAACCCCATAACATTAGAGAAACTAAGGTATCCTCTAGGTCAACCCTAGAATGGTCAACTCCCTTTATATCGGGTAATGAAGCATGTACTGGACAAAGGCATCATATCTTCATATAGGGTATCGATCAAGAACTCAACCCTTGTTTCACCCAAGCAATCATGTACACAACATGCTCATACCGGGTTAGGGCTGATGATATTGGGCAAACCAACATCGTGTACCTAGGTGTCCCCATAGAACTTAAATCATGTTGATGTATCGGCTAAGACCTCTACAAGTGTGTGTCAGGTAAGCAAGGGTGTCAGGTTAGGTCCTTCACCAAGGCATATCGGGAAAGGATACTTAGTGTCACCCAAGAACTTACTCAAGAGTAGGGTTCACATCTAAGGTATCGTACAAAGCACAACAAGGTCATATCGCCCAACGCATCATAACGGACAACATATCATATCGGGCAATGCCTAACTAACTCAACTATCAAGAACCATATCAGGTGAGGGATCAACAAGGCATCTACCATTATAACACCCAAGACTCATGCTACTGTATCACCCAAGCTATGACTCAAAGAAGGAGAGGGATATCAGAAAACACTACCTCTAAGGGTATCATCCTCACCAAGGATCAGCCTATCGGGTTCCCTATACCAACCCAAAGATACCCATCACCAAGGCATATCCACCCCTTACCGCCCAAGGTACCATACAAGGGTTCACCCCTAAGGACATGTCGTGCAACTAGGATAGATCATCATCTCAACACTAAGGTCAACACTTCTATCGACCAAGGGACCAACTAGGTGTCAACCAACCATAACACCCAAACCCTAACCCTAGGGTAGGAAAAAGGATAATGGTCACCACAACATATCACCCAAGGATACCTAAAGTGTTGGCTCACCTCCCAACAAACAAGTGAGAGGGGTTTTGCACAACCTCTAGCATATCAGGCAACAAGGGTAGAGCAACACCCTATCGGCCAACCAACTCAACTTATCACCCAAACATCTACACCATAGGTTCACCTTTCAACCAAGTAGAGAGAGGAGTTTTTCCCAAGATACTAGAGCTTAGGATCACCTCTCAAGTACAAGGAGACAAAGGGGGGTATAGCTCATGATCCACCAGTCAAAGCATGACCTATCAGACTAAGCACCATATCGTGCAACCACTATATCGGGCAAACACTATATCGGGTATTTTGTGCATGTCGGGTTGGTCATCTTCAACCTCAATACACCCCATACCATCCTGCAAAAGGAGAACAAGTTAAAGGAAGTAATAAAACGTAGCATTTCCATTAGAACAGATCTCAAGTTCCACATACACAACTATCAAAGAGAAGGGTATCGATTTAAAGATAAGAATCAATGTATGCATATGTGGAGAGTGAACATAATAGAGATGGTTAAGAGTTATGTAACCTGCCTTAAGAGGGTCTCCATGAAAGGCATCAAGATTCTTGATCCAAGTAGAAAACCCACATTACTCACCAAGAAGATCATCCATTCAAAGCTCTAAACATGCCTTCGACACCATCATCATCACCTTAAGAAATAAAAGATGAAGAAGAAGAAGATACCATGGTTATGCTTAGCTTAAGAAGAAGAAGAGAGAGAGAGGACCACGACCTTGCTTACTCTCATCAGGGGTCCATCTATGGCTGAGAGGGAAAGAAGGAGATGAAGAATAAAGCACAAGGAAAAGCTAGTAAAGAAGCATGACTCACCAAGGTCGGATCTTGAGCAAGAAGTCTCCATGGGCAAGGAGCTCGCCCTCCCAAGCTCCATGGGAGTTTCCTTAAGCTCCCAAGCTCCCAAGCTCGTCCCATACAAAAAGGGGAAAGAAGGTATATGAAAGGGGTTACTTGGGTGGAGAGGAAAGGGGTTATATACACCAAGGAAGAGAGAGGTAGCAAAGGGAAGGTGTCATAACCAAATAAGCTTAGATGCCACTTGCTCAAGCTCTTAATGCCACTTGTTGCCACCCAAGCTACACATGCACGGCCTGGTGATACACTCTAGGAGGTGTATCATGCTGCTAGACAACCTCCATGTGTGATACACCCCTTAAACCGATACATGCATCAAGTTTTACCTGATACACTAAAGGACAAGAGAGCATATGTGACATATATGACATAAAAACCATATAGAGATGTCACTCCTAAAATCTCATCCGAACAGGGTGCCCAAGCCATCATACATGTACTAGGTGATGCCAAAAGGAAGCAAGAAAACTATATAGAAGGTAAATTGCATATTAGCCCTCTACTTTGGGTAATTTGCAATTTACACCAAAACTAGCACATAAAGCACAAGCATCATCCAACCAAGCTCAAACTTGGAACATAGGCCCTCCACAAGGTACCCCACAACATCATTCTTTTTCCAATGATGCTAGATAACTAAAGGTATGCTCTACATTTGACATATTGCAATATAACCCCTTACCTTGGGTAAATTGCACTCTGGTCCAAAACAAGCAATCATTGCTCAAACAACATCCAAACGGGACCAAACTGGAAACATAATCTTGTCACATGATATCATAACTTCTTGAAGGATTAGATTAAGGTTCTAAGCACCTTACTTAAGCAAAGAAAATAGGGTAAGTGACCGGCCTAAATCACACGTCCCAAAATTGGAGGTGGATTTGAGGTAGTCGAGCTTTTACATTTATAACCTGAATCCTTCTAGGCCCCCGCAACTTTGTTTACGGGGTTGAAGTAGATATACAGGGTCGAACACAGGGACAAGGGTGGTAGTGTTGAGAACTCAGAATCGACATGCTACACTCCGACAAGGATAAGAGATGATAAAATCCCCAAAAGGGAACAGCAGAACGAGATCGATAAAGCAAAAGAAAACCCTATCTCCAACTGGAGTTACAAGGAAAACTTAGGTTTTAAGCATTTACAAGTTTTTAGGGATTTTTCGTGCAATAGAAATGGAGAGATAAAACTCAAGCTAAGGCAAGGTACCAAGGAGAAAAACTTCGGTAAAACAAGCGGCAGCAGGAACATCCTGCACCCCTCCTCTCAGAGCAGGTACCTCTAACCAAGCATCAACACCACTCTCGAGGTTGATGGACTTAAGTTAGAGTGGAAAGGTTACTACAAAAACTTCGATTCCAGGCACTCTCATACTCTAGAATCAGACCAAATACGAGAGCCACAACACCTCTCTCAAGGCTGTTGGAACGGGAAAACACGATTCAGTAGCTAATCGAAACGCGATCCAACATACAAGCTAGAGTTCGAATATTAAACATAGCATTCATCCAACCAGGGTACCAAGCATAAAGCAATAGATAATTAAACTCTTCGATTTCTATTAACATATAAAGGGTTGATTACATTGCAGGAGTAAAAAAATAAATGACAGAAATAAAGGATAAACATCGCCCTCTTGATATAGAAGGTCGACAGGCTACAACTGACACTCCGGCCCGATACCGGGCAGGACCCTAGCCTGATACAGCCATTTCGGGCGACACACCCTCTCAGGCGGCACGCGGTGATGGGCCAGGTGTATCGTGCATGAACCCTGGGCCGATACGGTCATGTCGGGCGGCACCCTATCGGGCGACACGTATCAGGGTTAGTATCATGCTGGGCTATAGTGAGGTGCATCTAGTATCGGTCACTTGTATCCAATATCTACGTTATGTCGGCCGATATCGGCCTGCAGTGGTGCTCGGGACGACACTAAGTGAACCATTCCCTCCCTCTCGGGATGGGGAAATGCTCACCTAGTGTCTCCCGTCACAACCACTGAGGCACGATGCTCTTGCTCTTGCAGCGTTCCTTGGGAAGATTCGCGCAAGGTTCCGACCTGTCTTTTCGGCTTCCTATAGCTGTTATTTATAGGCAGCGGTTGGGGAAGTTATGGTGCACAGGGCGCCACGTGTCCTCCTTGTCTTTGCGTAGTCAGTGGACGACCGATATTGGTATCGCCCGTCACAAGGATTGTCGGCTGTCGGTCATGTGACGTGCGGCGCCTGCCGGTGGGTGGCCTGTGCCACGTGACAAGCTTCGTTGTCGTGGCGAGCTCAGCTCCCTATCGTGTAGAAGACGTATCGCCCACTAGTTTCTTCTTGCGTGACATCCTTATGTCGCGCGTCGGTGTGTGGTGCTACCCTGTCGGGCAGTGATCGTATCGGCCATCTGGAAGGCCGATGCAGGTGGAATTTGTTTGTGGTCCGGGACGACCTTATTGACGATAAATGGGTCAAAATTGGAGGAAAACACTGCAAAATATGGAAATATTGAATTAAGAGTGTCGTTTGGCCAATTATTGCAAAAGTACATATAAACATAGAGGAAAACAGTTAAAAAGGCAGTTTTGATAACAGAATAACAGTCTAAAACATCACAAAATTTGGTGTTATCGACTCCCCCAAACTTAGCGTTTTGATTGTCCTCAATCAATCTTTATTTCGTGATGCTTCTTCTTGCTCGCTTTAGTTTTTAGTTTAAGAGGTAAGACAAGAATCGCGATGCCTTTAGGGATAATGCTGCCCCACTATAAACAAAAGACCTTGTGTTTCCTGCCTTATTATTTCAGTAAAATTTTCTCTATAGCTTCAACGAGACTTTTGTGTATGATTCCAAAGTTAGCTTTCACACCAAATAGCTTTTAGGGGTAGAAAGTTGTGTATAGGGTAGGCTAAGGCTTTTTGGGGGTTTTCTTGTTTCCCATTAGTCCATCCAGGTAAGGGTCCGTTAGCGGGCAAGTGGTCCCTGCAGTCCAAGCCAGTTGGCTTTAGAGCAGTGATTTCACATCCTACGTACCACTGCCCCGGATCTACCATGCCTAAAGATGGGTACTTTTGGACGACAAGTGTGTATATATTTTTTTCTTTTTCTTTTATTGGGCACAACTCTCATGCTTTTATTCACCCTCATAAGGCTTCTTTCTCTTTTTTGGGATTTTTGTTGGGTAAGGGGAAACAAAAGGATTTTTGTTGTTTGGGTAGCTTTTTCATTCTCCATACTCGTCTCTTAGCTGTTGTGAGATTATTATTTTTTCAAAATTTTTGGCACGGAAAAACGTAATCTTTTGTTTGTTTGAGGCAGCATTATCAGAAAGATATAACAAAACTTGCATCTCATTAAGCACATAGAAACAAACTGGCAAGAAGTCACATCCGGTTTTTACTAATATAGCGACTTTGTACATATGTATGGAGATGATATAAACAAAAAATTTTCAAAACTTTGGTATGAACATATATATGTACAAATGATATAGGAAAGAATCAAAAGAATAAAGAATATGAGACAAAAGAATGAAGAATTTGAGGCAGAAAAATCAGAAAATTTTCAAAATTTTTATACCTCCCTCACTGGTACATGGTACCCCCCCAAACTTACTCCACACTCTGTCCTAGAGTTGTGAGGTAGATAAGGTGAGGTAATGTTACTCCAGTGAGGTTAGCTGGTGAGCATGCCTTTGTCAGATAGAAGCTCCCACACATATTCTCCTCTTTTGTTGTGATAATCGATGTGGTGGAGCTGGTCAGGCGTTGCTTCATTTTCTATCCATTCCAAGACAAAGATGCCGCAGTCGTTGGATAGGGGAATCTGCTGGAACTGCGGTGGAAGAACTGGAGTTCATGCCATTGGCTTGCTTGCGTGTCTAGGAATGGTTGGATCATCTTTGACACCTCGTCATAGTATTTTCGAACTAAGCATTTGACGGATGACAACGGTTCTGATGTACACAACACTGGATGGTTTTTGTTGCTGTCCGAGCTGTTGTAGAAGATCCCTTCTCGTAGCTGAGTGTACATTTTCAGGAGCGTCCAATGGCTATAATGCAGGACTGGCAGGAAGATCGTGTGTGGAACCTCGCTCTCCAATTCTTCCAGAAATGATTGCTTTGCTCCTGTTTCATCGGCGAGGCAAATGTCATTGAACAACATAGGATGAGCTATGTATGCGTGTTCAAGCCTTGGTTGTATTGTTTGCATGTAAGCGGCCGCCACATATACAACCAGACATCCTCCTTCTTTTACCATGTCCCTTAAGTCATCGACTGGGACTACGACATTGCCTGCCTGATAGATGAAATCCGATGGGGTGAAATCAACCAACTTCAGAAGGATATCGTTGACCTGCTCCTGCGTGAGAGTAGCGCACAAGAAGCAGTCGAAATTTTTGATCAGCCCTTCTGTAGTTTCAGGCGAAGTAGTGTCTTCCATCCCGTGCAATTTCCGCAGGATCTCTAATTGCTTGCCTGCCCTGTAGGTGTCAGTCGCCATCTCTGCTTCTTTCTCTAGGGAGCTGCTGGAATGTGAAGTGTCTTCTTCTAGGTCACCGTCCAGCAGCTTCTCAAGCACCCTTGTGTCTCAGAAATAGTGCTCGTCCTTGATTAGTAACATGGCGTAAATGCTCCTGCGGCGATAGAAGCATGTGCCCCTAAGGGCTCTCAAGTTTTCGAATGTATTGAGCACCTCCATGGCACTCAAGATGGCGAAGGTGCTGTTTCCGCTTCCCCTTTTTGCCTGGACGGGGAGGACTTGGATAGAAAAGAAGTGCCAAACATCTTTGTGATGTTGGCTTCCGTGCTTGATAACTTGGAGAAGACGCAGTGGCAGGAGCCTCAATTGCTTGTCCTCCGGGCGGCTGAAAACATTCCCGGAGCGCGACACCTCATCATTGCTGCAGTTCAACAGCTGGACGTCGTGGTTCCTGGGGTCTGCCATGCAGAGGAACCACACATTGTGGTGCTTATACGGGGCCAACACGAAGTTTGGTCTATTCTTTTTGATGTGGTTCAGCATGTCGGCCACCGCACTGGAGTCTAAATCTCCCTTCATCAGTCTTCTCGCTAAGGTTAGGGTGGCGTTGTATATTGTCTTCCGGCCTGTCCTGCTGTCGATATTTTCTATTATCGCACTTTCAAGGACCCTATATAGTCTTTTGCCAATGACGGCCGGCGTGCGGAACATACTTCGAAGATCTTCCTGTCGTACGAAGAAGTAGCCGTCACTCCAGACGACGTCTTCTTCATCAGCCTGTAATCTTAAGACCTTATTCAGCAAATTCTGGTCTCTGATCGTCAGGCATCCGATGGCTCTTCTGTCGAAGTCGGCAATCTCAAAGGAGGGTATCTCAGATGGCTCACGGAACCTATCCGCCATCGAGCGTCTTCCTCGGGGGAGGTGTCTTTCATTGACAACATAAACATCCCCCTTTTCTCCCTCGGATTCATCAGAAGAGTCTACCCCGACGCTGATGTCTCCGTGATCGTCTTCAGCTTCATCCAGGGGGACTGAGGGATTTTCTTTTTCCAGGCCTAGGGATCTCTCCCATCCTGCTGGAGCTCCGTCGGATGACCCTTGCGGCGTCCTCTCCTCGGGCATTGTTGATTGCCCGCTGGAGGCAGAGGAGGATGCTAATTTTGAGGAGGACGTTGACGAAGAAGGAGGAGAGCCTCGGCTAGGGGGTGACAGTGACCTTCTCGGCTGCCTTCAGCGCAGATGGCCATCCCTCCTGTCTAGCCTTTCCTCGATCTTGTCGAGGCATTGGAGAACTTGCTGAAGTGTCACAGTCAAAGTTTCTAGTCCGCCGAGAAGGCTAGCTAGAGTCAGCAGCTCTCGTTCTTGGCTATTCAGCCTGTCTTGGAAAGATGCAAACTTGTGGGTTAAGGAAATACAGGTAGCTGAGTTGTTATCCGTTACCTCCCGCAAGTAGTCCAGCTCGTGCCCTAACATCTTCCTGAGTGACGTAGGGGTTCGCGCGGGTCTCCCTCCCGTCCTCATGACATCTTGCTCGCGTGATGGTCCAGCAGGAGAGGTAGAGTCTATCTCAATCGTTCACGATGCAGATGCCGCCGGGCGAGGCGACGACACTTTTTCAGCTATCACCCCCTTGCCCCCTTGTCGTGGTAGAGAAGGCCGTGGCGTGGGCGGATGCTGCTCCACCTCTACACTGTTGGTGATCCCCTTAGCCCCTGCACTAGGAGACTCCGGCGGCGGCGTCAGCTGCGCACCTTCGAGCTCCGTCTGAAGGATCGCGGCGAACACCTCATTACTGGCGTCTGGCTACGGTCCTTCCTCTGCCTCTTCAGGCATTATAGGAATTTTGGGGGCTACAACTATCTCTTCCAGGACAGCTCCCGTAGTTGTTGTCTCGACGACCTTAATGGTCACCGGTTCTTCCTCAGCCACTCTAGGATTCGTCATGGTAGTGGCTGGTATAGAAGGAGCGATGACAACTCTAAAAGCTACTGTCGTCGGTAGCTCTGGAATTTCTACTGGCTCGGTGCAGGCTGTTGATGCTTTTTCCCGCCTTGGATCGAGAGGAATTGGTTCTCCTCTCGTGACCACCCTTTATTGGGTTCTGGTGGTGGCGACATAGGCTGTATCTACCGCCAGAGCTTCAATCTCCGCGGTAGTGAAGACCAGTTTTTCTGCGTCGTAATCGGCGCAGCGAGGGAGCGGGAGGAGGATGTTCGTCCTTGTAAACTTGTAGAAGTAGTCCCTCCCCTCCTTCTTTATGATGCTGGTCCTCATCAGGTACTTGATGTCGATCACTTCATCGCCCTGTATCCTCGAAAGGCTATGCGGCTCTTTTGGGTACCTGAGCCCAGCTGCAATCAAGTTGATGATGCCACCCATACAATATTCGTTGGTGACATCCTTTATTGGGTGTAGTCTGTTCAGCAAGAGTCATCCGAGGTTGATCACTCTTCCCTCCATTATGTGCCACATAACATGGAGTTCTTCTGCGTAGATATTGCTGGACTCATTCTTGCTGAACAGCAGGCACACCACCAGTTTGTGCACGATTCTCCAAAAGCAGGAGTGCACCGCCGCCACCTTGCTTCCCGGCTTAAATGATGATTTTTCGGTCAGCTTGTTCCAGAGCTCCATGGGGTTGAACCCGTCTCCTTCGGTGATTCTCTCACCGTTATCCATTAGATTCTTCTCCTCCTCACTGGAAGAGAAGATCTTGTTCAACAGCTTCTCGGAGATGGCGTGCTCCGAGTTGTATAGTCGGGCTTGTAGTCTATCCGCTCCGCTGTATTCTTCTTTTTCTGCAGCAGAGTTCTTTACCCGACGGAGAGAGGAAATGAACTCCCTCATGAGTTCGGTGTAGGAAGAGGACCGGCTAAATCAGATCCTCCTCAGCCCTACAGCGACGAGGACGCCCTTCAGTCTTTCATAAATGCCCAACTCAACGAACGAAGACTGATGGCAGAACCGGCTCGGCCTGTAGAGCCTGGTTGCCAGCTCTACATAACGACATGCGTGCTCATCGTCTCTCGACACGAACCTCCCTGGTGTGTGTTCTGGGGATTCTGCCACTGCTGTTGAAGCGGTGATTGGAGCCACTGCTTCTCCTACCCTCGCCCTCTTTTCCACAGCTGACGACCCAACTACTTCTAGATTCGGGTGTTTTTGCCCGACGGTGGTTGCTTCGAAGGTGACCCTTTTGCCGTGCTCATCAACTTGGACAACTGTCTGCTTGACGCGGGCCATTCCTGTTAACAAATTCTTTGATTAGTTGAAATGTGCTGATGTTGAAGAAAAAAATTAAACTGAAGGCACGATAAGAATTGGATTGATACGACAATGATCCATGCCACTATATCGAGCGATACTAGGTTTTCAGAGATTAAGGCTCGTGCCCTATACGAGATATGTGTATCGTCCGTCACGTCAAAAGAATTTGAAAAATAGGACGACACAACTAGAACTGCCCGTCAGGAAAGATGCCCGACATGGGTGTGTCGGGCGATAAGGTTCGCGAAAAACAAACACCCGATACGGGGCCTGATAGAAAAACGACGTATCGTGCGACATCAAAGCAAATAGGGCGGTTGTGGAGGGCGGCACGGTTACCGCCCGACATGCGTATCGGGAAGAGACGGCTAAAAGCGTGTCACACAGCACATGTGTCAGGCGATACGAGGAAAAGCTCTTCTGTGCTTGCAAGCCCGTTATGTTATGCACGATAGGGCGGTCGTGTCGGGCAAGATAGGGCGATATCACTGTCGGGCTATACCTTTGCTGTTTCCTTAAGCTTTTGCGCTACACGAGAGCGGGAAAGTGCTGCACGATACGGGAGCAAAAGAAGGAAGTTATAGCATGATACCAGTAGGTAAAACAGTGAAAGCAGCAGCCCGACACGGTAAAACTTCGCCGCTATATATAGCGATCCGACCCGGGGTAAAACTGGTAATTCGGGGGCGCACGTGGGCCATTGGAATAAACCATTCCTGAGACGGGCAGTCCATCCAGTACGACCTTTGCAACGCCTGAAGTACCACTGCCCGATATGAGCGTGTTCCCTACATCGGTTCAGTCGCTACCCGATATGACCCTTCGGAGTAAAAATTAAGAGGAAGAACTTTAAAACAAAGCGAGCAAAAGCGGTCAATGAGTAAAACATCATTGGCCTAAGGCTAAGATCCCGGCCTCAGATGGCATTACCCATCTCGGTCTATAAAAACAAAGCGGTGGCCCATAAAACAGAAGAGTCAACGCATGTGGCGCATGCACTGACTCAGGCCTTATTACAGTCCATAATGTTTGCAATGTTTGTTTTGAAGGAAAGTAAATTGCAACCTATTCTAGGAAAGAAAATAAATCTCGGGTTGAGCGCTGTAGTCCTTGTTTCCAGCTTGACAGTTCCAGCCTTTTCACTCTTTCGCTCCTGGCGTCATCCATCTTCCTGCAACTCGATCCTCGTTCCCTTTTGTCACTGCCCTGCCTTCTTTGCCGGTTCAGTATTCGATGGAATCTTCCCTGACAGGTTCTTGATTAACTCGGCCATTTGAGCTAGTTGCTGATCAATCTGGCGTTGATGCGTTTGCATGTCCGCCATTTGTACCTGCAATGAGTTCAAAACTCCCGAGTTTGATAGCGCGCTCTGCGGTAGTTGGTTATTGATAGTGTCTTGCCTTTTCATGAAGTTAAACAACTGGCCAACCACATCCGACTGGCCAGAAACCTTGTCCTGTTACTTGTTTGGTACTTGGTACTTGGCTTGGCTTTGGAAATTACCTTTGTTTGTCTGAAAGGGGGTGTTTTTAGCGTACTGGCTGGGTCCTCCCCTTTTCTCAAACGCTTGGGGTGGCTTAGACGAGCTATGCAGCTGATGTGAATTCTTGGCTGCATCTTTGTTGCCGTAATTGAACCCAGGGTGGTCCGACCTCTTAAAATTTACAAAAGAGACATTTTCAGTCTCTTCGATCTCAGACTCAGATTCACTCGACACTTCTGGCCGGGTGTAGATGCATTTGTCTGCCCCATGGCCCCCTTCTCCACATGTCATGCATTTAATCACCTTTTCAATTTGCTTTTTCCCTTTTCCACCAAACTCCCTTAGCTGCTTGACGTCTGTTGCAATCCTTTGTATTTGAGAAGTTATTGATTCCAGAGCCTTGGATTCCAGGGAGGGTCCTTCACTTACCTTCTTGGCCTGCCCTCTGTCGGATCTATCATATTCCGCGCCGGCTTGTAGCTCGGCCATGTTTTTGATGATCCTTTCAGATTTGCTTGGCTTTTTCCCCAGGAAGTCACTTCCTACTACAACATTTAGTGAAACCTTTTCGTCGGGGGTTAGACCATTGGAAAAGGTAGTGACCAGGAAACCCTTCTTATAGTTATGGTGAGGGCAGTCCCTCTGATATTCCTGGAATCTTTCCCAGTCGTCGTGGAGATTCGCGCTGGGCCTTTGCATAAAAGAGGTTATCTTTTGCATGTTCCTTACTGTCTTCTTAGTTGGATAGAATTTATTTATGAAAGCGTCAGCTAGTGCTCCCCATTCATTTAGAGACTGGTGGGGAAGTCCCAAATATCACGATAGGGCCTTGTCTTCCAAAGAGAAGACGAAACCCTTACAGTAAATGACCTCCTGTGGTACACCTCGTATCTTAATTGTGTCGCAGATGTTTTTGAACGCGTCCAGGTGATGGTACAGGTTGTCAGTCTTGGAGCTCCCTCTGAAGCTCTTATTTTGGATCATCGATATTACAGAGGGCTTGAGCTCAAAGTTGGTGGCGTTGAAATGTGGAATGATGATCGGGTACCGGGAGTTGTTAGCTTTTGTGGAAGCTAACTCCCTTAAGGTCTTTTCTTCCTCCTCCGAGTCGTTGATGTCGATTTCTTCCCGACGTTGTTCCTGGTTGTTGCGATTTCTTCCTTGCCTCTGACGGTGACGGCGTCTGTTTCGGTGATGATCCTCCTTGTACTCTCCCGATTTTGGATCTTCTTGTTGAGCGTTACCATCGTACCGGTCGTTGCCTTTGGGTGGAGGCAAGTCAGGCCTCCTACCTTGGCGTTCGCCTCCATAATGTTGGGGTTCGACATGAGGAGGCATATTGGTGTTGGTGTTTGGTGGAATAGATCACCGTACTTCAGAGTACCTGGAAATAGTACGAAGAATTGAGTCAGAAAATTGAATTATTTGTTTCAGGCAAAGAATAATGATAATAATAACAAAAGAAAGAAAATAGTGCTGTCAAGCTTATTTCTAAGCTTGAGGCATGGGAATGTAGTTAGTGGATTCGGATTCGTCAACAGTGCTGTTTTGCCTTATCCCCGACAACGGTGCCAAAAAGTTGACCGGCCTAAATCACGCGTCCCAAAATTGGAGGCGGATTTGAGGTAGTCGAGCTTTTACATTTATAACCCGAATCCTTCTAGGCCCCCGCAACTTTGTTTACGGGGTCGAAGTAGATATACGGGGTCGAACACAGGAAAAGGGTGGAAGTGTTGAGAACTCAGAATTGACACGCTACACTCTGGCAAGGATAAGAGATGATAAAATCCCCAAAAGGGAACAACAGAATGAGATCGATAAAGAAAAATAAAACCCTATCTCCAACTGGAGTTACAAGGAAAACTTAGGTTTTAAGCATTTAGTAGTTTTTAGGGATTTTTCGTGCCACAGAAACGGAGAGATAAAACTCAAGCTAAGGCAAGGTACCAAGGAGAAAAACTTTGGTAAAACAAGCAGTAGCAGGAACATCCTTCACCCCTCCTCTCAGAGCGGGTACCTCTAACCACACATCAACACCACTCTCGAGGTTGCTGGACTTAGGTTAGAGTGGAAAGGTTACTACAACAACTCCGATTCTGGGCACTCTCGTACTCCAGAATTGGACCAAACACTAGAGACACAACACCTCTCTCAAGGCTGTTGCAATGGGAAAACACGATTCGGTAGCTAATCGAAATGCGATCCAACGTACAAGCTAGAGTTCGGATATTAAACATAGCATTCATCCAACCAGGGTACCAAGCATAAAGCAGCAGATAATTAAATTCTTCGATTTCTATTAACATATAAGGGGTTGATTACATTGCAGGAGTAAAAGAAATAAATGAAAAAAATAAAGGATAAACGTCGCCCTCTTGATATAGAAGGTCGACAGGCTACAGCTGACCCTCCAGCTCGATACTGGGCAGGACCCTAGCCCGATACAGCCGTGTCGGGTGGCACACCCTCTCAGGCGGCACGCGGTGATGGGCCGGGTGTATCGTGCGAGAACCCTGGCCCGATACGGTCATGTCGGGCGGCACCCTTTCGGGCGACATGCCACGGCGGGCGACACGTATCAGTGTTAGTATCATGCTGGGCTAAAGTGAGGTGCGTCTAGTATCGGTCACTTGTATCCAGTATCTACGTTATTTCAGCCGATATCGGCCTGCAGTGGTGCTCGGGATGACACTAAGTGAACCATTCCCTCCCTCTCGGGATGGGGAAATGCCACCTAGTGTCACCCGTCACAACCACTGAGGCATGATGCTCTTGCTCTTACAGCGTTCCTTGGGAAGATTCGTGTAAGGTTCAGACCTGTCTTTTTGGCTTCCTATAGCTGCTATTTATAGGCAGCATTTAGGGAAGTTATGGTGCACAGGGCGCCACGTGTCCTCCTTGTCTTTGCGTAGTCAGTGGACAGCCGATATCGGTATCGCCCGTCACAAGGATTTTCGGCTGTCGGTCACGTGTCGTGCGGCGCCTGCCGGTGGGTGGCCTGTGCCGCGCGACAAGCTTTGTTGTCGTGGCGAGCTCAGCTCCCTGTCAGGTAGAAGATGTATCGCCTGCTAGTTTCTTCTTGCACGGCATCCTTATGTTGCGCATCGGTGTGTGGTGCTACCCTATCGGACAGTGATCGTATCGGCCATCTGGAAGGCCGATGCAGGTGGAATTTGTTTGTGGGCCGGGACGGCCTTATTGACGATAAATGGGTCAAAATTGGAGGAAAACACTGTGAAAGATAGAAATATTGGATTAAGAGCGTCGTTTGGCCAATTATTGCAAAAGTACATATAAACAGAGAGGAAAACGGTTAAAAAGGCAGTTTTGATAACAGAATAACAGTCTAAAACATCACAAAATTTGGTGTTATCAGTAAGCCCAAAACATGGGTCAGGGTCCTTACAACAAGATTCTTGATTCTGAGGAGTCTTCCATACTCCTCATTCTATTTAGCATTTCACTTTCAAGGAAAGATCGGAGTTATGTTCTGTCACCCATTTGGGACTACATGTCTCTTCATACATTTGGTGTGTCATCTAATCTACTGACACAACACTAAACTTTCTTACTACTTGTACCAACTATCTCATTAGTTGTACATTCTCTGGTCATAAGGTAAGGTTACTTGTTAAAGAAGAGATATCTCAGAGGTATCTCTAGATGTTATGTATAAGCTGCCTCAACAAATCTAGATAGGGATATTCTAGGAAGTTATCTTTAGCTTGATCAACTTTTCCAAAACAATTCTACAATTGTTCCTTCAACTCATACATCTTTGCTGATGTTACGTTTATGCGGGGCATAAACCCCTAACATATGGTATCCATACTACAATATGTAACTAGACTTATGTCAAAGTGGCCCTTCTAGGTAACCAAACATTACTTCTTATCAGGATTCATGTTCCCATTTTCTCATATTATTGAAAGTTCTTAGATACTAGGATTCTTTACCTTGGTATCCATTATATGTGCCAAAAACACATCACATCATCATCATGATTACTAGATCTGGGTATTCAAACCCTCAGTCCATCACTAAACATTGTTACCTCTCATTAGGTAACTGTTACCTCTAGTTCCTCAGACCAAGGTATACATTATACTAAACATCTTCTTTTGTTTATAAGTTGTACTGTGATTAACTCGGATTCCTTCATATATCAATTAGGATGTGGTTGAAATATTCGTGCAACATCTCATACTTTGTTAGGATCTTTAGATTGTAATTAGAAAGATAGAAATCTAAGAGTTCCATACTTACCTTGCTTTCAATAGATGAATACCTAGCCAGGGTATTCAAGGACTGAAATTAGGTAGTATGCATTTGTTTTATATTATGTTTCATCTCTTTAAGTTTTACTACTTAATATCTCTAATTTTCTCTGGTATTTCTTTTAAATCTCTTCCCTTTCTACATAAAGAGGGAAGTTTCAAAACACATATAAGAGAATATTAGACCAAATATAGGTTCTCATCTCTCTTATCTCTTCCTCATGTCCTCATAGGACTAATTAAAGGAAGCTTAACAACAACCACCTTCTTATAATTATCAGATAAAATCTAGAGAAGACATATCAGAATGAGAAAGCTCTATCTGACTATCACCCCTCACAGTCATCTACCACTTTAGTTTGACTCAAAAACATAGATTTAAGCTATTTCATATTATAACTTTTGCCTTTTTACACTTTTGGGATGTAACTTTCATAAGCCCTGCCAAGTCTGCCTCAGTTGTTGGGTCATTTCCTCCCTTCTTTTTGAATAAAAGGGTTTAGTATGTTTAACATGTCCATATCTATAACATGTCTTATCCTCGTACCATAGTATTATCGGTCTTATTACCAATGTAGAAGCTAAGTCAGGAGTTCTTACAGGTGGAAAGTTAGGACTTTTGCCTTTACTTAGTGACTACTGCCCTGGTGCACTGGGCATTTATTGCACCGGTGGTACCAAAAAAATGTAGGATTTTTAGAATAACTAGGCAAATGTCCCTAGGATTATAGAGACCTTTTCTTAATTCTCAGCTTATTGCCCCTCCTTGGCATTACCATCACAGATGCACTATCTGTCTATACTTATGGAAGACTCTATTTTCTCACCATATGTTAATCTTTCTCATATTTCCCACTGTTCCAACATGACTATGTCATTTAGGAACCCTTTCAGAACCCAAAACTTCTGCATTGAGGACTGGTAACCTAGGTTGTAATGCTAGTATCTAGTCTACTATATGCATCACTGTTGCCCTAACCTACCCAACAAGAGCATAATCATAGGATTCTCTATCCTGATTAGGTCAAGATGGGAATTCTCAAGCACTCATTCTTCTCTTGCCTGATCCCTTGCACCCTTTCCTGGTGCAACAACATTTCCCTCAACAATGTGTTCCTCATGTTTTCTAGTCATTTTTAAACTTCACCCTTTCTTATGCATATGCAGAAGTCACTATAGGGTTTACTGGAGGACACTAAAACAAACTCAACACCTTAGTCCTATGTCTCTGTAGACTCAATGAACCTTAATCTCTGATACCAAAGCTTGAAATGGCTGCCATCAAACCGATAGCCAAATCATTACTAAATATGTGGAATAATCATAAGTAGTGGATTAACAAAAATCATTAAAAATTAAAACCATTTTTGCAATGAGATCCATTTCTAGGAAAACTCTCTAAGGAAGAACCAAAAACTGATATTCATCATTGATCATATTGTACATACACTGTACCATCTCTTCTCGAGGATGACATATAACAGTTGCTTTCTCAAAACATATACATAAAGCAACAAGAAACCTCGAGGCATACAAGCCAAAATCTCAGATTATTCATAAAACCAACACGTATTAAATCCAAGGACCTGAGAGTACAGAGACGACACATATGACTTCTATCTACAAGACATGACATACAGTACACTCAACCTAAGCTTTCAATGCTGTCCCTACTGCTGATGTTCTCCCTCTACAGTACGGTCTACACCCCCCTCGTGTACGTCCACCTAAAAAAATGTGGATCCCACAGGGTGAGACAATTGTCCCATCGAGAGATATAACTCTCCACCAACAATGTTATTATCACAGTTAAATAGTATTAAACTGAGAAGAGGATAAGAAGTTTAGAACATTCTCATCTTTTAAAGCATTGCAACTATCTATGATAAAGTAGTAAATCATCTATTCACTTTATAAGGAATATGAAGAACATGTGTAACATTTATCCATCATACTATATCAACATCTCAAGCTTATCATGTGATACTCATTATCATGGTATGAAATCCATGAACCATTCTCATTTATATCTGTTGGCTTTAGCCAATCTGCTAGCTAGGTATTGGATTGTACCAATCATGTGAGTATACATCATCATATTCTATTCAGGCATTGGACTATGCCAATCCTGTGCAACTATTCCAGGCATTGGACTATGCCAATCCTGTGCAACTATTCCAGACATTGGACTATGCCAATCTTGTGTCATTATTCCAGACATTGGGTTATTACCAATCCTGTGTCATTATTCTAGGTATTGGATTATGCCAATCATGTGAGTGTTGCATCCAGGCATCGAGTTATCCCAATCTTGTAATTTTATTCTAGGTATTGGTCTATGCCAATCCTATGACATTATTCCAGGTATTGGATTATGCCATTTCTGTGAGTGTTGCAACCAGGCATCGGGTTATCCCAATCCTGTAGTTTTATTCTAAGTATTGGTCTATGCCAATCCTGTGACATTATTACAGGTATTGGATTATGCCAATCCTGTGAGTGTTGCATCCAGGCATCGGGTTATCCCAATCCTGTAGTTTTATTCTAGGTATTGGTTTATACCAATCCTGTGACATTATTCCAGGTATTGGATTATGCCAATCCTGTGAGTGTTGCATCCAGGTATCAGGTTATCCCAATCCTATAGTTTTATTCCAGGTATTGGTCTCTTCCAATCCTGTGACATTATTCCAGGTTTTGGATTATGCCAATCCTGTGAGTGTTGCATCCAGGCATCAAGTTATCCCAATCCTATAGTTTTATTCTAGGTATTAGTCTATGCCAATCCTGTGACATTATTCCAGGTATTGGATTATGCCAATCCTGTGAGCGTTGCATCTAGGCATCGGGTTATTCCAATCCTATAGTTTTATTCTAGGTATTGGTCTATGCCAATCCTGTGACATTATTTCAGGTATTGGATTATGTCAATCCTGTGAGTGTTGCATCCAGGCATCGTGTTATCCCAATCCTGTAGTTTTATTCCAAGTATTGGTCTATGCCAATCCTGTGACATTATTCCTGTATTGGATTATGCCAATCCTATGAGTGTTGCATCCAGGCATCGGGTTATCCCAATCCTGTAGTTTTATTCCAGGTATTGGTCTATGCCAATCCTGTGACATTATTCCAGGTATTGGATTATGCCAATCCTGTGAGTGTTGCATCCAGGTGTTGGGTTCTTACCAACCCTGTGAAACTATTCTAGATATTTGACTATGCCAATCCTATGTATCTATTCTAGGCATTGGACTATGCCAATCATGTGCATCTCATCACTGAATACCACATTACCTTTACTAGGCATTACCTTGGCCAAGCCATCATACTTATCCACATCATTTATATAATACAAGTATTCCTCTTATCTCCTTTAAGCTTATTCAAAACACTATAGCCCTTATTTGGCTATAAGCATAAAGCGTGTATGATCAAGATTTCATTATTATTGTATCTATTTATTATTATTATTATGTTACTAAGTTTTCATTTCCTAGTTTATTTTGAACATTATCATTTCTTACATGAGACTTTTATAAACATCTTGTTACCTCTCACTAGGCAAAAACTACTCTCATGGCTCACAAGGCCCATTACACATCTTGTCACCTCTCACTAGGCAACAACTAACCACATGGCTCACAAGGCCCATTAAACATCTTGTCACCTCTCACTAGACAACAACTAACTACATGGTTTACAAGGCCCATTAAACATCTTATCACCTCTCACTAGGAAACAAATAACCACATGGCTCACAAGGCCATTAAACATCTTGTCACCTCTCACTAGGCAACAACTATTAGGGTTAGGGTTTCCCTTTATAGCCGAATAGGGTTTCAAGTTCATATTATCAATCCAAACCCTAATTCATTGCTCCACACATCTAGGATCATACATTAATATCTTAAGTATTCAATCATACTTATTTATTCTCATCATTTGTCATTAAATGATTATCAACACAAATTATGGGTTTTTCTCTTATCCTTACTAGGATATTGATTACTTCATACTTCATTAAGTTGGCTCAACCTTTCCTTCAAGGTACAATTGCCTACTTAATCAATATTCATTAAACTCCATACCTCTTAATGTATGACTTGATATGAGACACTTCATGTGTTACTTCATCAAGTACATTGCATCTAAGGTGCTTTCCTTCATATCGGTTTTGAGATGCTTCCACCATATCGGGCAAAGATGTGTGTGTGTGTGTATGCTTCACACCATATCAGGAAGAGAGGGGTGTGTGTGTATGATTCACACCATATCGGGAAGAGAGGTGTGTGTGTGTGCTTGCTTCACACCATATCAGGCAGATAGGTGTGTGTGCTTGCTTCACACCACATCGGGTAGAGAGGGGTGTGTGTGTATGCTTCACACCATATCAGACAGAGAGGTGTGTGTGTGCTTGCTTCACACCATATCGGGAAGAGAGATGTGTATGTGCTTGCTTCACACCATATCGAGAAAAGAGGTGTGTATGTGTGTGTATGCTTCACACCATATCGGGTAGAGAGGTGTGTGTGTGCTAGCTTCACACCATATCAGGCAGAGAGGTGTGTGTGTGTGCTTGCTTCACACCATATTGGGCAGAGAGGTGTGTGTGTGTATGCTTCACACCATATCGAGTAGAGAGGTGCCTGTTTGTGTGCTTGAACCCGATATCACTTTTGAGGTGTTTTCTTGACCTCATATCGTTAAATAGGTGTATACTACACCACCATATTGTGCAAGAATGTATACAATCATATCCATTTCATTTTGGTGAAGTAGGTGCATCATCATATCGGGTTAGAGGTGCTTGCTTGTGCGCTTGCACCTGATATCACTTTTATAAGGTGATACCATCATCTTCAATCTCTAGACCTTCGTTGTAATTATTATAGTTCATGGAAACATGTCTAAGAAACTACTTGAACTCATAATGCCATCAACTATTTCAGAAAATTTCAGAATTAAAAGTAGTTCATTAAGTATAGCAATTTAGGCGATGAATAATAACATGGTTGATTTCATGTTATATAACCCACCTTAAGAACAACTTCAAAGCTCCAAGATCCAAAGATCCACGTTCCTAAGGTTGAAGATGACTTATTAAAAGTCCAAGGCTCATTCACAACTCCTTCATATATAAGGAATCACCATGGGTAAGCAATTGGTGAAGAAGAAAAGAAGGGAAGATCATAACCCTAAAATCATGCTTCAATCCAAGGTTGAATATGACTTATTAAAAGTCCTAGGCTCATTCAAAACTCCTTCATATACAAGGAATCACCATGGATAAGCAATTGGTGAAGAAGAAAAGAAAGGAAGATCATAACCCTAAAATCATGCTTCAATCCAAGGTTGAAGATGATCATGGCCTCACCTTAGGGTTAAGTATTGAGCTCCTTATTTCTCCTTAGCACCATGAACAATACCTCACAACTTTTGCACGATATTCCATCACTCTTGGCTGATATACCCCTCACTTGAGGTCAAAACACTTCACTATCACCGATATCACCTTACTAGGTCGATACCACCTTACTTGGCCGATATGAACTTGCTATGGACAATACCTAAAGACCTATGCATGATACCCCTTCACTAATGCATCACACAAAGGCTCCATGCACGATACCTTAAAGAAATATGGTGGTAGGATTCAAAAAAGTTCACTTAAGGGTGAAAGGAGGGGTATATATACTTGTTGTTCATGAAGAAGTGTGAAAATGAGGTGTCATCAATTTGAGCTAGTAGGTGCCACGTGTCCATACATGGATGACATGTGTACATGCATGCATCAAAATTTATCTTGACATGCAAAATAGTTGAGGATAATATAGTGATGAAATTTTTTCCATTACATATCCCTTTGAATAAGATATATCAATTAAATCATCACTTTATTCACAACCCGATACAACTTTTCTTAGGAAGTTGTAACCCGATACACCTCACCTCCTTGAGGTGATTTGCACGACATTGCCTTTTACAAGAGTCCACAAAATGATATGAGACTCCCCCTATGGATCCTTGGCTGATAGGAACTCATATATAAGCTTTTCAACTTGATACAACTCAAGTTAAGGTTTCATATTCAACCCTTTTCTTGATCATTTCATCACCAAGATTACCATCACTTATAATTGATTCAAACATGGTGTATCCTTATTTATATCTCCTCAAAATGATACTAAGAGGGAGTAGGGAAACTATACAAGTGTTAATTTGCATATCAACCCTATATTTTGGGTAAATTACAACTTGTACCAAAATTGGTTCACAAGGTACCAACATTATTCAAACAAGTTCAAACTTGGAATTTAGGCTTTCCACAAGCCACCACCTTGCATAATTCTCTCTCGTATGATGCTAAAACACATGAGGCATGTTAAACATATGACATATTGCACTATAACCCCTTATATTGGGTAAAATGCATTTTGGTTCAAAACATGAGAACATTACTCAAACATTATTCAAACAAGACCAAATTTGAAACATAAGTTTGTTACCTGATAGCAAAACACTTTATAGGATTATATTCAAGTTATAATCAACTTACATAGCAAAAAAAATAGGGTTAACTCATGACCCAGGTCAGGGTCATTACAATAACAATATGAACATAGAATCTCCACTAAGGAGTTACATGAAATGGAAATCTAATGTTTTGCAATAGGAAATAAAATAACAATCTAAATCATACAGAATGACTTTAGATATTCTATTTTGGTTTGTTATTCTCTGAATGTCCATATTTAATCATTAATTGTAGTTTAACCTTATGTAGTGTGAAACAAGACACAGTCAGTAGATCGAGTTATACTGAGTATGCGGGGGAAATAGAATATTTGCATGTAGGTGTAACAACATAATCAGTCGTCACAAAAATTAAGATTACAAAATTGAACTTTATTTTCTTGATTTAACCTAGGAACCCTTATCCTTTCATTCTCTAATGTGTTCCCTCTCTGTGGGGGATTTTCTCTATACAAAACCCTCTATTTAGGTTGTTGTCCCTATAGTGGACTTTTCATAACCTTCCCTCACCTGGGATTCATTTCATACATAGACCTTTCTTTCTAGGCTTGGCCTGAGGTGATCTTCCTTTCTGAGCTTTATCACCCATTATTCCCCTAATGACTTATTTCACCCCATGCTCTTTAACTCACCAAAGATTATTTAGAGCTTGAGCAGGTTGAATTTATATAAGATGATACTCATAGTGACTTTACATATTGCTAGAAGTAAATAAACAATCAAGCATTTTAATTGCTATCCAATAGGGAAACTTTAGAAAGTATGAAAGTCAATAAGGAAAGTGGTCATAGACATAACCACATACCTTTCTCAAAGATGACTTAAAGTCCAAGTAAACAAGAGAAATTGTAATCAACCAAGCAATCACCCTAAAATTAATGCATAACACTGAAGTATTATTATTACATTCACAAACCATCATTAAGAATGACTTGGGTTCCAAGTTGGGGTCAGATCGGGGTTCCATTAGGCTTTGGCTTCCCAAACCTTGATTACCATTTTTATGCTTTTTAACCCAAGAAACCCTAATTTTGATATCATATAAATTATTAATCTAAAATTAGATCCAAGATGATCTTTTTATCCAAAAAGGTTGGACTTTACTCATTACGTCCAACAAATAAGTTATGGTCATCAATTTCATTAATATTATGAAATTAGGGTTTTCACATATGAAATCATATTAAAGTTAGCATCTTTATGCACTTTTGAAATCTGAGACAAAATTAGGTTATGAGACTAATTTATTGAATTCCTTGTATTTTCTAATACAATATATATAGATTTATATGCTACCATCTAATTATTAGAATTTTTACAAGGTTAATCCTTTCTAGCCAATCATGAGCCTTTAACAACATCACTGGGTTGGGGCCGAGCCAATAGGCTCACGCCATGGAGGAACCCATGCCCACATGGCATGTTTGTTGTCCATGGCTAAAAAAGAAGAAAAGGGCAATAATAACCCTTACTTTATATCTGAAGATGTGGGGTAGGAAAGTAAATTCCTCGATGATCATCTTCTACCTTTTCTCATGCACGGGCATGCTTTGGAGAGTCAACATGAAGGTTTACTCTGAGCTTCTAATCCTATGGGTGACAGAAAAGGGTTCAAATACCTTCACCTTATCCTACCAAACTCGTCGACAACCTTAATTGTCCAGTAGGTGGTTGGAGCAGTGAGGATGATGAAGGTGGATATCAGGGGTGTAAGAAGGAGATATGAGAGGGAACATGCATGACTAGAAATGAAATTGAAGGTTGGGATGACAAATTTGAGTCTCATAGGGTCTCACAGACATATTGGTGATCGCACAGGGGGTGGCTATGCCCTTATATTTCCCTAGGCTATGGAGGGTTGGTTCACGAGTGGCCAGAGAATTATGAAGATCTTTATTTTTTCCCAAAGGTGTTCGAACCATCGATCAACCGATTTAGAATCCTTTTCTGAGTTCAATGAGAGTATTTGTAGGAGTTCACATTGATCAAGGAGTGAGATAGGTGTGAAATGAGAAATTGGCACACCGTGCCTGGTTTCCTTAACTGATCGAATGTGGATGATGACCTATCTTGGTTTCCTTTTTCTATTAATCAAGCCATTTAAATGTATTAGTCAATTAATGCTTCCTCATTCAGAAAACTGATTAATTCATCTCTCACTCTCCTTTTAGTCATTTGATCTCAATATTAAAGGGAAGCATTTGATAATTAAATCTAGATGTGAGCAAAGTTTGGTGTCAAAATACACAAGTTAAACACCCTTTTCTTACCCTTTAAGAAAAGGCTTTATTTGATTCATTTTAGTAATCAATTAATTTCTTTTTCCATCCAAGCTTGTAAACTATCCTATATTAATGTATTTTCTCATTGAGTGCACTATTACACTGAAAAAAATTGTTTAGTTGCCTCATCCTCTCTTTTTTAGAAAATTCCACCAAATTCCATATTTAAAATACCAATTGTTCATTACATCAATAATTACTTTATGATTGGATTTTCCTCTATTTCTTTATCCGATATCTATTAATGGATTATTGAAAATAGTAGAACACACAAAATCCATTCTACATGGAGATTTTAAATTCCAAAATCAAAACTATCAAGAATGTTATATAAGATACCAAGATTTCTAATATTTTCTTATCAAATTAATATCTGCATTCAAATATATGTATAAATACATGTGCAAAACCATGCTATAACAAGGATGGTCATCTTCCATGACTGTCTCTTGGTGATCCTGTGAAGATGGTGGTGAAGACGTAGGTGATGATGGATGTGATTTCTCCAAGTTCGAATATTTTTCACTCCTCCTTGCTCTTCTACGTCTGCTCAAGGGATGTTCAATCTCAAAGTCTAGATATATGGATGGGAAAGACCTTCACCCACTAGTGAATGCGGCTTACATTCCTACAAATTCACAAGTCAAAGAGGAACACTTAGAAAATAATGGAAGATATGGTAGATGGTAAAAATGATGATGGAATGATGAATTGAGGTGTAGTCTAGTCTTGTGTACTAATAAAAACTTCTCACTCTAACAAAAATACCAATGCTCTCTAGCAATGGCACCTAAAACTTATTAGCCGTATGCGCAAGTCTTAAATTTATAAACTCAAACACTAACCCACAAGTATAAGGATGTTGATAATTTTAGGCCCAAGAATATTAAACTTTCAAAAATCTAGATGGATTACAAAAAGGACGATTGGTTTTAGATTAAAGAAAATCAACAAGTGAAACGAAAACAATGAATAATAATCATTTTGAGAAAGATTATTATCAAATTAATAGGATCTTGGATATGAGATTTCACTTCCACATCACAACTTACATACAACCACAAAATTCAATCATACTAGTCAAACATACAAAGGAGGTTTGCCTTCATCACACACCTCTTGGTGATGTTAAAGAATTCTAACTCTACGCAACACTCCTGTGCTCATGCTTAGCTTCGAACTACAAACATGTATTTGTCAACATATTCTAGTCACTCTCGTAGTCAAAGATATGTTGCCAACATAGATACTCCTTACTTCGTAACATATCTTCTCTGCATATATAAAGAAGCATACAACATCCAAGCATGGAGTCTAGTCTACAAACAATCAAATAAGAAGCAAAACACATATTGGAATAATATTTCAACTAGTATTAAACATGAAACCCGAGTTCACAAAAGTTATGACAAGGGTGACACTCTTCCATGCCCAAGAAAAGAAGCTCTGCTGCCCATATTGATGAAATGTAGGCACAAGTAGTAAATCACAGAGTAAAACATGAGTACAGAAGGGGAATAACAAAGGAAACTACAGGAGGGGAAGAGCAAGTAGGAACTCTAGTCGGAAGATTGACTTTCATCCTTGCAAATATTCCTGCTCCATCAACGTTCTCTCCCAAGCAGTTGGAATGGAACGGAGAAGCCTTGGTTGCAGTCTGTGAAGGGAAATAGAGTAGATAAGAGGTTCTCTCTTGATTAACCGCCCCATCTTTTCCATAATCTCCATCCTTCTTCTCTACTATGCTATATGGTCAAAAAGTCCTTTAAATAATGGGTGATAACCATCCCATAGGTGTAGCTTCATTTTTAATGAAGGATGGCTACTCTATAAATGTACAAAAGTCACCGTTGACACAACTTGTCATCTTAAATAACTAAAGGTAGAACTATACACTTGAAGGATGCACGGCGTGCCAGTTGGCTGACACGCCGTGTTGCTGATGATCGGTGAACATCTAGAAAATTTGGACCCAGTGAACACTCTGTGTGCTAATACTAACACGACATGTTGGTTGCTAGGTAGGGAAACTGGTGAAATCTTTGAATGAAGGGACATAGCATGTCATTTGAGAAACACGACCTATTGCATCTCATCAGGGAGCACATTATTTGTCTACAACTAACATGCCGTGTTCACCAAATGACACAACATTTTTCTTTCAAAAACTTGTAAGAAATTCTTAAAGAATGATCAATCAATTGGGAAATCCAACTAAGGTCAGTTTTTGATTGGATTAACCCAATTTCCTCGTCATTATTGTGAGAAGAGTAAACAAAACTATGAATTAGGAAATCTAGTAGGAATATAGGCAAAATGAGGTAAAAAGTGGATTGAAAATGCATGTAAAAGTGGGTGGGAAAAAGTCTATAGATTATGCACATCACTCAAACTATCAATCAAACCTTTAGTCAAACCTATTTTCAACTGTCGGTTGGAAACCATCAATTTGAAAACCTTTGGTTGCTAAACCTTCGGTTTGCAACCATCTATTTTCAACCAAAGGTAATTCTGGGTGATAACTTAAAAGTTCCATAATTTCCTTATTTTAACTCAAATATGGTTCACTCTTTTTGTATTGGATTCACAATTAAATTCTTTATAATTATACAAAAAAATTATTAAGTTATTGAGTAATATTTTTTTTATCAATTAATTCCTCAAATATCTATAATGTTGTTTCACATATATGTTTGAGCTATAACTATATCACCTAGGATACAAACCTTGATATATTCACAACACATGATTTCTTATCAAAGATCAAGTTTAAGATTAAAAAAACATAAATCAAATAGTTAATAGTGTAATGTATTAATAAGGGTAAATAAAGGTGTAATTAATACTAGAATTATCTTAAACCTCAAATTACTAGCAAAGCACTGTACATGTTTTAACACTTTTCCTATTGGGTTCTAGTCACCTGACTCACTAAGTGAGTCCCTCGAATTGTCACTTTCCCAAAGTGAAAGTCAATCAATTGATCTATTAACCTAACCAATTCAGTTGGGTGGCTAGACATGTCAGTCACCTGACTGGGTAGGAAATCAACCTGTTCATGATTCAAAACCATTCATATCATATGCTTTATTGTGAACTTCAACTCCATTGTGCATCCTTAGGTGTGTGACCAAGTACGTTCAAATTTTGTTATTAGTGATATTCAAAATCTAACAAGCAAAAGATTGGTGTCTAGCAACACATCATTGGTACCAAGTAATAGGAGTAAGTTGGAAAACAACTTCAACCTGTAAAGTGACCAATTTTATGATGATCGTATAAGTCGTTTGTAAAAGATATTTAGAATGAAACTAATTCACGAAATTTCTATCCTCTTAACATTCAATCTACATTCCTTAAGCTAGAGTATACAATTTGAGACATTGGAGCTCAATATTGTATATTGACTCACATGAGCATGACCATGTACCTATATACTAACACTTATCAAGTGGATGGGATATCACTCTAAAGGAAGGACAGATTCCATCTACATCACTCATATCAATCCAAAATTCATATAGTGTACCAAATCACCACCTTTATGGATAACTTTATATAGAGTCAATTGGGCTAGTGTCAAAGTACACATAACAACATGTGATTACTATAGTGACTTCAGTCTAAGGATCACAATCACCATTTTCACATTGATATATGACTCTGACATGACATTACTTGACTTCAATGCGCCATTCTCAAGGTGGGTTTATCTGTTGCAATTTATTCTCTAACCCATGTATCTGAGTTGATATCCAATTTTATGAAGAAAGAGACATAGTCTCACTCACCATACATCATAGTCTTGTGTATTATTGTTGTCATATAATATCCACAATAATAATCTATTAGGGACATAACAACCATGAGTTCTCTAAGTATGCATTTGATCCCATGTTTGATTCCTCAAACCAAATCATATGTCATAAAGTATAAACATTTTTAGAATGTTATTAAGTTTATTCATTATCTCAATGCTACAATAAACATAATAAATTGAATTTCCTTTTATTAGTAGTCAAATTGTATACAAAGTATGCCTATTTGAATCATCACATGATGTCTCTAAAAGCATACAACCAACAAACCCCATTCAAGGATCTGGGCACAAGCACACCACACGGTTGGTAATACCACAAAGCATAAATAGACGTAATACAAAAGCTAAATCAATGCTAACTAAAATCATATACCAAGAAGGCAAGAAAATGTTCAAAAAAAATCAACACCATTCACATATATAATCCCAGACATGGCCCAATGTTTTTACTGATATGCATATAACTATGCAATGTTAATAATATGTGACCATGGTCACAACCTAATTATACAAAAGATCTTCCTATACATCATTACAACATTTGAATCATATACAATGCATGAATTAAAAAACAATGTCATAGATGCAAATTGTATAATATACCCTACCTAGAACTAAGCGTACATGGATGATGTTAAGAAACCACAAGTCCAAAATATCCCCACCTCATGATCAATACTATCTAGGGGATGGAGTCTCCTCATTATAGAACCCTCGAGATGAGTGTTGAGAACCTAGAAAGGGTAGGAAACCACAAGAGTGGGAGAGATAGAACATGGTAAAAGTACTATGGTATGAAAGATCTACTATATATCTCAAAATTGGTGGTTCTTTAATAATTTATAACAACTTCTATAAACATATAAAAATAATGAAGACAATTTTCAGTAAGGGCAAGTGATATATACATGGCACATTACAATCAATCCAATATAATGTGAATTCAGGTACATAAGTACACGAGTAAAGCTCTCCACGTGACTACATATTGTATAGTTGGGATATACAACCAAAATTTTTGGCAAGTGACTATGACGTCCCCTATCCTACCTTAGACGATCTTAGGATTCTACAACCTCCTTAAGATCCCACTATGCCTTGGTTCCTTTGTGTAGAAAAAGTGGGGCACGTCAACAAGTGACCTAAATAAAACATCATACATGTCCTAGGTACTCATGTCACAACATATACCATTTAAAAAATGCAATACAACCTATTAACCATCATGCCACTTATTCTCAATCACAATTTCATAACGACCGAATAAAACACGAGATACAACCTTGACCACACATATATGAGTGGGTGATTGTAGGGGATTAAGGGGACCCTAATTCATATCCATAATTCATATCCATTGTCAAGAACTCACATATTCAATAATATATTACTTTGAGTTCCTTCTCACAATCCCCGTATTGCTATAAGGATACCCATTTCACTTCACTAGGGAAGTTATATGGTCACATGAGAACTAAAGGAATTAGGATTTCATTCATTAATTAATCTATTTAATTGTATCCCATGGAATAATAAGGCTAGAAATTAATACGTATCATCATGATATACACAACTAAACCATTAGAGGTGATAAAACCCTAATTTAAACTCATCGTGCACATATAATTATAATTTTTCCATTTTAATCATACAAAGGCCATACCACAAAAGGGGATTAAAATCAACTTTTAAATAATGGAGTATCATCTTGTAACACTAATAAATCATTTTGTAAAGTTTTGCTCACAAAATTCCATCCTATATGTCGAATTTTCAAAAGTAATGAAAAGGGACTAAATTGGAAATTTAAGACAATTTATGTATAAAGGATGTAACTTTTAGTAACATGAAAGTAAAGAGTTCATCATTTTCATATTATAATAGAAAGACACATTAAATAGGGTGATAATCCCAATCTCATAATAGTTATAGCCTAAATTTCCATAAAAGTTCGATCCTTATGTCATTTAACTGTTATTAGTGACTTAATGTTTTCAATACCCCGGCCCGTGTTGCACCCTTCAGCTCTGGCGATTAGGGTTTGCAGGATGTGGTCGTCTACCTCCCTTAGCTTAGGGTTTGCCCTTGCAGGTTCAAGCGTGATCAGGTAGTGCTTTGGGTCCAGACTCATGGCAGCGGAGCTAGCAGAGCGATATGCGGGTCTGACTCTATCGGAGGAAGAGGAAGATCCTATTGACGTGAATCCAGGAGGCAGCGATGACGGGGAAGAAGACCACACAGATCTGGCACTAGTGGGGCGGTTGTTGATGGATAGAGCGTATAATTTCAAAGCTATGGAGTGGACACTCTCACAATCATGGAGTCTCAAGGAGTCGGTGGCGTTCAAGCAGCTTGAGGGTGGCGTCTTCGTGATGCAATTTGTGCACTGGCGGGACAAACAGAGAGTCATAGAAGGAGCACCATGGAACTTTGATGGTCGTCTACTCCTATTCAAGGAAGTGGATAAGGAAGAACAACCGGGAAGACTTTCCATTAACCAGTCCCCCTTCTGGGTGAGGCTATATGGCCTGCTGATGGGCTACAGAGGAGAACACACTGTCTACGTGGTGGCGGGCCGGATAAGCGCCGTTATCACCACTGACAGGGACGAATTGGGATGGGATTCATCCATTAGAGTCCGCATCATGCTGGAAGTCACTCGACCGCGGAAGAGGTCGTTGAAGATCAGGCTACAGAGCGGCAACATAGTTGACGTGGAGGTAAGATATGAGAGGTTGGCAATGTTCTGTTTCAACTGTGGACTATTGGGGCACATTGATCGGGATTGTCATCAACTGGAGGAGCAAGGGGAGGAGAAACACCGGTGGGGAGGCTGGCTAAGGGCCTCACCGTGGAAGCAACGTCGCCAAGAGAGTAACAGGGGGGACGAAGGAGGAAAGACGAGGAGGAAACTAATCTTCTGGAAAGGTGGGCACCCAGGAGAGGGGGGGTCAAGGACGACGGAGGAGGTGAGCGAGAACAGTAGCATGGGAGGCGGGGGAAACCGAGAACGGCAGGAGGAAGTAGGTAACAATGACAATAAGCAATGGGGGGAGAGGTAGGGATGCATGAGAATTATCTCTGATGGGGGGGGAGGGGACGGTGGAAGGGATGATCGGAACCCTAACACTCAGGCAGACGGAAGGAGTGAAGGGGATCGGGGGAGTTTACATGGCGGGGAAGGGGGGCGAGGGGCAGAGAGTGGAAGCAGGGCGGGGGGACGTGCCTCGCGGCAAGGGTGGGAAAAGGAGCGGAGGACTCAATCCTTTGGAGGTGGAGAACCCACACGAGATGGCAGTGGGGTGAGTAGGATACAGCAGGAGGAGACGGAGGGGATGAGCGGGAAGATACGGGAGCGGGCTACGATCACGTATTCGGCGGAGGAACTGAGGAGGATAAAAGATTCGTTGCATGTTGATGAAGTCCCTGAGGAGGAACCGAGAGAAGGAGAAGATGAACAACAAAGTATGGGAGGAAATATACGACCTGATGAACAACGACAGAATGAGAAGGGTGATGGGAGTTAGTATAGGGACGGTGAGGGAACAGTGCAGTCAGCCATGTTCGGTTGTGATAATAGAATCCAGAACGATGAAGGATTCCTAGTTGTTACTAGGGCACAGAAGAAGGTGGCAGCGGCTACAAAAATGAAGAAGGGACACAAGGATTGCAGGGGCAGAAAGAAGCACCATCCCTGGGTATACAAAATGAGTAGCAGCCAAAGATTGGGCATCGCAGAATCGGATGTGGTTTGGGAACAAAGTACAGGAAAGAGGGGGAGGATCAGTGAGGTATGTGACATGGAACTGGATGAGCAACTTCCACAGGTAGGGGAGGAAAAGAGACAGAAGCGTGAAGCGACAGAGACAGTGAGGCAAGAGGGTGTTATGACCCAAGTAGCGGAGATTGGCGGAGTCCAATCCCGCGAAGGACAATGAAAATCCTAAGCTGGAACTGTCGGGGTTTGGGCGACTCCGACAGGTGTAGAGCTCTCCGGTCTTGGATTTGGAGAGAATGCCCGAGCATAGTTTTTGTTATGGATACTATGATATCAGATAGGAGGCTTGAGGAGGTTAGGAGAAGTTGTGGGTTCACGGTGGGGATGTGCATCTTTAGTGAGGGAAGGGAAGGTGGTATAGGTTTCTGGTGGAAGGAGATAAAGGTGGAGATTCAGAATTATTCGCAAAGACATGTCGCAGCGTTAATCAAGGAAGAGGATGAAAGCAAGTCATGGAGAGCGGTGGGACTCTATGGGTGGGTGGATCAAGCTAGCAAAGTGAACATTGGGAGCTTATGAGGAACCTCAAAGGTGAGTCGGAGTCTCCAATCATTTTCTTTGGTGATTTCAATGAGATAACTTCAAACTCTGAAAAGCAAGGAGGCCCCCCTAAGGAGGAAAGGCTGATTTAGAATTTTTGGGATGTCATCGATGATTGTGATATGGTGGATGTGGGTTTTGAGGGGAATATCTTCACGTGGAAGCAAGGTTTGACAGAACAAACACTAGTCCAAGAAAGACTTGATAGATTCCTACCCGATCTGGCATGGAGAAATCTGTTCAG
Organism: Alisma plantago-aquatica; assembly: GCA_963693085.1. NCBI lineage: Eukaryota > Viridiplantae > Streptophyta > Magnoliopsida > Alismatales > Alismataceae > Alisma > Alisma plantago-aquatica. The sequence goes on from OY856410.1 coordinate 579,567,838, forward strand.
TTTTTGCAAGGTATATCACTTTCCCATTCATGATTCAGATCATGCTCCCATTTTGTTGAAGGTGGACAACAGACGCATAAAGCCAAAGAAAAGGAATAAGAACTTTATGTTCGAACATATGTGGGTGGGTGAAGAGGGCTGTGACAATTTCATTAAAGAAGCATGGGAGGCCAATGGTGGTGCTGATTTGAAGACAAAATTCACAAAATGCAAAGAAAATCTTTATGAATGGGCAAAGGAGAAATTTGGAGAGAGGAAAAGGAAAATAAAGGAGCTGGAAAATGAACTGAAAGGGCTGCAATCTCTCCATCTGGCGCAAATAAATCTTTACAAGGTGGAGGAAAAATCGAAGGAACTACAATACTGGCTGCAAAAGAATGAGGAATATTGGGCGTCGAGGGCGCGAGTCAAGGAGTTAAGGGAGGGGGATATGAATACTGCTTACTTCCATAAGAAAGCCACTAACAGAAAGAGAATAAATCACATCTCTGGTTTAGAGGATGAAGATGGGATCACACATTCACAGGAAGGGAAGATCCAAGAAATTATTCTGAGCTACTTTGCAAAGTTGTTCAAAACAAGTAGTCCGACGAGTTTTGAAGAAGCAACTAGGGGGCTGCGGCATATGGTCACGGAAGAGCAAAGGAAGGAGATGGACAGGGATATTACGGAGGAGGAGGTCTGGACAGTGGTTAAACAAATGCATCCAAATAAGGCGCCGGGACCTGATGGTTTAAAGGCAATGTTCTGCCAACATCCTTGGAAGACGATTGGGAAAGATGTGGCGAATTATATCAAAGGATGGTGAAAAGGAGAAAACAACATAAAGGAGTTCAATGACACCCTTGTTGTCCTCATACCAAAGACTGAGCAGCCGAAATCCATGGGGGATTTTAGACCCATAAGCCTATGCAACATGGTGTATAAAATTGCATCGAAAGTGATGACAAATCGCTTAAAACCGGTTATGGACAACATCATTTCTGAGAATCAAAGTGCCTTCGTCCCGGGGAGATCGATAACTGATAATGATCTCATTGCCTATGAAGTGTTCCACTACATGAAGAGAGACAAAAGACAGAAGAAAGGTAGCTTGGCGCTCAAACTCGACATGTCCAAGGCGTATGATAGAGTAGAGTGGACGTTCCTTGGTGAAGTGTTGAAGAAGGTGGGGTTCGGGACTCATCAGAGAGATAGAGTTGAAGATTGCATATCGTCTGTCCAGCATACCTTTGCAGTAAATGGAGATCGGACCCAAAGCACAACACCTTCACGTGGACTACGCCAGGGTGACCCTCTTTTCCCTTTTCTTTTTGTCTTATGCGCAGAAGATTTTTCTACATTACTTTCCACTGCTGCCCGCAACTCTTGGATACATGGGATCAAACCATGTAGGGGAGCGCCGTCTATCTGACATCTCTTTTTCACAGATGATAATATTCTTTTTGCTAGAGCTACCAATGCAGAGTGCTTGAAGATAGCTGAAATCATCAGCCAGTATGAACAAGCCTCGGGTCAAAAAATCAACCTTTCAAAAACAGAGGTGGTCTTTAGAAAGGGAGTATAAGCGGAAAGAAGGAATGACATGAAACGTCTCTTGGGTGTCAAGGAGGTAGACAAACATGCTAGCTATTTAGGTTTGCCAACAGCCATGGGCAGGTCTAAAACGCAAGTGTTCAGTTTTATCAAGGAAAGAATATGGTGGAAGCTTCAAGGATGGGCAGAGAAATTACTTTCCAAAGCAGGGAGAGAGGTCCTTATTAAAGCAGTGGCACAGGCTATACCCACATATATTATGAGCATCTTCCAGCTACCGGCGGGTACCATAGATGATATCCAAAAGATGATTGTGAGATTTTGGTGGGGCGCAAAAGATAAGGAGAGGAAAATAGCATGGATGAGTTGGGATAGGATGTGTAAGCCGAAACGCCAAGGATGACTTGGTTTTAGAGATCTCCAGACTTTTAACCAAGCACTTCTAGCACGACAACTATGGAGGATGGTCACCAATCCATAAGCTCTAGTGACCAGGGTCCTAAAGGCAAAATACTTCCCAAGAAAATCTATTTGGGAGGCTAGAAGGGGTCATGCACCAAGCTACACGTGGAGGAGCTTATGGAGGGCGAAGGCCCTTCTCAAAGAAGGATCTCAGTGGAGAGTGGGAGAGGGGACAGAGGTGAATATATGGAAAGACAACTGGCTGCCCTGGGGAAGTGAGCTGTTGGAATTACATAAGAAGGAAAACTGTCCAGAGTATGTTGTGGTCCGGGATCTCATGACGGAGGACGGCAGGTGGTGGGATGGGGGCAAAGTCCGGGAATGCTTCCCGGATGATATAGCAAAGAGAATGTGCAGTATTCAGCTGAGTGAGAGGAAACCCATAGACACGTGGATGTGGTGGCCTACCAAGGATGGATCTTTCTCGGTTTGGTCAGCGTATTGGCTGGGATTGACAGGTATAGAGGAAGCAAGACGGTACAAAAATCACCAAGATCATAGTCTATGGAAAAAGATATGGCATGCGGGATGGTGTCAAAAAATAACACACTTTCTGTGGAGGATTTGCACGGGATGTTTGGCGACGCGGGGACGTCTATTTGATAGACATTGTTTAGAAGATGGTACGTGCACGTTGTGTGGGTCAGAGAAGGAAACTATCAACCATATGCTCTTCCAATGTCCTAATGCAACAGAAATTTGGGAAAAAACGCCACGTGAAATCCAAGTGGGCGTGGAGGATTACAGAGATGAGGAAGTGGGAGTAATAATCGATGCAATATTAGAGAAGCCATCCTCGAAGACAACAGAAGAAGCGGTGGCTGCTATGTGGGCAGTGTGGCGGGTGAGATGTAAACGGGTGTTCCAGGAGGATGGGATTCATTGTGAATATATCTATAGGGAGGCGTTGACGGTGGTGCGGGCGGGAAGAATAAGAGAAAGTAAAATATGGAAGCATAGAAACGTAGCTAGTCGCTCAAGTCAGCCATGCATGGTGACAGAGGATGGGGACTACGTGGAGGATACTCGTCAGAATGTAGCGCAGCGGCAACTCCCTAGCTTTGGCATCCACCGAGCAAGGGAACGGGTAGAGCGTGAGGAGGATCGTGGAGGCGGGAGCAGAAACCAGCCAGTGGATGCGGCAGCCACCGAACAGCGCAGGGAAGGTACAGGGCTCGACGAGCAGCAGATGGAGGGGGGAACAGACGCTGAACCGAATATTACCAGACCGAGCAGGTGGATGAAACCGGCAAGAGGGAGGATAAAACTCAATACTGATGGCTCATTAGGGGAGGCAGGAGGTGCTGGAATTGGAGTGGTGGCCAGGAACAAGGAGGGCGAGCTGATGGGTATGATGGGGAAGAAGATAGAGTGGGGGGATAACATCACCATCATCGAAGCTCTAGCTGTTAGAGAGGCGTTGCTATGGGCAAGAGAAAAAGAATACACTCAAGTGGAGGTTGAAACGGACGCTATGGAGGTCATCTATGCATGCAAAAGCAAGAAGTCGAGGAGGGATTATTTGGGCGTCTGGACGGATGATATTATATCTCTTTGTAGTTTGTTTTCTTTTTGTAGTTTAAATTATGTCAGTCGTAGGTGTAACAGGGCCGCCCATGAGGTTGCCAATTCTGCTTGTAGGGGTCAAGCAGATAGGTTTTCTTCTTTTCAGTCTTTTCCGTCCAGTCTGGTGTCCATTGTAAAACTTGATTTGGTTATTTAGTTTGGTTTTAAGCGGGGAGCCCCAATAATAGGGCTTCCCACCCTCCCTAAAAAAAAAACTGTTATTAGTGAGATTTTGTGGGTGCATGTTGAAATTATGTATCAAAAAAACTAAATAGATGCTATATTACTTGATTTATGTGACCATAGTGGTCTCCAAAAAGTTTATCAATGAAGCCATATATCCTCATCAAACAACCTACAAACATCCAATTTGGCATGTAGTAGCTTCAACTAGGCCAATGAAGGGGAAAAGGAGGAGTTCTAGGAAGAAAGAACCTAGTTTCACCACATATGGCTAAGAACTTCAACCAAGAGGGTAGAGAAAGATAGAGAGAGAAACAACATAAATAGGAGTAATATGGGAATGAACTAACATGTGTTCAATCTAAACAAGCTTATGAAGAATGATTCTAGGCTATGATGTTCGAGAGTCCAGGAAAAGCACCAACACACACATGGTTCTCTTCTAAAACACCCCCTCCTATTGCTTATGCAACATTTTATAGCTAAAAAATGAACTAACAGAGCCATAGCACAGAAGTAATCTCATATATATAGACTTCAATGAGAGAAAATGGCATTTTTGACCAAAGATTCCACTCCAACCCCTCCTGCCTCCAATTGGCCATTTTAGCCTAAAAATGCCTTGAAGTGCCTACTTCAAACTCCACAAACATGAAACACTCTTACTCAATGTGTGTTGATCTTAAAATATTGGTTGAAGAATCACAAAGCATCTATCATGACCACCCCATAACATGCTTATACATTTTAATTAGGTCACATATTTTTAAAGTGCTCTCATATGCACAAAGCAGTCAAAGCGCACGACTTGGCCCAATTCAGCCTGCTCAAAGGGGTTAAAATGGCTAGCCATAATATTCTTCAAGCCCTCTACTCAGTCGACCTTGGGTTGGTCATCCAATTGACATTTACAAGAATTAATGCATCATTTTTTAAGTCCATGATTCTAAATTTCATAAAATCAAAATTCAAGCATAGATTATTTCCATCATATAAAGCACACGCGTGTAATGTTATACAACATGATTTTTAATACATAATTTCAATCAAATAAATCTATATAAATTTAATAAAGTATGAAATTAGGGTAAACAAGGAAATATTAAGTCAAAAAAAATCTTTATCTCAAATAGGATGTTCTTTTACTTGGAAAAGGGAAAAAAGTAGATGAAACTTTTGTACTTGGGAGACTTGAAAGTGCATTATCCAACATGGAGAGGAGATAGTTGTGCACTTTTTTAAAGTGATTCAACTACTTACTTATGAGTCTGACCACACTCCCATTAGCATTAGTACTTATAGGAGATAGAGAAAAGAAAATAAGAAAGATGTACTACACTTTTGAACCAGTGTGGATGTCTACATATATATGTTGATGTCATATAAGAATTTTGGGATGGAAACTTAGTTGATGATCTTTGGGACAATATAAATTTTATGGCAAGATATTACAAACATGAGTAGGTTCCTTGTTTTTTTTTGACATAGAGTAGGTTACTTATTTGGAGACATGAAGAAAAGAATAAATGGCTTGAGACACAACTAGGATGGTGGTCCTTTGCACAATGAAAGATTTGTTGATAAAGGTTTCAACAACTTCTTTACAAGTTTGGATTCTCAGTGGCTTAAAGGAAAGGTACCACCCTATATCTTTATCTCTCAAGGATAAGGAGAAGAATTTGGTATACATAGATCATACATACCCATATAAATATATCGTGTATGACTGATTTATATAAAAAAATAATGTGGCGGTAAGGTTTTTTTTCCTCTGAATTTCCCACAAACATCCTTTGTGGTATCAAAGCGATGGTCCCTTCTCTAATCTTGAATCAACATTAGAATTTGGATTCACCATCAGGCATCTGATGTCATTCACCATATATTGTGTGTAGGAATGAAGCAAAGGTCGTGCTTCATTACTTCTTATCTAGTGAGTACCTAAAAATTCTACCACTCAGGTAGAAACACAAGATGTGTGTTAAACGTTAAAATAGATATGCGTGAATTTAAATGTGCAATTGATTTTGAGATAAATAATTGGCTCAAAACTTGGGCCAAAGGTGCAATCACCATTCTCTGATCTAAATGTATTAGGCTTTGAATTTACACCTGACTCTAAGATATGTCCACAATGAAATATCAGGTCTATTGCAGTAAATGGGATGAACACAGGGATAAAGGTGGCGATATGTAAGAAACTATTAGTGTATCTAGTTAATTTAATTGATTTAGTATTGAGTCTATTTGTATATGGGTCCAAGTGTGTTATGGATCATTAGTGGTATAGTCTATGCCTTTATGCTTCCCCTTCTACTATGTATAGACTTTCTAATACAAAATATATATTAGTTGTCACTTTTTATCTACATGGTATCAGATCAGTGATCCAACACTAGCCTTTATAATTAAAAAAATAACTTCTTGTATCTATGGGTGTCCATTTCTCTTTCTTGGCTTGGCCACCCTCCAGACACATGACCAACTCCCTATCCAAGTGCACGAGCATGTTCAACTTTTCCTCCTCTTATTTCCACATCCTTTATTTTTTTCACCAATTAGGTTTCCCCTTTCATTTTTTAAACGTATCAATGTTTGTTGTTATTCCCTTTGTTAGTCAACTTCAATTTCTTGTTTACTTTCCTTTTTACCCTTATTTCTTTCCCATTTTATTTTTGTCCTATAACCTTTTTTGACTAAACCTTCTCTCTCCCTTTTGACTTGTTCCCTTTAATTATTTATTGTGATTTCAATATTTTGGTTTCCTTTCCCTTTTTGTTTTCTATTTTTCCCTCCTTATTATATTTGTTAGAAATTTTAATCGATTTATTATTAATACTATTTGTTTATGAGCCCGAGTGTGTCTTGGTCCATTATAGTTTGGTCTATGTCTATATGCTTCCCCAATATTCCATATATAAGAGCAAGGTTTTCTAATACAAAATATCTATTAGCCGTCACTTTCTATCTAACACTCGAACACTTCCCCTTAAATAAATAGTAAAAAGGCATTAGAAGAGTAGACTCCCCTTGAACCCTATAGTAGTAAAGTTGGTAGCATGAAGAGAATTATGTGAAGGTAGATATCAAAAGTGTTTCCTAAGTAAAAAAACTAAGATCTTAGCATATCTAATTTAACATAGAGAATTGGATTGAGTGTCCAAAAAAGGAACCAAGTAACTAATAAGGAAGAAAATCTAAGTTACAAAACTAAAAAAAACTAATTATGATCATTGTTGAGATAAAATGATAAGTGGGTAAATTGGATTATGGTTGAAAAATCAAGCTTTCTCATCAACCATGTAACATTCCCTTCCATTTTGTATGCTATCACAACACTATGCATGTATTCATTATGAACATCTAAAATCTCTCTCTCTCTCTCTCTCTCTCTCTCTTTCAAGATGAGTGTTACATCCTTGAAATTCGTAGATGTCAACCTGAATAAATTAGGGAACAAATAATAAAGAAGTGAATTGAGGGATCTTGATTTGAGAATTCCAAACTCTAGGATTATATTAAATGATCAATTTAAGTTAATAATGTGATTTTGAGCATATGTGTTCATATGAGGCTATTATAGATTGTAATGGTTATCAAGCCTCAATTTGGTAATTAGGGATGTGTTTAAGCTCATGGAACCTTTGGAGGGCCCAAGGTGTGATTCATGGGCTTTAGGGACACGTTTCAGTAAAGTGGTTAACCAAGGTTTACTTTTGGGTCCCAGGGATATGGACTTGGATATTTTTGCTACTCGTGATCATAATGGATATATATTCAAGATTCAGATGATTAATGGATGAGTTAAGACATTATCTTCGTCTAAAGGTTAGATAATATATATAGTGGTTTATTGTCCCAGATCTTGAGATAAATAGGGGTTAATACAGGGCTTTTGGGACTCTTGATAGGAAAGGAGTCCAATTACAATAGGAAAGGAGTTTGACGAATTACCCTAAAATGAAGATAATTGGTTTGAAAGATATATCTATGGAAAAAGATGACTTTGGATAACAAGTACATGGTTTTAGAAACTACCTTGTACCTAATGATAGGAAAGGCATTAATAGGATTCCTTAGTTGCATACCGTGCCTTTAATTTCATCCATACAAGGAAATAGAGGAAAGAGTCTTTCAGTTGGCAAACCTAATCAGTATTTGTAGAGTTTAATCTTCTGTGGTCTCTCCCGGTGTGTTGGACAGGTATATAAGGGTATACCTTGTATGTTTTCCCCACTCACAACCATTTAGTATATTGATAAGAATATAAGAGAGGTTTAGGGAGATGTTACGAACAGACAAGGTTAGTTCCCTCATGGGTAACCAATGATCCATACCGTTGGGTCGAGGCACCTTGCAAAGTAGGAGGAGGACCGCAAGCATCCGCTGGTCTGCAAGGAACCTAGCAACACCCCACTAGCCGGAGGTCATCCTCATCGTCTAGTCCAAAAATCTTAGAGAGGAAGGGATCCTTCTGGTGATCCCAGGACTCATGAGGGGAACTCGAGTAATGCTCTACTCTCATCCAGCACATGAAGATGCACATGTAAATAGCCTAACCTCCTATTTTGTAACCTACTGTAAACCTATGGCGTAGGACTCTCATTCCCCTACCTCTGACCTTCAAGGACCGCACGAAGGATAGGGATAGGCTTGATTTAGGTGTGCAGAGCCCCTATGACCTTCTCTGGGTCTCGGCAGCATTGGGGTCGATGAGAACAACCTCGGTTTCCCATTCATAGTTTACCGTTGGGCTGCATCAGGAGGTTAGGGGTGAGTTGGAGTCAAAAGACTCATCTGCCCCGAACCTTGTATGTGACCTGTAAAGGCACAATGGTCGTTAACCACTAACCTAAAGGGGCCACCTACATAGAGCGCAAGGCCGACTTGGTCGCAACCATTGGCCAGAGCCCACTCGCATGGCAAATAGGCAACAAAATAATAATTGCTGACTTGTTAGGCTACGATTGGCTAGAGTAAATGTATTCTTGTTAAATTGCTAGAAAATGATGGGTAACTCTGATTTCAATAAGTTATATATGAAAGTTGATAAAAAAAATGAGAGGAATCCAAAGAAAATATAATCAAAACCTAAATATGCCTCCTGTTATAAAATTATATACAATACATGTTCTAATGTGTTTAATGTAAATGATAACCTAGTTTTGTTTAATATGATGCTTAATGGAATAGATTCATTTATGTTGAGATAATACCTGATCTAGACTTGTATAATGAGGGAATCCTTCATAAAGATAAATAATTGATGAATTTAGATTAATAATCATATACATGTTGTTTTAGGGTTTTGAAACTAATAGGACATCTGGACTATGGTCTTAATGCTAGTAGTATGATCTAGGTATCATGAATAGTCTAATATGCTTAAGATGATGATTAGGGTTTAACCTGATATGCATAACTAAAGGTTATAATATTAGAAACCATGATATGATGGAATTAGGGTTTGTAACCCTAATCCCTAGTCTAAACACTAGACAACCCTAAACCCTAGTTTATGAGTGGATCTAGATCTGTTTAATGTAATGCGAATACATGGTGACACATATGTAGTATGTATTTTTCAAATTGAATATTTTATTAATTGGATGTTGGATGCACTCATAAAGTACATGATATATTCTGCATGGTTTCTGCAATGACATAAGGTAGGTGGTTACACTTATGAATACATGTATTAAATTCTAAGTTTGCCAAGATTTCTCCATGAGATTGAATGAATGATAAACTGCTTTCTTGTTTATTTACTTCTTGCAAATTATAAAGTTCCTATGAGTATCATGTAAAGTAAATAACAATATTCTAAACCCAAGGTTAGACTGATCTTAAGGGTAATGCACACAAGACCAAGAGGGACAATGATTACACCTGAGGTAGTAGACCATATATGGGTTAGAATATGAAAGCAAGTTTATGTTATTATGTAAAAATAAAAGATGTTTGTTTATACATGTACTTGTGATTATTGGATGAACCCATGTACCAATATAGCAATATACTGACTGTGTATTTGTTTTTCATTGTTTTAGGTATCATGTATACTTGATTCTTGGACATGAGGTTACATGATAAATATGTTGAAGACACTGAAGTTATTCATGGAGGTTTAGTAATAGTGGTATATATTCACACATGTATAAGTTAATTCTTTCTAAAATTTATGTAACTCCTTAGAGGATATTTCTATGAAAACATGTAAATATTTGTTCATTAAAGGAAATTGATTACTATTTTGTATTATTTTTTGAATCTGATCCTGGAATTTATGAGTAATGATCTACGACTTTAAGGTCTTTTAGACACTCAAAAGTGCAGGTCGTTACATTTAGTATCAGAGCACATATTCATCAACTAATACTTAGTAGTTTATAATTTCAGATAATCCTTATAATTTAAGAGAAAAAATTAGTAAAGCCTAATGTATCTTTTAGGTTTCTCATCTCACATTTCATCTACTTCTCACCTCTTACTTAATGAGTCCTGAAAGGAAATTGTTAATTAGAGAAGTAAATGTGAAAAGATGTAACCTATAGTGTACGTCCCTTTAGTGAGGGTAAAACACTAGAAAGATACAAGTATGGGTAAGCCCTTTCATAGAGGAAGGACTAGGATTAGGATATAAAAACTTTAGTAGGTTGAGGGACAAGGAAACTCTAAGAGGTAGATTATAGCCCTAACCCTAACCTTAATACCTTAACCTTAAATAATGAGAATGGTGTGGTGATATGCGACATCACCCATATGAAACTTGAAATCAGTAATAGGAAAGATAAAGGGATGGGTTTAGGTGACCCATTCTCCCATGCACGTGTGCATGAGGGGCAAGACACTTATGTAAGAGGTCTTAAGAAATAAAAGAACACAATATATATACATATATACATATATATACATATATATATATATATATACATATATATACATATATACATACATATATATGCATATATATACATATATACATACATATATATACATATATATACATATATACATATATGCATATATATATATATATATACATATATATACATATACATATATATACATACATATATATACATATACATATATATATATATGTATATATATGTATATATATACATATGTATATATATATATATCTATATATATGTATATATATATACACATATGTATATATACATATATATACATATACATATATATATGTATATATATACATATATATATATATATGTATATATATATATAAATATACATATGTATATATACATATATATACACATATACACATATATATATATATATATATATATATATATATATATATATATATATATATATATGAAAGTTTGAATATAATTTGCTAAAACCCCTCATGTTGTCTCTATAAGTATATATATATATATATATATATATATATATATATATATATATATATATATATATATATATATATATATATATATATATATATATATGAAAATGAAAGTTTGAATGTAACTTGCTCAAACCCCTCATGTTGTCTCTAGAAGTTTGGTGATGGTGCCAAGCCTTTGGAGGGGAAGGCCGATGTAGGCACCAAGCCCCTAGAGGGGAAGGTGGCCCAAGTTCACTGAATGGACATAATTCATGAGGGGGTAGCCCAGTGATTGAGCAAACATGGGTTGATAAGTTACAATGATAAAATATATTCATAATGATGAAAGAAAACAAAAAAAGGATATATATAAAAAACTTTTAAGGTTACAATGATAAAACCTATGAATAATTATGAAAGAAAACAAAAAAGATATATATAAAACTTTTAAGGTTAGTTTGCCAACATGGGGTGGGTCAACTCAAGAGGGGGAAAATGACCTATGAGGGAGGCAAGCCTTAGATCTTGGGATCATGTTGTGGCTAGAGAGATAACTCCCTCCTATGAACCAAGAAGGAACCCTAGGCTAGGACTTTCCCATAAAAGGTAAGTGAATAAACATATTTAAGTATTGAGATAATCTTAATCCTCACCTAGAGGGGTGAAGAGTTAAAGATATAAAGATGAAAGCACTTATAATCTTTGAACTCAAGTATGCCATCTCTGAGTGACACAACTGGTCAAGCCTAGGATTAGGAAGACCAGTAAGGCACCAAACCCAGGAGGGAAGACTAGTAAGGCACCAAGCCCAGGAGGGAAGGTGGCCCAAGTCCACAATGTAGATGTTTAGGATCAAGCCCCTGGAGGGGAAGATCATAGAAGGTCAAGCCCAAGAGGGAAGATTGACATGGCACCAAGCCCTGGAGGGAAGGTGGTCCGAGTCCAATGTTGGGACTACACTACATAATGTCTACTCAAAAGAGAGAGATGAAGGAATCTGAGTTAAAGAATTAAATGAGAGAGTAATGTTTTTAAAAGATGTGGCATCTCAAAAGAAACCCTTAGGGAGGGTGGAGTCCTAATGCAATCCTAGGGTCAAGTAGGGTGTATTAGAGATACATAGGACCAATGGGTTGGGAGTTGATATGCCCTGAATGCACATGACCATGTGGTCAGGAGGTAACATCTTGGTTTGACCAAGGTACATGACTCAGGAGATTAGCTACCTCCATGAGGATCATGTTGCCTAATGGGTGAATGTGAGAGGCAATCCCTTGATGCATAAGGATGAGATCACTACAAAGGTACCTATACCCCTAGAGACCTCAAGGAAATGGCTAAGACTCATAATTCATAAGGTGTAATTATAAAAGATATAATGAAGTTATGAAAACTTGAGAGAAATTGTGCCCTAACTTATGAGTAAGAAAAGGTGCACTTGACTCCACGAGATAGAAGAATGCAATGAAATCAAGAACAAGTATGTTTAGAGTCATATCGAGTACGATTCAACTTAATATGTGAAATTGAAAGATAATGTGTGGATGTACCATCTCCTCTCTTGGAATGGAATGAAATTTGTGTTTGGGTTGCAGTGAAATGCTTATTTCATCTCATTATAAGGGAGGGAGATTGGATAGAAACACGTTATGCTTAAAATTGAGATAAAGAGGATGAATATACTACATTGAATGTGTAATGACATGAACTAGGGTTAGAGGTGTCACCTCACCCTTGTGTGGAAATAATGAATCATAGGTTGGAAACCTAGGTGAAAAAAGAAATCACCAAGTAATAATGAAATCACCAATGAGAATCAAATCATCAAGAGATGATGAGTTGTGAGTACTAAAGATGTGGATATACTTGAATTTCAATTCAAGTGCCAATCTTAGTAATAAAATATGAAATTTGATATACTAAGGAAAAGTTGTTAAATCTTTATAAGTAGGGTCCTAACCCTAAGTTTTGAATATAATATGAATATCATTCACCTAGGATTAGTAGGCATGAACTTTAAGGACAAAATTCCTTTTAAGGAGGGGTGAATGTTACATCCTTCAAATTTGTAGATTTTCCTGAATAAATTAGAGAACAAATAACAAGGAAGCGAATTGAGGGATCTTGGTTGATAATTCCAAACTCTGGGATTATATTAAATGATCAATTTAAGTTAATAATGTGCTTTTGAGCATATGTGTTCATATGAGGCTATTATAGATGGCAATGGTTATCAAGCCTCAATTTGGTAATCAGGGATGTGTTTAAGCTCATAAAACCTTTGGCGGGCCCAAGGTGTGATTCATGGGCTTTAGGGACAAGTTTCAGTCAAGTGGTTATCCAAGGTTTACTTTTGGGTCCCTGGGATATGGACTTGGATATTTTTGCTACTCGTGATCATAAAGGATATATATCCAAGATTCAGATGATTCATGGATGAGTTAAGACCTTATCTTCGTCCTAAGGTTGGATAATATATATAGTGGTTTATTGTCCCAGATCTTGAGATAAATAGGGGTTAATACATGGCTTTTGGGACTCTCAATAGGAAAGGAGTCCAATTACAATAGGAAAGGAGTTTGACAAATTACCCTGAAATGAAGATAATTGGTTTGAAAGATATATCTATGAAAAAAGATGACTTTGGGTAACAAGTACATGGTTTTAGAAACTATCTTGTGCCTAATGATAGGAAATGGATTAATAGGATTCCTTTGTTGCATACCTTGCCTTTAATCCCGTCCATATAAGGAAATAGAGGAAAGAGTCTTTAGGTTGACAAACCTAATCACTGTTTGTAGAGTTTAATCTTATGCGATCTCTCCCAGTGTGTTGGATGGGTATATAAGGCTATACCTTGTATGTTTTCCCCACTCACGACCATTGAGTATATTGATAAGAAGATAATAGAGGTTTTGAAGGATGTTGTGAAGAGGCAGGGTTAGTTACCTCATGGGTAACCAACTATCTACGCCACTGGGTTGAGGCACCTGGAAGAGCAGGAAGAGGACCGCAAGCATCCATTGGTCTGTGAGGAACCTAGCAACACCCTGTCAGCGAGAGGTCATCCTCACCATCGAGTCTAGACATATCAGAGCAGAAGGGATCCTTCTGGTAATCCCAAGACCCATGAGGGGAACTCGAGTGATGCTCTACCCTCATCCAACACACGGAGATGCATAGGTAAATAGCCTAACCTTCTGTTGTGTAACCTACTATAAATCTGTAGCGTAGGGCTCTCATTCCCCTACCTCTGACCTTCACAGACCGTGTGAAGGATAGGACTAGGCCCATTTTAGGTGTGCGGAGCCCCTCTGACGTTCTTTGGGTCTCAGAGGCATCGGGGTCGATGAGAACAACTACAATTTCCCATTCAGAGTTTACCACTGGACTGCGTTGGGAGGTTTGGGGTGAGTTGAAGTCAAAAGACTCATCTACCCTGAACCCTATACGTGACCTGTAAGGACACAAGGGTCTTTAACCACTAACTTAAAGGGGTCGCCTATGTGGAGCACATGGATGACATGGCCACATGCCATTGGCCAGAGCCTGCTCACGTGGAAAATAGGAAATGAAATAATAATTACTGACTTGTCAAGCTATAATTGGCCAGAGTAAATGTATTCTTGTTAAATTGCTAGAAAATGATGGGTAACTCTGATTTCAATAAGTTATATATGAAAGTTGATCAGAAAAATGAGAGGAATAAAAAAATATAATCATAACCTAAATATGCTTCCTGTTCCAAAAGTATATACACTACATGTTCTAATGTGTTTGATGAAATGGATAACCTAGTTTTGTTTAATATGATGCTTAATGGAGTAGATTCATTTATGTTGAGATAATACCTAATCTAGACATGCATAATGAGGGAATCCTCGATAAATATGAATAATTGATGAATTTAGATTAATAATCATATGCATTCTATTTTAGGGTTTTGAAACCAATATGGACATCTGGACTATGATCTTAATGCTAGTAATATGATCTAGGTATCATGAATAGTCTAACATGCTTAAGCTGATGATTAGGGTTTAACCTGATATGCATAACATAAGGTTGTAATCTTAGAAACCCTGATATGATGGAATTAGGGTTTGTAATCCTAATCCCTAGTCCAAACACGAGACAACCCTGAACCCTAGTTTAGGAGTGGATCTATATCTATTTAATGTAATGCAAATACATGGTGACACATATGTAGTACGTATAGATTGAATAATTTGTTGCTTGAATGTTGGATGCACTCATAAAATACATGATATGTTCTTCATGGTTTTTGCAATGACATAAGATACATGGTTACACTTATGAATACATGTATCGAATTTTGAGTTTTCTGAGATTACTCGATGAGATTGGATGAATGATAGACTACTTGCTTGTTTATTTACTTCTTGCAAATTATAAAGTTACAATGAGTATCATGTAAAGTATATAATAATTTTCTAAACCCAACATTAGAATGATACTAAGGGTAATGCACACGAGCCCAGGAGGGACAATGATTACACTTGAGGTAGTAGACCAGATATGGGTTAGAATATGAAAGCAAGTTTATGTTATTATGTTCAAATAAAAGATGTTTGTTTATATGTGTACTTGTGATTATTGGATGAACCCACGTACCAGTATAGCAGTATACTGACCGCGTATTTGTTTGTCAACATTTTAAGTATCAGGTATACTTGATTCGTGGACATGAGGTTACGATAAAGATGTTGAAGACACTAATGTTATTCATGGAGGTTTAGTCATAGTGGTATATCTTCACACATGTATAAGTTAATTCTTTCAAAAATTTATGTAACTCCTTAGAGGAGCTTTCTATGCAAAAATGTAAATATTTGTTCATTAATGGAAATTGTTTACTATTTTTTTATTATTTGTTAAATCTGAATCTGGAATTTATGAATAATGATCTACGACTTTGAGGTCTTTTGGACACTCAAAAGTGTGGGTTGTTACAATGAGGGTAGTAATGGATATGTTCGTATATATGAACTAGAGAAATTAACTCTTGATAAGGAAATCCAGAAAATGCTCTACTCATTAAATATTTGAGAAAATGTCAAATAGGATGAAAAATTCGATAATAATATCATTGTAAGGAGTGGGATCCCATAGGGATATACTCCCTACTAAAAATAAAAAGGGAAACATCCACCAACAAAAATATTTTCTTGAAAGGGATGAAATCAAATTTATTTAACATGATTGTATCATAACACAAAGTAGCAGTGGAATATAAAAGATGTATCTAACCATTACAAAGCTTCTTAACTTACTAAACTTTCACCACACAGGGTGACATAAAGGAAAAACTAACTACATATATAACACTATCTGAGGATCACCTAACAACTTCAAGAAATATCTCCCAAGAAGTCAGCTACACTTGTTGTGGTCTAGGTCCTCCTAGATTTCCTTCTCCCTATCCAACACCTGGAGTTCGAAGCATACCCCACAAAAGGAAAAGAAAAGAGGATATCAGCAAAAAGCTAGTATGAGCATGCTAACAAGAAATTGAGCAATATATTTTTAGAAAGGGGGACATCAAGTATAAAGGCTTCCCATGAAAAGGGTAAGAACTACCCAAACGGGCATAAAAGGAAAGAATCATTAAAATATGATAAAAGGAATACTTGCCATAAAATCAATAATAAAAGTGGTGCCACAAAAGCACTCATAATGTTTTTAGGGCACAAAACCCATAACAACATGCATGTAGGTGAGATAAACATAGCACTAGAACAATATAAATAATAAAGGCAGCCAATCCTCATAAACTTGAAACCTCATAGAGATTGGCACATAACCAAACTCCCAATATATAAAAATGTTGGGCCAAACCTCATAAATTTGAAACCTGGGTATAGGACACATAACCTCTATCCCAAAATAAGAATAATAAGGGAACATAACTCAAAACCAATGCAAATTATATTACTCTAGGGCTACTCAGTCACACAACATGCTTAATAGGGAGGCAAGTACAAATGTATAGTTGGATTTTACAAATTAATCACCACATAAGTGATCATCATTATCATCCACCTCAAAGTGGGCAAATAACAAAAAATTGAGTTCCATAATGAGCAAAGCATAATAAAGATTCCAAAAGAATGTCAAAGAAGATATTATGATCACAAGATCCGTGGCAAGTAGGGTACTTCAGATGAATCATAATATCAAAAGAAAGAGAAATGGTGTATAGGCTATTGTCTATAGGACCAAGAAAATGATAAAACATAAGCTAATTGCTCAAAAGAATAACTGTAGATGCAAAAAAACCTCTCACAGAGTCTTAACAAGACAAGATTACTTCTAGATCCAAATATTGGTTCCAAATCACCTCAAGACAAGATTACTTCTAGATCCAAATATTGGTTCCAAATCACCTAATATTATGTATATGAAATTAGGGTTAGAAGTGTGTTGATTATTCAAAACCCTAAAAATTACCTTTTTATTATTAATGAATTAGGTTATCAAAACCACACCATGTTTTAGATTATATTTTCTTGAGTTCAAAACATATTTTATTATATTTTTCTGACTTTTATATATTTAGTAATGACTTTTATAGGTTATTACTTATTTAGATTAATCCATTAAAATCACCACTTTATAACATCATGTTCAGGTGACAAAACAAATACCATTAGAAATCTTACAATTTTCTGAATCCAAGAGTATTTATTTGTAATTTTTGGACAACCACAACAAAAGATATGAATTTTATAAAATCAGCCAATCATAAATCACCAAAAAGCCAAAAAAGAAAATTTGCACACAAGAGAGAGAGTGGGATCGGGCCCACTACTTGGCCCAATTGACACGTGCCAAGTCATTGTCCAAGTCTACATGGTCACTAGGTTGCGCCTAGTGAAAGTGAAAAAACAAAACAAAACAAAGGACCAAAAGGCCCTCGCGCGAAGTATAGAAGAAAATAGAAGAGAAGGTGGGGGTAAAACAGTCATTGCACAAGGGGGATTCATCCTCTTTCTCAAGCTCATGCCATGGAACTGAGCTACTTGCATGTGATTTAGGCAAAACCCCAAAATGGGATGAAGTCCAACCTGCAAGGTGTGAAAAGAAAGAGGAGAAGAATACAGACTCGATGGTACATTAAATTTGGCCAGAGATGAAGAGGGGAGAGAGGGAAAGCCACCACAAGTCCATAGTATTCGTCCAATTGTCAGGGAGTCAAACAGTGATGAGTTGAACAATTGAAAGGTGGGATGAGTGGAAAAGGTTCCCAGGAAGCCAATGGTTGGGGTATTTATAGGTGCGGGGGTGTAGACTAGGGTTTTAGAAATTGGGGTGAGAGGGAAGCTGTAAGAGAAATGGGGATTTCTCAAATATTCATCAAAATAAAAAAAAATTAGGTTAAAGTTGTGTAGAATCGAGAGAGGAGTCCAACGAGCCAAGAATCTCATGATTTGGTCAAGTAGAGAGAGTTATTGTATTTTGAAAAATCGCAAATAATCATTCATGTTTCCCAACCCGAACCGAGGTAGGAGACGACCCGGGCCCATCCGATTAGTGGACGTGGGTCCACAAGTCTCTTGTAGCCATCGGATCATGCACGGGGTAAAGATACCGTGTGATAATTATTTTTGGAATCTGATTCTAATTTGACCAAAGTGTATTTGTATTAATTAATGTTTTTCTCTTTCCTCAATTGGGTGCCCAAACGATTCCCAAATTTGATGAAACTTGACACCCTGGATATTTTTGAAGTGTAGAATCTAAATCTCAAGTTTATTTTTCATTTTGAGAAACTTAAACTAGATAATTAGGAAATTCTTTATTTTCTCTCTCTTCATTTATGACTCTAAGATTATCCAAATACGATGAAATTTCACCCACAAGTCATATTTAATGTGTTAAATACGAATTTTCCATCAATTTTACATGTTGGAGTTATTTGTGCACTTATTTAATAATTTGAAGGTTCTATACACTTTCTCTCTCCTAGTTTCATCTTTTAATCAAACATTCTCCAATTTGAGTGAAATTTCACCCAAAGGCATACTTTAATATGTAGATTAGGAATCTAAGATTATTTTCTACTTTTAAAGTCATTTAATATTTTATTTAATAATTTTTTAAAGAAAAACACCGTTTTCTTTTCTAAATAAAATAGATATGGTAATTATATCCTAAATTGGTGAAACTTGGCCTCCAAGACAAAGCATATCCCAAGAAAATAAATATGAGGTTATTCATACCCAATAAGTTTTTCTTTTAACACATTATCCATTATTTCTACTATTTCTCTCTTTAATAATTCAATATCTCATTAAAATGTTTAAGCATTATTATTGATTCCTTTTTCTCTTCCTTGCACCATAAGACAAAGGAATGATCTAGAACGAATCTACTCTATCATTATCTCACAAAAGTTTATTTATTTCGTATTTTGTGGAATTATAACTCATTATTCTCAATTATGGACACATTGTCTTTTTTATGCACATTATTACCTCATGTGACATATCTTATGTACCTATCATGGATTTTATGATTAATTTGAAGGTATTGGGTTATTTTTAATTCATATTCTACATTTTAATGTGATTTATTCATGCATTAACATATCTAAGGTCACTAAAGAGCATACTATTATCCTTATTTGGCTAAACCTCAAAGACTAAGGTTCCTAACTTCTTAATCCTAAAATAAGATTAAGTTCTAGATTTTGGTATGTTACATCATACCACCCCTTAAAGAGATTTCATCCTTGAAATCTAAACATCCACGAAAACTATCTACCACACCTTAAAAAGTTTCATACTAATAAGCCAAGCAAAAATATAGGTACAAAGGTAACTTCTTTATATATATACACAATGTACCATGCAAAAGGAAACATAACTTGAAAGTCTAACTATGGAACTAAGGGTTACCTTCAACTTGATCATCATCACAGACTTCTTGACCATCCAAAGCAAAAACTCTTCCGACTCACCTTTCCATAGTTCTTTTACCATTATTGTTACCGTTATTCTGATAAGGCACTTGAGGTTGTTGTTATTGAGCCTGTATAAGTGCATTATGAAGTTGACAGCACCTAGGGAGAATATGTCAAGGTTCTTGCAATGATGGCACACAACTCAAAAGTGAGGCTGATACTTTGCTTTATTCTTATCATGAGAGCACTTTCCTAGACGATGGTAACCATTGCACCCGGCACACTTGTCTCTTCTCTGTTCATCTTTCCTCTTCTTATCAAACTCCTTAGGTTGGAACCCTAGGTATGACTCCACACCCAAATATTTATCAACCATATGTAGAAAGGTCAAAGGCAGTTGTGGGATAAGAGCACGACCCAAATGGTAGTTGAGTCCTTGAAGGAATAGGTCATCCCTATGTTCCTCACTTAAACCAACTGCATAACGTTCCAACAACAGAAACTTTTGCATAAACGTAGAAACGGATAAGGAACCTTGCTTCAAGCTGTAGAACTCTGCATCTTTCTTCTTTAGGGAAGAAGTGCAGATATACTTCCTATGAAAAAGCACCAAAAATTGCTCCCAAGACATGGTAGAGATATCACGTGTCCTTCCTATCCCATTCTACCAAACTCGAGCGGGTCCATCCAAAACATATGAAGCAAACTTGATCTTCTGGTGGGGAGGACAAGCCATACCATCAAAGGTCCTCTCTAAGTCTAACATCCAATCATTATCTTTGTCCACCAACTCTATATCACCCTCACCCTTGAAGGAGGGTGGTTGAATCTTCATGAACTCCATGATTAAGAACTCCTTAGGCTTTTCAGGAACATACATGTCTTTCATCTTCCTTGTCATGGTAGAAGCAAAGAGTTGCCAAAACATAGGCAACTCTTACTCTAGAGAGATGACTACACCCATACTAGTAGAAGTTGAGTTCTCCTGCCTATTGAGGGTCCACTTTCAAATGGAGGAGTAACTTGAGTCACTGGTGTGGTAAAGGATGGATCCATCCTTGGCATCCCAAACCTAGGATTTTGGGGTGGCTCGTAACTATACTGGTAGTCAACAGTCGAGTTATCTCCCACCATAAGGGTTTTTTCCTACACAAGGAAAGGATACTAGGTATAAGTAACCTATTGAAAAATGTAAACATCCTAAGGAGACACGTTTGAAATAGCTATATAATAGAAAACTACATGATCTGATACCATGATGTAAGGAGTGGGATCCCATAGGGATCCACTCCCTATTAAAAATAAAAAGGGCAACATCCACCAACAAAAACATTTTCTTGAAAGGGATGCAACCAAATTTATTTAACATGATTGTATCATAACACAAAGTAGTAGTGGAATTTAAAAGATGTACCTAACCATTACAAATCTTCTTAACTTACTAAACTTTCACCACGCAGGGTGACATAAAGGAAAAACTAACTACATATATAGGACTAGCTGAGGATCACCTAACAACTTCAAGAAAAGTCTCCCAAGAAGTCAGCTACATTGTTGTGGTCCATATCCTCCTAGATTTTCTTCTCCCTATCCAACACATGGGGTTGGAAGCGTACCCCATAAAAGGAAAAGAAAAGAGGATATCAGCAAAAAGCTGGTATGAGCATGCTAAAAAGAATTTGAGCAATATATTTTTAGAAAGGGGGACATCAAGTATAAAGGCTTCCCATGAAAAAGGTAAGAACTACCCAAACAGGCATAAAAGGAAAGAATCACTAACATATGATAAAAGGAATGCTTGCCATAAAATCAATAATAAAAGTGGTGCCATAAAAGCACTCATAATGTTTTTAGGGAACAAAACCCATAACAAATGGCATGTATGTGAGATAAACATAGCACTAGAACAAAATAAATAGCAAAGGCATCCAAGCCTCATAAACTTGAAGCCTGATAGAGATTGGCACATAACCAAACTCCCAATATATATAAATGTTGGGCCAAACCTCATAAATTTGAAACCCGGGTATGGGGGCACATAACCTCCATCCTAAAATAAGAATAATAAGGGCACATAACCCAAAATCAATGCAAATTATATTACTCTAGGGCTACTGAGTCACACAACATGTTTAATAGGGAGGCAAGTAAAAAGGTATAGTCGGATTTTACAAATTAATCACCACATAAGTGATCATCATTATCATCCACCTCAAAGTGGGAAAAAACAAAATGAACAAAGCATAATAAAGATTCCAAAAGAATGTCAAAGAAGATATTATGATCACAAGATCAGTAACAAGTAGGGTACTTCACATGAAGCACAATTTCAAAAGAAAGAGACATGGTGTATAGACTATTGTGCATAGGACCAAGAAAATGATAAAACATAGGATAATTGCTCAAGAGAATAATCAGAGATGCAAACATACCTCTCACAGAGTCTTAACAAAACAAGATTACTTCTAGATCCAAATATAGGTTTCTAAATCACCTAATATCATGAAAATGAAATTAGGGTTAGAAGTGCATTGATTATTCAAAACCCTAAAAATTGCCTTTTATTATTAATGAATTAGGTTATCAAAACCACACCATATTTTAGGTAATATTTTCTTGAGTTGAAAACATATTTTATTATATTTTTCTGAATTTTATATATTTAGTTATGACTTTTATAGGTTATTACTGATTTAGATTAATCCATTAAAATTGCCACTTTATAACATCAGATTCGGGTGACAAAATGAATACCATTAGAAATCTTACATTTTTTAGAATCCAAGAGTATTTATTTGTAATTTTTGGATAACCACAACAAAAGATATGAATTTTATAAAATCATCCAATCATAAATCACCAAAAAGACAAATAAGAAAATCCACGTGCGAGAGAGAGAGAGAGAGTGGGATCAGGCCCGCTACTTTGCCCAACTGACATGCACCAAGTCAATGCCCAAGCCTACATGGCCACTCGATCGCACCTGGTCAAAGTGAAAAACAAAACAAAATAAAGGACCAAAAGGCCCTCACACGAAGCTGAGAAGAAAAGAGAAGAGAAGGTGGGGGTAAAACCATCATTGCACCAGGGGGATTCATCCCCTTTCTCACGCTCTTACCATGGAGCTAGGCTGCTTGCATGAGATTTAGGGAAAACCACAAAACATGATGAAATCCAACGTGCAAGGTGTCAAAAGAAAGAGGAAAAGAATACGAACTTGATGGTACATTTAATTTGGCCGAAGACGAAGAGGAGAGAGAGGGAAAGCTGCCACAAGTCCATAGTCTTTGTCTTCTCATTGAGGAGTCAACTAATGATGAGTTGAACAATTGTAAGGTGGGATGAGTTGTAAAGGTTCCCAAGAAGTCAATGGTAGGGGTATTTATAGGTGAGGGGGTGTAGACTAGGGTTTTAGAAACTGGGGTGAGAGGGAAGCTTTAAGAGAAATGGAGCTTTCTCAAATATTCATCAAAATTAGAATTTTTTTGGATAAAGCTGTGAGGAATCGAGAGAGGAGTCTAATGAGCCAAGAATCTCACAATTTGGTCAAGTAGAGAGAGAGTTATTGTATTTTGAAAAATCACAAACAATCCTCCATGTTTCCCAACCTGAATTGAGGTAGGAGACGACCCGGACCCATCCGATTCATGGACATGGGTTCACGGGTCTCTTGCAGCCATTGGATTGTGTGTGGGGTAAAGATAACGTGTGACAATTATTTTTGGAATCCGATTCCTTCGACAAAAGTGTATTTGTATTAATTAATGTTTTTCTCTTTCCTCAATTGGGTGCTAAAACGATTCCCAAATTTGATAAAAATTGACACCCTGGCTATTTTCAAGGTGTAGAATCTGATTTTGGAGTTTATTTTTCATTTTGAGAAACTTAAACTAGATAATTAGGCAATTCTTTATTTTCTCTCTCTTCCTTCATTTATGACTCTAAGATTATCCAAATATGATGAAATTTCACCCACAAGTCATATTTAATGTGTTAAATACGAATTTGCCATCAATTTTATGTGTTGGAGTTATTTGTACACTATTTAATATTTTGAAGGATCTACACACTTTCTCTCTCCTAGTTTCATCTTTTAATCAAACATTCTCCAATTTAAGTGAAATTTCACCCAAAGATGTACTTTAATATGTAGATTAGGAATATAAGATTATTTTCTAATTTTAAATTCATTTAATATTTTATTTAATATTTTTTTAGGAAAAACACCCTTTTCTTTTCGAAATAAAAAAGATATGGTTATTGTTATCCTAAATTGGTGAAACTTGGCCTCCAAGCCAAAGCATATCCTAAGAAAATGAATATGAGGTTATTATTACCCAATAAGTTTTCCTTTTAACACATTATCCATTATTTCTTTCTTTAATATTTCAATATCTCATTAAAAATGTTTAAGCATTATTATTGATTCCTTTTTCTCTTCCTTGAACCATAAGGAAAAGGAATGATCGAGAATGAATATAATCTATCATTATCTCACATAAGTTTATTTATTTCATATTTTGTGTAATTATAACTAATTATTCTCAATTATGGATGCCTTGTCTTTTTTATGCACATTATTACCTCATGTGACATATCTTATGTACCTATCATGGATTTTATGATTAATTTGAAGGTATTGGGTAATATTAATTTATATTCTATATTTTAATGTGATTTATTCATGCATTAACATATCTAAGGTCACTAAAGAGCATACTCTTATCCTTGTTTGGCTAAACCTCAAAGACTGAGGTTCCTAACTTCTTAATCATGGAAAAGATTAAGTTCTAGGTTTTGGTATGTTACAACATACCACACCTTAAAGATATTTCATCCTAGAAATCTAAACATACACAAAAACTATCTACCACCCCTTAAAAAGTTTCATCCTAATAAGCCAAGAAAAACTATAGGTACAAAGATAACTTCTTTATATATATACACAAGGTGCCACGCAAAAGGAAACACAACTTGAAAGTCTAACTATGGAACTAAGGGATACCTTCAACTTAATCATCATCATAGACTTCTTGACCATCCAAAGAAAAAACTCTTCCAACTCACCTTTCCATAGGTATTTTACCATTGTTGTTACCATTATTCTGAGGAGGCACTTGAGGTTGTTGTTGATTAGCCGGTACAGGTCCATTATGAAGTTGAGGGCACCTAGGGTGAATATGTCCAGGTTCATTGCAATGATGGCATACGACTCAAAAGTCATGCTAATACTTTGCTTGATTCTTATCTTCAGAGCACTTTCTTGGAGGATGGTAACCATTACACTCAACACACTTGTCTCTTCTCTGCTCATCTCTTAAGGGTTTCCTCTTCTTATCAAACTCCTTAGGTTGGAACCCTGGGTATGACTCCACAGACAAAGCTTTATCAACCATCTGCAGAAAGGTCAAGGAAGTTGTGGGATAAGAGAACGACCCAAATTGTAGTTGTGTCCTTGAAGGAATAGGTCAACCCTATGTTCCTCACTTAAACCAACTGCATAACGTTCAAACAGTAGAAACTTTTACATAAATGCAGAAACGGATAAGGAACCTTGCTTCAATCTGTAGAACTCTGCTTCTTTCTTCTTTAAGGCAGTAGTACAGATATATTTCCCATGAAAAAGCACCAAAAATTGCTCCCAAGACATGGTATAGATATCACATGTCCTTCCTATCGTGTTCCACTAAACTCAAGCAGGTCCATCCAAAGCATATGAAGCAAACCTAACCTTCTAGTGGGGAGGACAAGCCATACCATCAAAGGTCCTCTCTAAGTCTAACACCTAATCATCATCTTTCTCCACCATCTCTATTTCACCCTCATCCTTTAAGGAGGGTGGTTGCATCTTCATGAACTCCATGATTGAGAACTCCTTAGGCTTTTTAGGCACATATGGGTCTTTTATCTTCCCTGTCATGGTAGTAGCAAAGAGTTGTAGAAACATAGCCAACTCTTGCTCTGGAGAGATGACTACACTCGTACTAGTAGAAGTTGAGTTCTCCTGACCTACTGAGGGTCCACTTTCATACAGAGGAGTAACTTGAGTCACTAGTGTGGTAAAGGGTGGATCCATCTTTGCATCCCAAACCTAGGATTCTAGGGTGTCTCATAACCGTACTAGTTGTCAACAGTCAAGTTATCTCCCGCCATAAGGGTTTTTTCCTACACAAGGCAAGGATACTAGGTATAAGTAACCTACGGAAAAAGGTAAACATCCTAGATAGACACATTTGAAATAGTTAGATAACTGATAGCTAAAGGATATGATACCATGGTGTAAGGAGTGCGATCCCATAGGGATCCACTCCCTACTAAAAATAAAAAGGGCAACATCCACGAATAATTTTTTTCTTCTTTAAAGGGATGAAAACAAATTTATTTAACATGATTATATCATAATACAAAGTAGCAGTGGAATTTAAAAGATGCACCTAACCATTACAAATCTTCTTAACTTACTAAATTTTCACCACGCAGGGTGACATAAAGAACAACTAACTACATATATAGGGATAGCTGAGGATCACCTAACAACTTCAAGAAAAGTTTCCCAAGAAGTCAAATACATTGTTGTGGTCCAGGTCCTCCTAGATTTCCTTCTCCCTGTCCAACACCTGGGGTTGGAAGCGTACCCCACAAAAGGAAAAGAAAAGAGGATATCAGCAAAAAGCTGGTATGAGCATGCTAAAAAGAAATTGAGCAATATATTTTTAGAAAGGGGGACATCAAGTATAAAGGCTTCCCATGAAAAAGGTAAAAACTACCCAAATGGGCATAAAAGGAAAGAATCACTAACATATGATAAAAGGAATGCTTGCCAGAAAATTAATAATAAAAGTGGTGCCATAAAAGCACTCATAATGTTTTAGGGTACCAAACCCATAGCAAACTGCACGTAGGTGAGATAAACATAGCACTAGAACAACATAAATAACAAAGGAAGCCAAGCCTCATAAACTTGAAGCCTTATAGAGATCGACACGTAACCAAACTCCCAATATATATAAATGTTGGACCAAACCTCACAATTTTGAAACCCGGGTATGGGGCACATAACCTTCATCCCAAAGTAAGAATAATAAGGACACATAACCTAAATCCAATGCAAATTATATTACTCTAGGGCTACTAAGTCACACAACATGCTTAATAGGGAGGCAAATAAAAAGGTATAGTCATATTTTACAAATTAATCACCACATAAGTGATCATCATTATCATCCACCTCAAAGTGGGAAAATAACAACAAATTGAGTTCCATAATGAACAATGCATAATAAAGATTCCAAAATAATGTCAAAGAAGATATTATGATCACAAGATCAGTAACAAGTAGGTTACGTTACATGAAGCGTAATTTTAAAAGAAAAAGACATGGTGTATAGGCTATTGTCCATAGGACCAAGAAAATGATAAAACATAGGCTAATTGCTCAAAATATTAATCAAAGATGCAAACATACCTCTCATAGAGTCTTAACAAAACAATATTAGGTTTCTAAAGAACCTAATATCATGTATATGAAAATAGGGTTAGAAGTGCATTGATTATTCAAAACCCTAAAAATTGCCTTTTTATTATTAATGAATTAGGTTATAAAAACCACACCATGTTTTAGGTTATATTTTCCTGAGTTGAAAACATATTTTATTATATTTTTATGACTATTATGTATTTAGTTATGAATTTTATAAGTTATTATTTATATAGATTAATCCATTAAAATCACCACTTTATAACATCAGATTCGGGTGACAAAAAATACCATTAGAAATCTTACATCTTTATGAATCCAATGAGTATTTATTTATAATTTTTGGATAACCACATCAAAAGATATGAATTTTATAAAATCGGCCAATCATAAATCACCAAAACGCCAAATAAGAAAATCCGTGAGAGAGAGAGAGAAAGAGAGGGATCGGGCCCACTACTTGGCCCAATTGACGCAACTGAAGTCAGTGCCCGAGCCTACATGCCCGCTCGGTTGCTCCTAGTCAAAGAGAAAAACAAAACAAAACAAATGACCAAAAGGCCCTCGCATAAAGCTGAGAAGAAAAGAGAAGAGAAGGCGGGGGTAAAACCATCATTGCATCAGGGGGATTCATCCCCTTTCTCATGCTCATGCCATGGCGCTGAGCTACTTGCGTGAGGTTTAGGCAAAACCACAAAGCACGATGAAATCCAACGTGCAAGGTGTCAAAAGAAAGAGGAGAAGAATACGAACTCGATGGTACCTTTAATTTGGCTAGAGATGAAGAGAGGAGAGAGGGAAATCTGCCACAAGTCTAGAGTCTTCATTCGCTTGACGGGGAGTCAAACAACAATGAGTTGAACAATTGGAAGGTGGAATGAGTTGCAAAGGTTCCCAGGAAGCCAATGGTAGGTGTATTTATAGGTGATGGGGTGTAGACTATGATTTTAGAAATCGGGGTGAGAGGGAAGCTTCGAGAGAATTGGGGCTTTCTCAAATATTTTTCAAAAACACAAAATTTATAACAAAGCTTTGCAGAATTGAGAGAGGAGTCCAACAAGCCAAGAATCTCACGATTTGGTCGAGTAGAGAGAGAGTTATTGTATTTTGAAAAATCTCAAATAATCCTTCCCATTTCCCAACCGGAACCGAGGTAGGAGATGACCCTGGCCCGTCCGATCAGTGGAAGCAAGTCCACGGGTCTCTCGCACCCATTGGATCATGTGCGGGTTAAAGATACCACGTGATAATTATTTTTGGAATCTGATTCTAATTCGACTAAAGTGTATTTGTATTAATTAATGTTTTTCTCTTTCATCAATTGGGTGCCCAAACGATTCCCAAATTTGATGAAACTTGGCACCCTGGCTATTTTTGAGGTGTAGAATCTGAATCTAGAGTTTATTTTTCATTTTGAGAAACTCAAACTATAGGCAATTCTTTATTTTCTCTCTCTTCCTTCATTAATGACTCTAAGATTATTCAAATATGATGAAATTTCATCCACAAGTCATATTTAATCTGTTAAATATGAATTTGCCATCAATTTTACATGTTGGAGTTATTTTTGCACATATTTAATATTTTAAAGGTTCTACACACTTTCTCCCTCCTAGTTTCATCTTTTAATCAAACTTTCTCCAATTTGAATGAAATTTCACCCAAAGGCATACTTTAATATGTAGATTATGAATAAAAGATTATTTTATTCTTTTGAAGTCGTTTCATATTTTATTTAATATTTTTTAACGAAAAACACACTTTTCTTTTCTAAATAAAATAGATATAGTTATTATTATCCTAAACTGGTGAAACTTGGCCTCCAAGCCAAAGCATATCCCAAGAAAATGAATATGAGGTTATTCCTATACAACAAGTTTTCCTTTTAACACATTATCCCTTATTTCTATTATATCTCTCTCTTTATTAATTCAATATCTCATTAAAAATGTTTAAGCATTATGATTGATTCCTTTTTCTCTTCCTTGCACCATAAGGCAAAGGAATGATATAGAGCGAATCTACTCTATCATTATCTCACATAAGTTTATTTATTTCATATTTTGTGGAATTATAACTCATTATTCTCAATTTTGGACACCTTGTCTTTTTTTAATGCACATTATTACCTCATGTGACATATCTTATGTACCTATCATGGATTTTATGATTAATTTGAAGGTATTGGATAATATTAATTTATATTCTACATTTTAATGTGATTTATTCATGCATTAACATATCTAAGGTCACTAAAGAGAATACTCTTATCCTTGTTTGGCTAAACCTCATAGACTAAGGTTCCTAACTTCTTAATCCTAGAATAAGATTAAGTTCTAGGTTTCGGTATGTTACAATCAATAAGTCATAATATATGAAAAATCATCTAACAGATGAATATACAAAGTGGAAACTTGAGCAAAATATGAATGCTTTTTTGGTTTAAGTGATAAGGAAAATGTTTATATCTAGATAAACATACAAATCAAATCCTAAATTATTAGAGAAAGGCATTAATTAGAATAAAGTAAAATGAAAAAAATATATTTAGACAAAAAAATAATAAATAACTTCATTATTTATGTAAAAAAAAGGGTTTAAGGTTTAATTCATAATGCAAATGATTTAATTATTCACATGTCAAGTTTCACCTAATTTTGGTTTTGTTTGATGGCTCAAATAGGTTAAAGAATAATAATATATTAATTTAAAAACTAATGTTCATCAAACTAAGTTCGATTTTGCTTAATTCCCATTGTTCTCTCATGAGTAGGGTTTTTAATGGGTAGGGTATTGTCTGTTTACCCACTACCCATACTTTGTAGGATAGGGTATGGGTAAATAAATTTTTACCCACCACCCATTTAGGCTTTACCCACTATACCCACATCTAAATAAGGTAGGGTAAAGGAAGAAAATTCACCCTACCTACTTTACCTATTTACCCATTAGTATATAGTTTAACTATTAATTTCATATATAATAGAAACATCCATGCCTCAAAAGCCCTGACAAGACTCACTACTACTTTCTTAATTTGGACTATTATTTGATTCTAAAAACCATTAAACAATTAGTAACATGTCACACTTTTATAGTCATATATTGGAGAAAAAATTATTCCCCAATAAATAGACCTCATATGTATATATAAATGGTGGGATAAATATTTATGTATTTAGTGTATATCACTATTACTATTCTCTATAATTAGTTCTAGAAGTATAATGTGCTTGATGCAGGGAATATAATATGAAACCATTGTAACAAATAATGTATTTTTATCTTCATGTTGCTTTACCCATTCTACCTATTACCCTACCCATTATCTTATAGGTAAATAAGTGTGAGTAAGGGGCAGGGTTAATGTTTTTAGGGAAAGGATAATTACCCTACCCGTTACTCACAACTTTGACGTGGGTAAGGTAACGTTAAACCCTTACCCTATCCTACCCATTTACAAACCTACTATAGATTCGGTTTTGCATAGGTTTTTCCAAAACCTTTCCTTATTCACTCTCTATGGGAGCCTCCATATGATGATCTTAGGGTTATACAATCATCTCTCACCTTCCATAGGTTATTGTTTTCGAACTGCATAGCAAGTCTAATCATTTTGCTACCATATCTCTATTCCCCTCACTATTTTCTCACTAACACTTCTCCATGAGTTTCCCTCATACTATTCATCTTTGGTTATATCCTAATTTGATGGCTCTTTGTTTCCTACAAATATTCAATGAACCCTATTCCCTCCTCCCCTATGTTTCATGTTGCTCCCATCTATCTATACCACCTTCACATACCTCCATCCTTGCCTTAAATTTTCCAAAACGATTCGCACACCTCTAGAATGGACACCATATCCGCAAAACCTCCTTGTCTGGTACCTATGTGTGCTTGTAATCTCAAGATTCTCCCAGAGGCCATCTGGGATCCAATGTGAAAACTTCAACCATCACTCCCCATAAAAGAACTTCAGTACCTCCTCACTCCCCTAAAAAGATGATCTAGTTGTCAATTTCCCCCCAAGACAAGAACATTGCAAACCCCCTTTACGGGTTCCGCACATTATGGTTAATACTCAAGCACCTCTTCATAATTTTTATTATTTCCTTGTCATGTGCTTCTATGTTTGATAAGGAGTCATTTAAATACTCCATTTTTGTTCTATCTACTTTGGTATTACTTCTGTACCTTCACCTCTCCTACTTTCATTGTGACATGCCTAGTTTCCTCTTCTGACCACCTCATGGCCTACGTAAGGGGTCTCTAAGTTTGAAACGAGACATGAACATAGTTTTGAGGTTTTCATTAT
Source organism: Alisma plantago-aquatica (assembly GCA_963693085.1). Lineage (NCBI taxonomy): Eukaryota > Viridiplantae > Streptophyta > Magnoliopsida > Alismatales > Alismataceae > Alisma > Alisma plantago-aquatica. The sequence goes on from OY856410.1 coordinate 579,599,669, forward strand.
GAAAATTATCATGCTGGATTGAGTTGATTGTGTCTATGGTTTCAACTTCCACATAAAAATATTATAGTAAGCAAGTGATTGGAATCCTAGTTTTTCCCTATATATCTATTATTTGTCACACCATTTGTGGATATTTTGGTCATTTGCATATTATTTTGTTTCCGATCGTGCAAATCATAGGATGTTGCTTTTACCTTTTAGCCCTTCCATGTGGCTTATGTGGTAATGAATGATGCAAGGGTATTTCTATCTTTTATAGTGGTTATTTTTATTTTAAATTAGATTAATAATATCATCTTAGAATATTCGTAATAAATCAATCGCAAGTACAAAAATATAATATGTTTTGGAATCATGGATTTTTGCTATTGATTGTTATAGGTTCTATACATAAATTAGTAATAAAAATGTGAGGTTATGGTTGATCAATATATTGAGAGAATCAATCCTGATTCTACATAATTGTTTAATATTTGTTGTCAAGACCATGCACAGGACATAGGGTTAGACCATGAGTACACTAGTGATAATATCAGGTATGTTGCATCCTTTTGAATCATAATTGGGAAATCGCATATGTTTCCTTATATTTAACCTAATTGAAATATGCATGTGGATTTTCTCCTTTAAGATCTATTTGGCTTCTTTCAAGTTTCAAATCTTGAAATTTAGCATAAATCAATAGTAAGGGTTGATTTTTTGTTGATTACAATTTGGTACATGCAGGCGACACTAAATTAGATTGTTTAGGGTGTCATATTTGATTTTGGTATTATGTGGTTATTTAGGTGAAAATGTGAGGTACATATAGGTTAATAATGTTGGGTAACATGTCAATGGTTGTTATTTCAATATGAATCCACCATTTTAAAATTTAAAGTTTTCTTTTGTAGAATAATATATGGGGGACTGGTTTATTATTAGTAGAAGGAAACTATTGAGCCTGATGATGTATCAATGATCTTCATTCATAGGCCCATAATTTTATTTTTGAGTTATGTCTTCTTAAGTGATCCAAAAATATGACTTCTCCTTTTTACAAGGGAAATATGTGAATTAATCAAGAGGAATATGAATCATCGAAGATAAAGACTATCTAAATAGAGTGTACTATTTTTTATAGGCTCAATTACAAAGAAACCCAAACACCTTGTGTGAAAGTGCAAGAAATTACACATCAATTTTGGCTAACAGATGATACTCTATATGTTATCTATGTATTAATTGTATATTTTAGATAGCAATCTAGTTATATTTTTTCATTCCTTATGTATCAATTGATTTTCATCTGTACTTTTTTTGGTCTATGTTTGTGTTTGATTATACAGAATTGGATAAATGTTGAGGGAAAGTTTTGTATTCATCATGTAACCCCATAAGACATTCTAGATACCATTAAAATTCCCCAACCATCACTAATTCCAAATATGTGGTTGGCATCACACATTGATAACACAAAAATATGATTTCATATGTTTTTAACCTTAGTTGACTATCTAGGCTTTGTACATGTCTGAATTAAGTGTTTTAGCTTTAGTAGAGCATAAGATAACCTCGGGCTAGGTGTCTATCTCCTCTACACATGTGAATAACCCCACCCACTATAGAGGCAATTTAGTGCAATCCAAAAAACATGACTACCACAACCATTTGATTGGATAGAGAACAAAGAAGAGTGGATAAATCTCATATACAAATCAATTTGACCACCTAGTCAACCTAGTTGAGTGGTTTAGTATTTATCAAAATTTTGATAAGAGATGGAATATCCATGCTAGCTGGCCGACTCACACACAATGATATATACCAACCAATTCTAGAGAGCTCTAGCTTCCTAACTAGAGATACTAGCTGCCTCATAAGTTTTCACTATGTAAAACACATAAATGTCCCATAGCCATGTCCTTATGGTTGAATTGCCGTACAAGAACTTAGGTCAGATAAAATTATTTGTCAAAAATCCTTTCTAATATCATAACTTGGGATATATGAATGAGGGCACACAAAATACATACTAGAGGTTATTTGATGTATATAATATTTCCTTCATTTGAACTGACATCAGGGGGAAGTGTATCATGCCTGAATCTAATCGGGGTTCACAGTGGTGGAGGAACCAGATCAAAAAAAAGAAGGATTCTAGTTGTAAGATATCTAATGAAAACATAGCTGGAATTGAGATCTCATTCAAAGAGAAAGATAGCAAATATATGGACAAAGAGATAGATAGCTTCATGCATCTCTTTAATATGATGATCTGCTTTCTATTTACTCTACTTTTTGGTACCATGAATATGAGTAGAAATTAGTCCCTCTACTAGAGTCCGGGGGGTTATCTGTACATGTTGTTTTCTTCTTTTCTATATCTTGATTGTTGTATGGAACCACCATTTGATTATGGAAATTTCTATTAATTGATTGATTACCAAGATGCAATACTTTGACATAATATAATGCAATTTGAGCTTCAAAAGATGTTGGTTGCACCAGATAAAATGTCGGTTGAGTATCCTTGCAATCAGACTTCTTTTTCAAAAGCTTGCATTAACTAATGAAATAAAGAATAAATTTACTACATGAAGAAATGTTGAACATAATAATCACCCTATATGTGGTTGTCATGATTTAATAACATATTGAAAGTACTTCTATTGTGGTGTCTTCATGGTTAAAATAGATTTTGTAATATTTTATAGGGAAACAATTTTACTTCATCCTACACATGTTTGTAAGAACATTAGGCTTACGGTACTATCCTTGATATACCTCCTGATTACAATGTTCAGAATTGGTCCTATGTATGTGGGAGTGGATAATTATATGGCTAAAGAGTGCCTACTCTTATGGTGTCCATGTTGCATGAAACGACCATCATCAAACCGACAAACCAATTGTTATAATTAAGCGGAATTACAATAAACAACGGATTAACAAAAATCACTAAAAATTAAAACCATTTTACAAAGAGATCCATTTCTAGGAAAACTCTTTAAGGAAGAACCAAAACCTTATATACATCATTGTTCGCATTGTACATACATTGTACCATCCCTTCTCGAGGATAACATATAACAGTTGCTTTGTCAGAACATATACTGAAGCAACATAAAACTTTGAGGCATACTAGCCAAAACCTCCAATTGTTTATTAAACAAACATGTACTAAATCCAAGGACCTGAGAGTATAGAGACAACACATAGGACTTCTATCTACAAGACACGAAATACAGTACACTCAACCTGAGCTGTCACTGCTGCCCCTGATGTTGTTGATGTACCTCTGCAGTATGGTCTCAACCTCTTCGTCTGCATCCACCTAAAAATGTTGGTGACCAACGGGGTGAGACCCATGTCCTAGCGAGAGATATAACTCTCTGCCAACAATATTATTATCACAGTTAAACAATATAAAATCGAGTAGTGGATTCTTTTACATTAATAACATGATTTAATCATTTTTAAAGTAGAGTAGAGCAATATCATCTTCTGAAGCATTACAACTATATATGATAAAGTAGTAAATCATCTATTCATTTTATAATGAATATGAATAACATGTATAACATCTATCCATTTAAGATGTATAAAAGAAATGTAACATCAGCCAATGATTGTCGTATTCAATCCTTAAGTAATATGCTACACAGCTGATTACATTTTACAATCACACTTATTCCCTGAGGAGATGAGGTATACAGATCATACTCCAACCGACCACTGCAAAGTCAAAATCGGTACCATACAAGATCAATGGAAGAGACGACTACCATGACCTCACCTGTATCGGTCAGTGCGAGAAAACAAGCAGGACTATGTCAACTGCTAAATAGCTTTCCAGGGTATACTGGCAACTTCGCTGTAGAGCTATAGCTGCAATGTGCTCTGGTTAGGATTGAGAGATCTCGTGTTTATCTACCATCAAACTTGAGTAAGGGTCGACAGATTTCATGTTTATCTACATCGAACCCAACCATATAATGAAGGATAGAGAGATTTCATGTTTATCTACCATCAATCTTCATTCGGGGTGTACGAATATTTTTGCCCATCACCCCCACATATTCAAAAATATGCGGTCTCCAGGAGATCCCGTTGGAAAACCTGTTTCACCATTCAGCAGTTTACTGACGCTGATGGATCTATGGTCAGGGCTCTACATTATAAGATTCCACTTGATTAATTAAGTGCATTACCATATTCTTTTAGCATCAATCAAGTTTTCAAACATGAATTATTATGACAATTGCTACAAAGAAAAGTGTAATACATCTATCAAGTACTTTTCAAAACTTTATATAACATTTAGGATCTCAATCCCTTATCTCATTACTGGGAATTCTCATCCCTCAACATTATCATCATCATGATTATGAGATCTGGGTATTCTAACCCTTAGTTCATCACTGAACACTGTTACTTCTTCTCAGGTAGCTATTACCTCTAGGTCGGAGGACCAAGGTATACATGATACTTGTTTCACAAGCATCTCACATGGCTCACAAGGCCCATTAAACATCTTATTAGCTCTCACTAGGCAACAAATAATCACATGGCTCATAAGGCCCATTAAGTTTTATCATATAAAACATCATAGCTCATACCTGGCTATACTCATTATCTCATGATACCAGCATGGTTAGTATTTCATGACAACAGTCATATCAAATACATATCAACACCATGAAAAACAAGGGTAATACCATAATCCCACTATTAGGGTTAGGGTTTCCCTTTCTTATCGATTAGGATTTCACATACATATCATCACCCTTCATTAGGGTTAGGGATTCTAATTGTTAACCATTTAGGGTTTCAAGATCATATTATCAAGGATCAAACCCTAATTCATGGCTCCACACATCTAGGAGCATACATTGATATCATAAGTATTCATTCATACTTATTTATTCTCATCATTTATCATTAAATGATTATCAACACAAAGTATGAGTTTCTCTCTCATCCTCACTAGGATCTTGATTACATCATACTTTATTAACTTGGATTAACCCTTTCTCAAGGTATATTAGCCTACACTTATCAAAGTGCATTAAACTCATTACATCATAATGTAACAATTGACATGACATACTTCATGTGTTACTCATCCAAGTATATTGGATTTGAGGTGCATCAAGGTGTATCAACCTTGAGGTGTTGGATGTGATAACTATGATGTCTTGATGTATCACTTCCCTCATCACATTTAACTTACTTAAGTTCATCAACTTATCTTGTATTAGGGTATATCCCATCCTAATACTTTATGCACTAACCTATAACATTTATCATGTAGTGTATAGGCCATAAGTCATACATTTGAATTACCCAACCATCATCAATGATATGGACCCAACTCGAGTTAAGGCATTGTTGCTATAAGGTTGTCAATTATCAACCACTTTAGGTGTTTCACCTATCAAGGTATTAGCCACACCATTACTTGGTGTTACACTCATAACTCCTAAGAGTGTCTTTCCCTCACCTTTAAAAGGTGTATAAGGTTGAATCATGTATGTCAATTTGAACACATGTATTGGGTTAGGTGTATATAGATCTAGGTATCATCATATCCCTCATACCCTTACCCATTAAGGTATCAACTTTACCATTCATAATGTGTATCAACTTTACCCTTCACGGGTGTAACACCCTCACCTCACTTGAAGATATTGGCTACACCGTACTTTAGTATATTGGCCATCACATGTACTAGGGTTCTAACCACCTTGCCACTCTTGTCATGTAGTGTATTGGGTTACCCACCATGTAATTTTAGAGATATGTGCTCAACACCATATCGTACAAAAGGTGTATACTTATCCCAATATCAATTTAAAGGTGTATACTTGCTACCCATATCACCTAAAGGTGTATGTATACTTACCATATCGACCTTGAGGTGTATGTGTGCTTAACATATCACCCTTGAGGTGTATGTATGCTTCCATATCGAGTTTGAGGTGTATGTGTGCTTACCATATCGACCTTGAGGTGTATATGTGCTTACCATATCACCCTTGAGGTGTATGTATGCTTCCATACCGAGTTTGAGGTGTATGTGTGCTTCCATATCACTTTTGAGGTGTGTGTATGTTTCCATATCACTTTTGAGGTGTGTGTGTTCTTCAAACCATATCGGGCAGAGAGGTGTGTGCTTGCTTCCATATCACTTTTGAGGTGTGTGTATGCTTCCATATCACTTTTGAGGTGTGTGTGTTCTTCACACCATATCGAGTAGAGAGGTGTGTGCTTGACCTCATATTGTTCAAGAGGTGTATACTACACCACCATATCGTGCAAAACGGTATAAAATCATATCCATATCATTTTAGTGAAGTAGGTGCATCATCATATCAGGTTAGAGGTGCTTGCTTGTGTGCTTGCACCTGATATCACTTTTATAAGGTGATACCATCATCTTCAAGCTCTAGGCCTTAGTTCTAACTATTATAGTTCATGGAAACAGGTCTAAGAAACTACTAGAACTCATAATTTCATCAACTATTTCAGGAAATTTTGGAAATTAAAAGTAACTCATTAAGTATAGCAATTTAGGTGATGAATAATAACATGGTTGAGTTCAAGTTATATAACCCACCTTAATAACAACTTCAAATCTCCAAGATCCAAAGCTCCATGTTACTAGGGTTTAATATGACTTATCAAAAGTCCAAGGCTCGTTCAAAAATCCTTCATATACAAGGAATCACCATGGATAAGGAATTGGTGAAGAAGAAAAGAAAGGAAGATCACAACCCTAAAATCATGCTTCAATCCAAGGTTGAAGATGATCATGGCCTCACCTTATGGTTAAGTATTGAGCTTATTCTTTATCTAGAAACTTTGCATGATACCTCACTACCCTTGCACGATATGCCACCACTTGTGGCTGATATCCCCCTCACTTGTGGCCAAAAACACTTCACATGGCTGATATCAACATGCCATGGCCAATTTCAGCATGCTATGACCGATACCCAAGGTCCATGCACGATACCACATCACCTATGCACGAAACAAAGTCTCCATGCACGATATCTAAGAGCAAGGAGGTGGTAGAATTCGAAAAAGTTCAATTAGGGGTGAAAGTAGGGGCATATATACTTGTGGTTCATGAAGAGGTGTCAAAATGAGGTGTCATCAATTTGAGCTAGTAGGTGTCACGTGTCCATGCATGGATGACACGTGTAAATGCATGCATAAACATTTATCTTGACATGAAAAACAGTTTAGGATAATCTAGGGATGAAAATTCGTCCATTACATATCCCTTTGAATAAGATATATCAATTAAATCATCACTTTATTCACAACCTGATACAACTTTTCTAAGGAAGTTGTAACCCGATACACTTCACCTACTTGAGGTGATTTTCACTTCATGGGCTTTACCAAGAGTCCAGAAAATTATATGAGACTCCTCCTATTGCTCCTTGGCTGATAGGCACTCATATATAAGCTTTTCAACTTGATACAACTCAAGATAAGTTTTCATATTCAACCCTTTTCTTGGTCATTTCATCACCAAGAGTACCATCATTCATAATTGATTCAAACAGGGTGTATCCTCCTTTATTTCTCCTCTATATGATACTATGAGGGATTAGGGACACTCTAGAGGTGGTAATTTTCATATCAACCCTACATTTTGGGTAAATTACAATTTGTACCAAAATTGGTGCACAAGGTACTAGCATTATTCAAACAAGTTCAAACTTGGAATTTAGGCTCTCCAAAAGCCACCACCTTGCATCATTCTCTCTCTTATGATGCTAAAAAACTTAAGGCATGTTCAACATGTGACATTTTTCAATATACCCCCTCATCTTAGGAAAATTACACTTTGGTCCAAAATAAAGGAAAATTGCTCAAACAACATTCAATCGGGACCAAACTTGAAACATAAGCGTGTCACATGATAACAAAACTCCTTAGAGGATTATATTAAATTTCTAAGCAACTTACTTAGCCAAAACAAATAGGGTTACCTCATAACCTAGGTCAGGGTCGTTACAAGTTATAAACCCCTAATAAGGATTTCATCCCGGAAATCCCAGATAAAGGGAGACATATATTATTCATTCATTATATCATCAAGTCTCCACATAGCATCTTAATGTCATGGAGATGCCATAGAACTTTGATCAACACAAAGTTCTTCCACACAAAGTCATCATATAATCTGTCGTACATGACACATATTCCACTGTCCTTTTCATTATTGACTGTAGAGTCTACTCTGTGTTAGGTAACAATTTTCTTAGTCAAAGAAACATTATACATACCCTATTTAACTCAGGTGCCAAACCTCACTGATTTGTCACCTTCTCAACTTACAACTTTATGTGACAAGATTCTTGATTCTGGGGAGTCTTCTATACTCCTCTTTCAGTTTAGCATTTCACTTTCAAGGAAAGATCAGAGTTACATTCTGTCACCCACTTGGGACTACAAGTCTCTTCATACATCTATTGTGCCATCTATTCTATTGACACAACACAACTTTCTTACTACTTGTACCAACTATCTCATTAGTTGTACATTGTCTTGTCATAAGGGGAGAACACTTATCAATTAAGAACTTATCTTAGAGGTATCTCTAAATGTTATGTATAAGTTTCTTAACAGATCTAGATAGGGTATTTTAAGGAATTATTTTTAGATTGATAAGCTTTTCCCACAATGATTCTACAATTGTTCCTTCAATTAGTACATCCTTATCGATGTTATGTTTATGCAGACCATAAACCCCTAACATATGATGTCCATACTATTTTATGTAACTAGACTGATTTCACAGTTGGCCATTCAGGTAACCAACATAAATCATCTGATTAGGAGTTATGTTTTTACTTTCCCATACCACCTGATACTTCTTAAATATCAGAATTCATTACCTTGGTATTTGTCACATGTGTCGTAAAACACATCACATCCTCATTATTTCCATTTCTCTGTTGTTATTACCAAAGCCACACATATAAAAGGATCTTCCTCTCATCTTTGGGACATTATATATTACACATATATTTATCTTGGAACCAAAGTCCAAGACAAAGTGATACTTTTCTAGGTATCCATCAATTGGACACTTTTAACACATGCACATCAAGTGTCATAAGACCCACTTGATTGTCATGTCCCTAGAAGGAAAGAACACAAAGAAACATATTCTTCTTATCACCCCATCATTACCCTGGGTTGTTTTATCAAATAGAAGAGATTATCATCTCCTCTAATTATTGCATGAACTTTCAACTATTCATGAGTCATTTACTCTTATCTCATCCTAGGTTCCTTGCCATCAACATAGGAATTATAAGGATGATTACATGTCATCACTCCTTTCTTTGTTATTGTCTAACATGTTCATGAACATTTTGTGATTTCATCACATTTCCCATTTCCACATCATGGGAAAATATCTTTACTATTCACATAGACTTTATCAAATAGGGATCATCTCGCTCGACCCCTCATCTTGTCATGAGGATTATTCTTTTTATTTCCTCATATACACAGACTGATATGAGATCATCTCAGATTCAATTTAATGCACTTAGGATGTGATAACAATATCCATACCATATTTATAGTTTCTTTATACTCACTAGATTTTCTCAGAATGACTACTTGATCAGAGTAATAAGAAAGATAACAATCTAAGAGTTCCATACTCACCTTATCTTCAATAGTTGAATACCTGGCCAGGGTATGCAAGTACTGAGATTAGGTAGTATGCACTCTGTGTACTATCATATTCCTTACTTTTCGTATCATCACAAACACATGATTTAACATTCCTGGATTTTCTCCAGGCATCAGTTCTACACCTCATCCTCTTTCACATAGATAAGAGAAATTATAAAACATTTAAAAGAATACTGAACAGAATATAAATTCTAGTTCTCATCATTTCTTCCCTATGTTCTGACAGGGCAATCAATAGGGAGGTCCATAATAGCAATCCTTTTTTATAATTACTAGATAACACAAGATAAGGCATATCGAAATTGAAAAAGCTCTATCTGACTATTACCCCTTGCGGTCATCCACCGCTTCAGGTTGACTCAACACATAGAGTCTAGTTGTTTCATGTTGTTTCTCTTGCCTTTTTACACTATTGGGATGTGACTTTTGTAAGCCCTACCAAGTCTACCTCAGTTGTTGGGTCATCTCCTCCCTTCTTTTTAAACAAAATAGTTTAGTATGCTCAACATGTACACATCTATAACATGACTTATCCTCGTACCATGGTCTTATCGATCTTATTACAGATGTAGAGACTAAGCCATGGGTTCTTACTGGTGGAAAGTTAGGACTTTTGCCTTAACGCAGTGACTACTACCCTGGTACACTAGGCGTTTATTGCACTGGTGGCACCGAAAACTTTGGCTTTTTAGAACAACTAGGCAAATGTCTCTAGAATTGTAGAGACCTTTCCCTAATTCTCAGCTTATTGCCCTTTCTTGGGCACTGCCATCACAAATATGCTATCTGTCTAAACTTATCGCAGAGTCTATTTTCTTTCCATGTGTTAATCTTTCCCACATTTTCCACTTCTCCCACATGACTATGTCATTCAGGAATCCTTTTAGAGCCTAAAGTTTCTGCTTTAAGGACTGGTAACCTAGGTTAGAATGATAGTATCCAGTCTACTATATGCATCACTATTGTCCTAACTTGCCTCACAAGATCATAACCATATGATTCTTTATCCTGATCGGATCATGATGGGAATTCTCAGGCACTCATTCTTTTCTTGCCTGTTCCCTTGCACCCTTTCTTAGTGCAACAACATTGCCCTCAGCAATGTATCCCTCGTGTTCTTCAGTCATTTTTTTAAACTTCACCCTTTCTACAGCATAAACAAAAGTCATTATAGGGTGTACTGGAGGATACTAGAAAAAACTCAACACCTTAGTCATGTGTCTCTATAGACTCAGCGAACCTTAATCTCTGATACCAAAACTTGAAACAATCGTCATTAAATCGACAAACAAATCATTACAATTAAGCAGAATTACCATAAATAGGGGATTAACAAAAATCACTAAAAATTAAAACCATTTTACAAAGATATCCATTTCTAGAAAATTCTTTAAGGAAGAACCAAAAACTTATATACATCATTGTTCGCATTGTACATACATTGTACCATCTCTTCTCGAGGATAACATATAACAGTTGCTTTGTCAGAACATATACTGAAGCAACATAAAACCTCAGGGCATACTAGACAAAACCTCTAATTGTTTATTAAACAAAGATGTACTAAATCCAAGGACCTGAGAGTACAAATATGACACATAGGACTTCTATCTACAAGATACAACAAACAATACACTCAACCTGAGTTATCACTGTTGCCCCTGATGTTGTTGATGTACCTCTACAGTATGGTCTCAACCTCTTCGTCCGCATCCACCTAAAAATGTTGGTGACCAACGGGGTGAGACCCATGTCCCAGCGAGAGATATAACTCTCCGCCAACAATATTATTATCACAGTTAAATAGTATAAAACCGAGCAGAGGATTCTTTTACATTAATAACACGATTTAATCACTATTTAAGCAGAGTAGAGCAATATCATCTTTTGAAGCATTGCAACTATATATGATAAAGCAGTAAATCATCTATTCATTTTATAATGAATATGAAGAACATGTATAACATCTATCCATTTAAGATGTATAAAATAAATGTAACATCATCCAATGGTTGCCATATTCAATCCTTAAGCAATATGCTACACAGATGATTACATTTTACAATCACACTTATGCCCTGAGGAGATGAGGTATATCGCTCATACTCCAACCGACCATTGTGAAATCAAAATTGGTACCATACAAGGTTAATGGAAGAGTCGGCTACCATGACCTCACTCGTCTCAGTTAGTGTGAGAAAACAAGCAGAATTATGTCAACTACTAAATAGCTTTCCAGGGTATACTGGCAACTTTGCTATAGAGCTACAGCTACAACATGTGCTCTCTTCAGGATTGAGAGATCTCGTGTTTATCTACAATCAAACTTGAGGAAGGGTCGATACATTTCGTATTTATCTACATTGAACCCAACCATATAATGAAGGATTGAGAGATTTCATGTTTATCTACCATCAATCTTCATTTAGGGGGTACATATATTTTTGCCCATCACCCCCACATATTAAAAAATATGCAGTCTCCAGGAGTTCCTGTGGGAAAACATGTTTCACCATTTAGCAGCTTACTGACGCTGATGGATCTATGGTCAGGGCTCTACATTATAAGATTCCACTTGATTAATTAAGTGCATTGCCATATTCTTTTAGCATCAGTCAAGTTTTCAAACATGAATTATTATGACAATTGCTACAAAGAAAAGTGTAATACATCTATCAAGTACTTTTCAAAACTTTATATAACATTTTAGATCTCAATCCCTTATCTCATTACTGGGAATTATCACCCCTTAACATTATGATCGTCATGATTACTAGATCTGGGTATTCAAACCCTTAGTTCATCACTGAACACTATTACCACTTATCAGGTAATTATTACCTCTAGGTCTGAGGACTAAGGTATACATGATACTTGTTTCACAAGCATCTCACATGGCTCACAAGGCCCATTAAACATCTTGTTACCTCTCAATAGGAAACAAATAATCACATGGCTCATAAGGCCCATTAAGTTTTATCATATAAAACATCATAGCTCATACCTGGCTATACTCATTATCTAATAATACCAGCATGGTTAGTATTTCATGACAACAGTCATATCAAATACATATCAACACCATGCAAAACAAGGGTAATACCATAATCCCACTATTAGGGTTAGGGTTTCCCTTTCTTATCGATTAGGATTTCACATATGTATTATCACCCTTCATTAGGGTTAGGGTTTCTTATTATTAACAATTTAGGGTTTCAAGATCATATTATCAAGGATCAAACCCTAATTCATGGCTCCACACATCTAGGAGCATACATTGATATCATAAGTATTCAATCATACTTATTTATTCTCATCATTTATCATTAAATGATTATCAACACAAAGTATGAGTTTCTCTCTCATCCTCACTAGGATCTTGATTACATCATACTTTATTAACTTGACTTAACCCTTTCACAAGGTATATTAGCCTACACTTATCAAAGTGTATTAAACTCATTACATCATAATGTAACAATTGGCATGGCATACTTCATGTGTTATTCATCCAAGTATATTGGATTTGAGGTGCATCAAGGTGTATCAACCTTGAGATGCTAGATGTGATATCTATCAATGTCTTGATGTATCATTTCCCTCATCACTTTTAACTTACTTAAGTTCATCAACTTATCTTGTATTAGGTTATATCCCATCCTAATACTTTATGCACTAATGTATCACATTTATCATGTAGTGTATAGGCCATAAGTCATACATTTGAATTATCCAACCATCATCAATTATATGGACTTAATTCGGGTTAAGGCATTGTTGCTATAAGGTTGTCCATTATCAACCACTTTAGGTGTTTCACCTATCAAGGTATTAGCCACACCATTACTTGGTGTTACACTCATCACTCCTAAGAGTGGCTTTCCCTCACCTTTATAAGGTTTACAGGGTTGAATCATGTATGTCAATTTGAACACATGTATTGGGTTAGGTGTATATAGATGTAGGTATCATCATATCCCTCATACCCTTACCCATTAAGGTATCAACTTTACCATTCATAATGTATATCAACTTTACCCTTCATGGGTGTAACACCCTCACCTCACTTGAAGATATTAGCTACACCCTACATTAGTATATTGGCCATCACATGTACTAGGGTACTAACCACAATGCCACTCTTTTCATCTAGTGTATTGGGTTACCCACCATGTCATTTTAGAGATATGTGCTCAACACCATATCATCCAAAAAGTGTATACTTATCCCAATATCAGTTTAAATGTGTATACTTGCTACCCATATCACCTAGAGGTGTATGTGTGCTTACCATATCAACCTTGAGGTGTATGTGTGCTTACCATATCACCCTTGAGGTGTATGTATGATTCCATATCGAGTTTGAGGTGTATGTGTGCTTACCATATAGACCTTGAGGTGTATGTGTGCTTACTATATCACCCTTGAGGTGTATGTATGCTTCAATATCGAGTTTGAGGTGTATGTGTGCTTCCATATCGATTTTGAGGTGTGTGTATGCTTCTATATCACTTTTGAGGTGTGTGTGTGCTTCACACCATATCGGACAGAGAGGTGTGTGCTTGCTTCCATATCACTTTTGAGGTGTGTGTATGCTTCCATATCCCTTTTGAGGTGTGTGTATGCTTCACACCATATCGAGTAGAGAGGTGTGTGTGTGCTTCACACCATATCAGGCAGAGAGGTGTGTTCTTGACCTCATATAAAGCAAGAGGTGTATACTACATCACAATATCATGCAAAAAGGTATAAAATCATATCCATATCATTTTAGTGAAGTAGGTGCATCATCATATCGGGTTAGAGGTGCTTGCTTGTGTGCTTGCACCCGATATCACTTTTATAAGGTGATACCATCATCTTCAAGATCTAGGCCTTAGTTCTAACTATTATAGTTCATGGAAATAGGTCTAAGAAACTACTAGAACTCATAATTTCATCAACTATTTCAAGAAATTTCGGAAATTAAAAGTAATCATGGTTGAGTTCAAGTTATATAACCCACCTTAAGAACAACTTCAAAGCTCAAGATCCAAAGCTCCATGTTTCTAAGTTTCAAGATGACTTATAAAAAGTCCAAGTCTCATTCACAAATCCTTCATATACAAGGAGTCACCATGGATAAGCAATTGGTGAAGAAGAAAAGAAAGGAAGATCATAACCCTAAAATCATGCTTCAATCCAAGGTTGAAGATGATCATGGCTTCACATTAGGGTTAAGTTTTGAGCTTCTTCTTGATCTAGCACCTTTGCACGATACCTCACTACCCTTGCACGATATGCCACCACTTGTGGCCTATATTGTGACGACCGTCTCGTGAAAACAAGATTAACTAATGCGGAAGAATTCATCAAGCAGCGGATTAGAAAAAATCACTAAAAATTAAAACTTTTTGCAAAGAGATCCACACATAGGAAATCTTTTCCAACAAATGCCATTGTATATCATATACATTCTATTTCAAACGTACATATCCTGTACCATTTTTTTCCAGAGACTACATCATCAGCTGCCTTATAAACATATATGTAGGCAGCATACAAATCTCGAGGCATCAAGCCAAAACCTCAGACTGATATATCAAAAACACTGACTAAAAACTCTGAGGACCTGAGAGTACAGAGACGACACATAGGACTACTATCTATATGACTAGACAGACAATATCTCCACCTGAGATCTTATTGCTGTCCCTGCTGTTTCTGTTGCTGCTGCTCTTTCCCTGTTCTAGGGTTTGTGCTCTGCCTTTCATGCATACCTAAAACTGTTTCCCATGGGGGTGAGACAATTGTAAATTGCCCCAGCGAGAGATATAACTCTCCGCCAGAAACATTGTTATAGAAGATTATGAAATTAAACTGAGCAGGGGTTACTTTTACATTAATAGGCAGAATTATTCTTCATAGAACAGAATAAGATAATCTCCATTTTCAATAAGATCATTGCATCTACCCATGGTAGACTCATAGTTCATTCATCTACTTGTAATGAATACAACAGATATGAATAATCATCAATGAACTATAGATATATAACATAAATGTAACATCAGCCAAGTTCTCTAGCATAACTTATTAACACAAATGCTACAAAGAAACATGATACTTGTTACCCAAGCATCACACATGGCTCACAAGGCCATTCATATCTTGTCACCTCTCACTAGGCAACAACTTATTCACATGGCTCACAAGGCCATTCTCATCTTTTCACCTCTCACTAGGCAACAACTTATTCACATGGTTCATAAGGCCATTCACATCTTGTCACCTCTCACTAGGAAACAACTTATTCACATGGTTCATAAGGCCATTCACATCTTGTCACCTCTCACTAGGCAACAACTTATTCACATGGTTCATAAAATCCATACACATTGTTACTTTTATTAAGCAACAACAACATCAACGCACAAAAAGCCAATCAACATTTATTATATAAATGTCACAGCCCAAACTTTGCTATATTCATCATCTCATCATACCTTCATGGTTATTAGGCATGATAACAATCATACAAGATATTCATCACATCATGTGATACAATAGTAACACCATCATTCCTTAACCAAGAATTAGGGTTCACTATCAAACAGGGCTTATCATTCCCTTTTCCCCAAATTAGGGTTAGGGTTCCCCATTTCTCATTAATTCAGACCCTCTTGAGTTAACCAACTTTATCTTGTATTAAGGTATTTTCCCTCTTAATACATTCCATCACAGAATACTCACCCTTAGCATATAATGCATAGGCCACACATTAGAATTGTCCAACTATCTCACGTGATATGGACTTATCTTAGTTTAAGGCATAACTTTATTATAAAGTTGCCTATAAACAATCACAATGATACGCCCTCAACTAGGGTTTCACAAGGATACACCCTCAACCAGGGTTTATAAGGATACACCCTCAACTAGGGTTTCACAAGGATACACCCTCAACCAGGGTTCATAAGGATACACCCTCAACTAGGGTTTCACAAGGATACACCCTCAACCAGGGTTCATAAGGATACACCCTCAACTAGGGTTTCACAAGGATACACCCTCAACTAGGGTTCATAAGGATACACCCTCAACTAGGGTTTCACAAGGATACACCCTCAACCAGGGTTCATAAGGATACACCCTCAACTAGGGTTTCACAAGGATACACCCTCAACTAGGGTTCATAAGGATACACCCTCAACTAGGGTTTACTAATCATATATTGGATCCATGCATTTGTTATGCATTATTTATTAGTACCATTAAGGGTATCTCTCACCTAATTACATTAGGTTTCCAAAAAGGTTTGATCAATTGGACCTTCAATGACATGAGGTATCATTTAAATGTTGATTTCTTCAATCATTGAATTCATGGAACCAATCATCAATTGGACCTATACTCATACTTCAATTGAGTTTAATAGTTCAACCTTAAACTGATTTGACCCTCAATTGATCATCAATTAGGGTTTGATTCAATTGAATTAGGGTTTGGAATCGAAGATCCAACAACACTCATCAATGCAAGATTGGTTACTTTGAAACTATTGAACAATTATCCAAATTGGGTATGACCTGACCCCAAACGGTCTTGAGGTCGTTTAGATGACCTCCAAACGGCCTTGAGATCGTTTTCCCATCATATCACTCAAATCCAAGCCATCCAATTAAGGTTTGGATCATTGGATTGATCACCAAATCAGCATTGCATTGTATAACAACTTGGTACCTTTAGACCTTCAAACACCTAACCATACTCAACCCTAGACCTCCAAACGGTCTTGGGTGACCACCAAACGGTCTTGAGACCGTTTGGATGAGATCCAAACGGTCTTGAGACCGTTTGGCCCATCCAACCTTTGGATTCTAGTGAAAAATCATCATGGATTGGTCTATCAAGTTGATCAACAAATCAGCACTACATTGCAATATGATTAGTACCATTGGACCTTCAATTGGTCAACTATACTTGACCCCAGACCTCCAAACGGTCTTGGGGTGACCCCCAAACGGTCTTGAGACCGTTTGGGTGATCCCCAAACGGTCTTGAAACCGTTTGGGCTAATCAACCCAAAATCTCAACTTAACTCATTGGAATTTCAGCACTGTTTTCAATTAGGGTTTGCCTAATTGAATAGCCTTCAACTCATGATTCCTTGGGAGTTAATCCATCAAATTCGGTGAGTCATTATAACACATCATTAGGAACAGTAATCCCAAACGGTCAACGCTTGGTCAACGCACTCAAACGGTCTTGAGACCGTTTGCCCAAAACGTTCAATTAAATCAGATTGAAAATCAGCACTTAATCCAATTAGGTTTCCCTAATTGATTAGGCTTCAACGCACGATTCCTTTGGAGTTAATCCCTCAAATTTGGAGGGTTATTAATAAACATAATTATGAACAGGAATCCTAAACGGTCAACGCTTGGTCAACCATCTCAAATGGTCTTGAAACCGTTTGATCAACCAGGTCAAGTTAATCAGGTTGAAAATCAACACATAATTCAATTCGATTGCCTAATTGATTGGCCTTCAACTCTCGATTCCTTTGGAGTTAATCCCTCAAATTTGTATGGTTATCATCCTACATAATTAGGAACAAAATTCCCAAACGGTCAACGCTTGGTCAACCATCTCAAATGGTCTTGAAACCGTTTTCTCCCAAACGGTTTCAAACCGTTTGCCCTTAAACGGTTTGCTGAAACCGCATAGCCAATCAAATTAAAACGATTTGGAGTAGCTATCAAAACGGTTTTGCTTGGTAGTTTTCTTTGGATAAATATCTAGGATGATGTCATCATCCCCTTCCTTCGAACAACCAAGAACGGCAACCGTTCTTGATGGAAATTGCAGCAAAGAAACAAGTGTGTATCAAATTGAAGAAATCAATCAACAAAGCATAGAGAATTGATGCAATAGCAATGTTTAAGGGTTTGAGTTATAAAACCCGCCTCCAATTGAGTTCCAAAGATCCAATCTCACGCCATTAATGGTGGATGAAACTCTAGAAACTCCCCTTAGGCTCTTCCTCAAGCTTTTGATTGCAAAAGTTGGCTAGGGTTGAAGAGGAGATCGAAATAAGAAGGAATCCATAATTGATTTTCGATTTCCTCCATGAAATCAAGGAGGACGAAGGTCAAGGGCTTACCCACAGGTTGGGGACGTGCTCCCTGCTCCTCCCTAGCTCCTTGGTCGGTTTTGCAAGCAAGGGGAAGAAGAAAATCCGAAAACGGCCTTGGTTTGGGCTTGGAAATGACACTTTTATAAGGAAATTGATGAGAGATAAAATGCCTTATTAAAATGCATTTAATTCCAAAAATAGTACCACCTCTTCCTCCTTGGTTTGCTTGCATACAAAGGAAACTCAAAGACACCGAACTCCCTTCCATTATCCATGGATTAAGGGAAAAGAAAATAAGCACCTTAATCCATTATAATATTAATATATCTTTTTGAGTGGAAATTCTTTTCCTTATAATAAGGTGAGTGGAATTTCACCTACTTAAGATATTTTCGTTCCTTATCTTGTCAAAGGAACGTCCATTCTTATTCAAAATCAACCCAAAACATTTTGGTTGAAGGCCCTTTAATTAATACATTTATTTTTGCCCTAAATTGAATTAGGGTTTCACTTAAGATTAAATCTTGATTATTTTAATATCAAGATTCTCTCTCCTCCAACTTAATTCAAATGAGGAGTACCTCTCATTTTCTTTGCTATAAATTATGCCAAGAAACATTAGGGACCTTATTGAAGTGGTAATTTGCATATTGAACCCTAGGTTTTGGGTAAATTGCACTTTACACCAAAACTGGGTTTTAATGCACAACATTGTCCAACAAGCTCTATCTTGGTGTCCAGACTTGTAGAAACCTTACCACTACATCATATTCATTCTTATGATGTCACAACATCAGAGGAACATCTTATCATGCAACATTTGCAATTTAACCCCTCCAATTTGGGCAATTTGCACTTTAGTCCAAAATAAGCAAACATTGCTTCAACATTGTCCAAACAGGACCAAAATTGAAACATAAGTTCCTCATGAGCCCTAATTACTTTTCCCAAGGTAAGATTAAGAATCTACTCAACCTTATTAGGAAAAACCTCTAGGGTTAATTCATAACCCAGGTCAGGGATGTTACAAATTATAAACCCCTAACAAAGATTTCATCCTCGAAATCCCAGGGAAAGGAGAGACAGATTGTTCATTAATCATGCCCTCAAGTCCCCACATATCATCTTAATATCATGGAGATATCATGAACTCTGTGATTCCATACAAATCTCCTTTCATTAATTCAACCTCATCAATGTTTATTGTTTATGCAAGGCATAAACCCCTAACATATGATGTTCATATCATTGAAAAGAAGAAGCATAAAAGAGCATACTTCTATCATCACCCAGGAATATTTACTAAAAGAGAAACATATATATCTAATAGAGATAATTCATTCGGCAATCCACTGAGTAAGTTCACTAAGTATCCACGGAGCAAGTTCATTAAGTATTCATGGAGCAAGTTCACTACGTATTCACGGAGCAAGTTCACTAAGTATTCACGGAATAAGTTCACTAAGTATTCACGGAGCAAGTTCACTAAGTATTCACGGAGCAAGTTCACTAAGTATTCACGGAGCAAGTTCACTAAGTATTCACGGAGAAATTTCACTAAGTATTCACGAAGCAAGTTCACTAAGTATTCACGAAGCAAGTTCACTAAGTATTCACGGAGCAAGTTCACTAAGTATTCACGGAGCAAGTTCACTAAGTATTCACGGGGCAAGTTCACTAAGTATTCACGAAGCAAGTTCACTAAGTATTCAAGGAGCAAGTTCACTAAGTATTCACGGAGCAAGTTCACTAAGTATTCACGGAGCAAGTTCACTAAGTATTCACGCAGCAAGTTCACTAAGTATTCACGCAGCAAGTTCACTAAGTATTCACGGAGCAAGTTCACTAAGTATTCACGGAGCAAGTTCACTAAGTATTCACGGAGCAAGTTCACTAAGTATTCACGGAGCAAGTTCACTAAGTATTCACGGAGCAAGTTCACTAAGTATTCACGAAGCAAGTTCACTAAGTATTCACGAAGCAAGTTCACTAAGTATTCACGGAGCAAGTTCACTAAGTATTCACGAAGAAAGTTCACTAAGTATTCACGAAGCAAGTTCACTAAGTATTCACGAAGCAAGTTCACTAAGTATTCACGGAGCAAGTTCACTAAGTATTCACGAAGCAAGTTCACTAAGTTTTTTTTTTGATATTTCACTTAGGTCTTCCTATTTAATTTCATTTTACTCTCTGGATTGTTTCAGAATGACTACTTGATCATAGTAATAAAAAAGATAACAATCTAAGAGTTTCATACTTGCCTTATCTACAATAATCATATACCTGGCCAGGGTATACAAGTATTGAGATTAGGTAGTATGCACTTTATTTACTATCATATTCCCCACTTTTCATACCATTATACACACAGGATTTTCCATCTCTAGATTTTCTTCAGGCATCAATTCTATATCTCTCTCTTGCCTGCTCCCATGCACCTTTTCCTAGTGCAACATTGCTTCTTCCTGTAGCAACCTCCTCATGTGACCCAGTCATCTTTAAGTTCTTCTTCTCTTATACGAGCAGAAGGCACTTTCAGATACACTGGATGATACCAGAACAGACTCTACTACCTTAGTCCTATGTCTCTGTAGACTCAGCGAACCTAGAGCTCTGATACCACTTAATTGTGACGACCGTCTTGCGAAAACAAGATTAACTAATGCGGAAGCATTCATCAAGCAGCGGATTAGCAAAAATCACTAAAAATTAAAACTTTTTGCAAAGAGATCCACACATAGGAAATCTTTTCCAACAAATGCCATTGTATATCATATACATTCTATTTCAAACGTACATATCCTGTACCATTTTTTTCCAGAGACTACATCATCAGCTGCCTTATAAACATATATGCAGGCAGCATACAAATCTCAAGGCATCAAGCCAAAACCTCAGACTGATATATCAAAAACACTGACTAAAAACTCTGAGGACCTGAGAGTACAGAGACGACACATATGACTACTATCTATATGACTAGACAGACAATATCTCCACCTGAGATCTTATTGTTGTCCCTGCTGTTGCTGTTGCTGCTGCTCTTTCCCTGTTCTAGGGGTTCTGCTCTGCCTTTCATGCATACCTAAAAATGTTTCCCACGGGGGTGAGACAATTGTAAATTGCCCCAGCGAGAGATATAACTCTCTGCCAGAAACATTGTTATAGAAGATTATGAAATTAAACTGAGCAGGGGTTACTTTTACATTAATAGGCAGAATTATTCTTCATAGAATAGAATAAGATAATCTCCATTTTCAATAAGAGCATTGCATCTACCCATGGTAGACTCATAGTTCATTCATCTACTTGTAATGAATACAACAGATATGAATAATCATCAATGAACTATAGATATATAACATAAATGTAACATCAGCCAAGTTCTCTAGCATAACTTATTAACACAAATGCGACAAAGAAACATGATACTTGTTACCCAAGCATCACACATGGCTCACAAGGCCATTCATATCTTGTCACCTCTCACTAGGCAACAACTTATTCACATGGCTCACAAGGCCATTCACATCTTGTCACCTCTCACTAGGCAACAACTTATTCACATGGTTCATAAGGCCATTCACATCTTGTCACCTCTCACTAGGCAACAACTTATTCACATGGTTCATAAGGCCATTCACATCTTGTCACCTCTCACTAGGCAACAACGTATTCACATGGTTCATAAAATCCATACACATTGTTACTTTTATTAAGCAACAACAACATCAATGCACAAAAAGCCAATCAACATTTATTATATAAATGTCACAGCCCAAACTTGGCTATATTCATCATCTCATCATACCTTCATGGTTATTAGGCATGATAACAGTCATACAAGATATTCATCACATCATGTGATACAATAGTAACACCATCATTCCTTAACCAGGAATTAGGGTTCACTATCAAACAGGGCTTATCATTCCCTTTTCCCCAAATTAGGGTTAGGGTTCCCCATTTCTCATTAATTCAGACCCTCTTGAGTTAACCAACTTTATCTTGTATTAAGGTATTTGCCCTCTTAATACATTCCATCACAGAATACTCACCCTTAGCATATAATGCATAGGACACACATTAGAATTGTCCAACTATCTCACGTGATATGGACTTATCTTAGTTTAAGGCATAACTTTATTATAAAGTTGCCTATAAACAATCGCAATGATACGCCCTCAACTAGGGTTTCACAAGGATACACCCTCAACCAGGGTTTATAAGGATACACCCTCAACTAGGGTTTCACAAGGATACACCCTCAACCAAGGTTCATAAGGATACACCCTCAACTAGGGTTTCACAAGGATACACCCTCAACCAGGGTTCATAAGGATACACCCTCAACTAGGGTTTCACAAGGATACACCCTCAACTAGGGTTCATAAGGATACACCCTCAACTAGGGTTTACTAATCATATATTGGATCCATGCATTTGTTATGCATTATTTATTAGTACCATTAAGGGTATCTCTCACCTAATTACATTAGGTTTCCAAAAAGGTTTGATCAATTGGACCTTCAATGACATGAGGTATCCAATTGAATTGGGGTTTTAAATGTTGATTCCTTCAATCATTGAATTCATGGAACCAATCATCAATTGGACCTATACTCATACATCAATTGAGTTTAATAGGTCAACCTTAAACTGATTTGACCCTCAATTGACCCTCAATTGATCATCAATTAGGGTTTGATTCAATTGAATTAGGGTTTGGAATCAAAGATCCAACAACACTCATCAATGCAAGATTGGTTACTTTGAAACTATTGAACCATTATCCAAATTGGGTATGACCTGACCCCAAACGGTCTTGAGGTCGTTTAGATGACCTCCAAACGGTCTTGAGACCGTTTTCCCATCATATCACTCAAATCCAAGCCATCCAATTAAGGTTTGGATCATTGGATTGATCACCAAATCAACATTGCATTGTATAACAACTTGGTACCTTTAGACCTTCAAACACCTAACCATACTCAACCCTAGACCTCCAAACGGTCTTAGGTGACCACCAAACGGTCTTGAGACCGTTTGGATGAGCTCCAAACGGTCTTGAGACCGTTTGGCCCATCCAACCTTTGGATTCTAGTGAAACATCATCATGGATTGGTCTATCAAGTTGATCAACAAATCAGCACTACATTGCAATATGATTAGTACCATTGGACCTTCAATTGGTCAACTATACTTGACCCCAGACCTCCAAACGGTCTTGGGGTGACCCCCAAACGGTCTTGAAACCGTTTGGGCTAATCAACCCAAAATCTCAACTTAACTCATTGGAATTTCAGCACTATTTTCAATTAGGGTTTGCCTAATGGAATAGCCTTCAACTCATGATTCCTGGGAGTTAATCCCTCAAATTCGGTGAGTAATTAGACCACATCATTAGGAACAGTAATCCCAAACGGTCAACGCTTGGTCAACGCACTCAAACGGTCTTGAGACCGTTTGCCCAAAAAGTTCAATTAAATCAGATTGAAAATCAGCACTTAATCCAATTAGGTTTCCCTTATTGATTAGGCTTCAACTCACGATTCCTTTGGAGTTAATCCCTCAAATTTGTAGGGTTATTAATAAAAATAATTATGAACAGGAATCCCAAATGGTCAATGCTTGTTCAACCATCTCAAATGGTCTTGAAACCGTTTTCTCAACCAGGTCAAGTTAATCAGGTTGAAAATCAGCACATAATTCAATTCGATTGCCTAATTGATTGGCCTTCAACTCTCGATTCCTTTGTAGTTAATCCCTCAAATTAGGAGGGTTATCAGCCTACATAATTAGGAACAAAATTCCCAAATGGTCAACGCTTTGTCAACCATCGCAAACGGTCTTGAAACCGTTTTCAGCTGAAACCGCATAGCCAATCAAATTAAAACGATTTGGAGTAGCTATCAAAACGTTTTTGCTCGGTAATTTTCTTTGGATAAGCATCTAGGATGATGTCATCATCCCCTTCCTTCGAACAACCAAGAACAGCAACCGTTCTTGATGGAAATTGCAGCAAAGAAACAAGTGTGTATCAAATTGAAGAAATCAATCAACAAAGCATAGAGAATTGATGCAATAGCAATGTTTAAGGGTTTGAGTTATAAAACCCGCCTCCAATTGAGCTCTAAAGCTCCAAGCTCACGCCATTAATGGTGTATAAAGCTCTAGCAACTCCTCCTAGGCTCGTCCTCAAGCTTTTGATTGCAAAAGTTGGCTAGGGTTGAAGAGGAGATCGAAATAAGAAGGAATCCATAATTTATTTTCGATTTCCTCCATGAAATCAAGGAGAACGAAGGTCAAGGGCTTACCCACAGGTTGGGGACGTGCTCCCTGCTCCTCCCTATCTCCTTGGTCGGTTTTGCAAGCAAGGGGAAGAAGAAAATCCGAAAAAGGCCTTAGTTTGGGCATGGAAATGACACTTTTATAAGGAAATTGATGAGAGAGAAAATGTCTTATTAAAATGCATTTAATTCCAAAATAGTACCACCTCTTCCTCCTTGGTTTGCTTGCATACAAAGGCAACTCAAAGCCACCTAACTCCCTTCCATTATCCATGGATTAAGGGAAAAGAAAATAAGCACCTTAATCCATTATAATATTAATATATCGTTTTGAGTGGAAATTCTTTTCCTTATAATAAGGTGAGTGGAATTTCACCTACTTAAGATATTTTCGTTCCTTATCTTGTCAAAGGAACGTCCATCCTTATTCAAAATCAACCCAAAACATTTTGTTTGAAGGCCCTTTAATTAATACACTCATTTTTCCCTAAATTGAATTAGGGTTTCACTTAAGATTAAATCTTGATTATTTTAATATCAAGATTCTCTCTCCTCCAACTTAATTCAAATGAGGAGTACCTCTCATTTTATTTGCTATAAATTATGCCAAGAAACATTAGGGACCTTATTTATGTGGTAATTTGCATATTGAATCCTAGGTTTTGGGTAAATTGCACTTTACACCAAAACTGGGTTTTAATGCACAACATTGTCCAACAAGCTCTATCTTGGTGTCCAGACTTGTAGAAACCTTACCACTACATCATATTCATTCTTATGATGTCAGAACATCAGAGGAACATCTTATCATGCAACATTTGCAATTTAACCCCTCCAATTTGGGCAATTTGCACTTTAGTCCAAAATAAGCAAACATTGCTTCAACATTGTCCAAACAGGACCAAAATTGAAACATAAGTTCCTCATGAGCCCTAATTACTTTTCCCAAGGTAAGATTAAGAATCTACTCAACCTTATTAGGCAAAACCTCTAGGGTTAATTCATAACCCAGGTCAGGGATGTTACAAATTATAAACCCCTAACAAGGATTTCGTCCTTGAAATCCCAGGGAAAGGAGAGACAGATTGTTCATTAATCATGCCCTCAAGTCCCCACATATCATCTTAATATCATGGAGATATCATGAACTCTGTGATTCCATACAAAGCTCCTTTCATTAATTCAACCTCATCAATGTTTATTGTTTATGCAAGGCATAAACCCCTAACATATGATGTTCATATCATTGAAAAGAAGAAGCATAAAAGAGCATACTTCTATCATCACCCAGGAATATTTACTAAAAGAGAAACATATATATCTAATAGAGATAATTCATTCGTCAATCCACTGAGTAAGTTCACTAAGTATCCACGGAGCAAGTTCATTAAGTATTCACGGAGCAAGTTCACTAGGTATTCACGGAGCAAGTTCACTAAGTATTCATGGAGTAAGTTCACTAAGTATTCATGGAGCAAGTTCACAAAATATTCACGGAGCAAGTTCACTAAGTATTCACGGAGCAAGTTCACTAAGTATTCACGGAGCAAGTTCACTAAGTATTCACGAAGCAAGTTCACTAAGTATTCACGAAGCAAGTTCACTAAGTATTCACGAAGCAAGTTCACTAAGTATTCACAGAGAAAGTTCACTAAGTATTCACGAAGCAAGTTCACTAAGTATTCACGGAGCAAGTTCACTAAGTATTCACGGAGCAAGTTCACTAAGTATTCACGGAGCAAGTTCACTAAGTATTCACGAAGCAAGTTCACTAAGTATTCATGGAGCAAGTTCACTAAGTATTCACGGAGCAAGTTCACTAAGTATTCACGAAGCAAGTTCACTAAGTATTCACGGAGCAAGTTCACTAAGTATTCACGGAGCAAGTTCACTAAGTATTCACGGAGCAAGTTCACTAAGTATTCACGGAGCAAGTTCACTAAGTATTCACGGAGCAAGTTCACTAAGTATTCACGGAGCAAGTTCACTAAGTATTCACGGAGCAAGTTCACTAAGTATTCACGGAGCAAGTTCACTAAGTATTCACGAAGCAAGTTCACTAAGTATTCACGAAGCAAGTTCACTAAGTATTCACGAAGCAAGTTCACTAAGTGTTCACGGAGCAAGTTCACTAAGTATTCACGAAGCAAGTTTACTAAGTTTTTTTTTAATATTTCACTTAGCTCTTCCTATTTAATTTCATTATACTCTCTGGATTGTTTCAGAATGACTACTTGATCATAGTAATAAAAAAGATAACAATCTAAGAGTTTCATACTTGCCTTATCTACAATAATCATATACCTGGCCAGGGTATACAAGTATTGAGATTAGGTAGTTTGCACTTTATTTACTATCATATTCCCCACTTTTCATACCATTATACACACTGGATTTTCCATCTCTAGATTTTCTTCAGGCATCAATTCTATATCTCTCTCTTGCCTGTTCCCATGCACCTTTTCCTAGTGCAACATTGCTTCTTCTTACAGCAACCTCCTCATGTGACCCAGTCATCTTTAAGTTCTTCTTCTCTTATACGAGCAGAAGGCACTTTCAGATACACTGGATGATACCAGAACAGACTCTACTACCTTAGTCCTATGTCTCTGTAGACTCAGTGAACCTAGAGCTCTAATACCACTTAATTGTGACGACCGTCTCGCGAAAACAAGATTAACTAATGCGGAAGCATTCATCAAGCAGCGGATTAGCAAGAATCACTAAAAATTAAAACTTTTTGCAAAGAGATCCACACATAGGAAATCTTTTCCAACAAATGCCATTGTATATCATATACATTCTATTTCAAACGTACATATCCTGTACCATTTTTTTCCAGAGACTACATCATCAGCTGCCTTATAAAGATATATGCAGGCAGCATACAAATCTCACGGCATCAAGCCAAAACCTCAGATTGATATATCAAAAACACTAACTAAAAACTCCGAGGACCTGAGAGTACAGAGACGACACATAGGACTACTATCTATATGACTAGACAGACAATATCTCCACCTGAGATCTTATTGTTGTCCCTGATGTTGCTGTTGCTACTGCTCTTTCCCTGTTCTAGGGTTTCTGCTCTGCCTTTCATGCATACCTAAAAATGTTTCCCACGGGGGTGAGACAATTGTAAATTGCCCCAGCGAGAGATATAACTCTCCGCCAGAATCATTGTTATAGAAGATTATGAAATTAAACTGAGCAGGGGTTACTTTTACATTAATAGGCAGAATTATTCTTCATAGAACAGAATAAGATAATCTCCATTTTCAATAAGAGCATTGCATATACCCATGGTAGACTCATAGTTCATTCATCTACTTGTAATGAATACAACAGATATGAATAATCATCAATGAACTATAGATATATAACATAAATGTAACATCAGCCAAGTTCTCTAGCATAACTTATTAACACAAATGCTACAAAGAAACATGATACTTGTTACCCCAAGCATCACACATGGCAAACAAGGCCATTCATATCTTGTCACCTCTCACTAGGCAATAACTTATTCACATGGCTCACAAGGCCATTCACATCTTGTCACCTCTCACTAGGCAACAACTTATTCACATGGTTCATAAGGCCATTCACATCTTGTCACCTCTCACTAGGCAAAAACTTATTCACATGGTTCATAAGGCCATTCACATCTTGTCACCTCTCACTAGGCAACAACTTATTCACATGGTTCATAAAATCCGTACACATTGTTACTTTTATTAAGCAACAACAACATCAACGCACAAAAAGCTAATCAACATTTATTATATAAATGTCACAGCCCAAACTTGGCTATATTCATCATCTCATCATACCTTCATGGTTATTAGGCATGATAACAGTCATACAAGATATTCATAACATCATGTGATACAATAGTAACACCATCATTCCTTAACCAGGAATTAGGGTTCACTATCAAACAGGGCTTATCATTCCCTTTTCCCCAAATTAGGGTTAGGGTTCCCCATTTCTCATTAATTCAGACCCTCTTGAGTTAACCAACTTTATCTTGTATTAAGGTATTTGCCCTCTTAATACATTCCATCACAGAATACTCACCCTTAGCATATAATGCATAGGCCACACATTAGAATTGTCCAACTATCTCACGTGATATGGACTTATCTTAGTTTAAGGCATAACTTTATTATAAAGTTTCCTATAAAAAATCGCAATGATACGCCCTCAACTAGGGTTTCACAAGGATACACCCTCAACTAGGGTTTATAAGGATACACCCTCAACTAGGGTTTCACAAGGATACACCCTCAACCAGGGTTCATAAGGATACACCCTCAACTAGGGTTTCACAAGGATACACCCTCAACCAGGGTTCATAAGGATACACCCTCAACTAGGGTTTCACAAGGATACACCCTCAACTAGGGTTCATAAGGATACACCCTCAACTAGGGTTTCACAAGGATACACCCTCAACCAGGGTTCATAAGGATACACCCTCAACTAGGGTTTCACAAGGATACACCCTCAACTAGGGTTCATAAGGATACACCCTCAACTAGGGTTTACTAATCATATATTGGATCCATGCATTTGTTATGCATTATTTATTAGTACCATTAAGGGTATCTCTCACCTAATTACATTAGGTTTCCAAAAAGGTTTGATCAATTGGACCTTCAATGACATGAGGTATCCAATTGAATTGGGGTTTTAAATGTTGATTCCTTCAATCATTGAATTCATGGAACCAATCATCAATTGGACCTATACTCATACTTCAATTGAGTTTAATAGGTCAATCTTAAACTGATTTGACCCTCAATTGACCCTCAATTGATCATCAATTCGGGTTTGATTCAATTGAATTAGGGTTTGGAATCGAAGATCCAACAACACTCATCAATGCAAGATTGGTTACTTTGAAACTATTGAACCATTATCCAAATTGGGTATGACCTGACCCCAAACGGTCTTGAGGTCGTTTAGATGACCTCCAAACGGTCTTGAGACCGTTTTCCCATCATATCACTTAAATCCAAGCCATCCAATTAAGGTTTGGATCATTGGATTGATCACCAAATCATCATTGCATTGTATAACAACTTGGTACCTTTAGACCTTCAAACACCTAACCATACTCAACCCTAGACCTCCAAACGGTCTTGGGTGACCACCAAACGGTCTTGAGACCGTTTGGATGAGCTCCAAACGGTCTTGAG
Organism: Alisma plantago-aquatica; assembly: GCA_963693085.1. Lineage (NCBI taxonomy): Eukaryota > Viridiplantae > Streptophyta > Magnoliopsida > Alismatales > Alismataceae > Alisma > Alisma plantago-aquatica. The sequence continues at coordinate 579,629,995 of OY856410.1, forward strand.
ACCGTTTGTCCCATCCAACCTTTGGATTCTAGTGAAAAATCATCATGGATTGGTCTATCAAGTTGATCAACAAATCAGCACTACATTGCAATATGATTAGTACCATTGGACCTTCAATTGGTCAACTATACTTGACCCCAGACCTCCAAACGGTCTTGGGGTGACCCCCAAACGGTCTTGAGACCGTTTGGGTGATCCCCAAACGTTCTTGAAACCGTTTGGGCTAATCAACCCAAAATCTCAACTTAACTCATTGGAATTGCAGCACTGTTTTCTATTAGGGTTTGCCTAATTGAATAGCCTTCAACTCATGATTCCTTGGGAGTTAATCCCTCAAATTCGGTGAGTCATTAGACCACATAATTAGGAACAGTAATCCCAAACGGTCAACGCTTGGTAAACGCACTCAAACGGTCTTGAGACCGTTTTTCCAAAACGTTCAATTAAATCAGATTGAAAATCAGCACTTAATCCAATTAGGTTTCCCTAATTGATTAGGCTTCAACTCGCGATTCCTTTGGAGTTCATCCCTCAAATTTGTAGGGTTATTAATAAACATAATTATGAACAGTAATCCCAAACGGTCAATGCTTGTTCAACCATCTCAAACGGTATGGAAACCGTTTTCTCAACCAGGTCAAGTTAATCAGGCTGAAAATCAGCACATAATTCAATTCGATTGCCTAATTGATTGGCCTTCAACTCTCGATTCCTTTGGATTTAATCCCTCAAATTTGGAGGGTTATCAGCCTACATAACTAGGAACAAAATTCCCAAACGTTCAACGCTTGGTCAACCATCGCAAACGGTCTTGAAACCGTTTTCTCCCAAACGGTTTCAAACCGTTTGCCCTTAAACGGTTTGCTGAAACCGCATAGCCAATCAAATTAAAACGATTTGGAGTAGCTATCAAAACGGTTTTGCTTGGTAATTTTCTTTGGATAAGAATCTATGATGATGTCATCATCCCCTTCCTTTGAACAACCAAGAACAGCAACCGTTCTTGATGGAAATTGCAACAAAGAAACAAGTGTGTATCAAATTGAAGAAATCAATCAACAAAGCATAGAGAATTGATGCAATAGCAATGTTTAAGGGTTTAAGTTATAAAACCCGCCTCCAATTGAGCTCCAAAGCTCCAAGCTCACGCCATTAATGGTGGATGAAGCTTTAGAAACTCCCCCTAGGCTCGTCCTCAAGCTTTTGATTGCAAAAGTTGGCTAGGGTTGAAGAGGAGATCGAAATAAGAAGGAATCCATAATTTATTTTCGATTTCCTCCATGAAATCAAGGAGAACGAAGGTCAAGGGCTTACCCACAGGTTGGGGACGTGCTCCCTGCTCCTCCCTAGCTCCTTGGTCGGTTTTTCAAGCAAGGGGAAGAAGAAAATCCGAAAAAGGCCTTGGTTTGGGCATGGAAATGACACTTTTATAAGGAAATTGATGAGAGAGAAAATGTCTTATTAAAATGCATTTAATTCCAAAAATAGTACCACCTCTTCCTCCTTGGTTTGCTTGCATACAAAGGAAACTCAAAGCCACCGAACTCACTTCCATTATCCATGGATTAAGGGAAAAGAAAATAAGCACCTTAATCCATTATAATATTAATATATCTTTTTGAGTGGAAATTCTTTTCCTTATAATAAGGTGAGTGGAATTTCACCTACTTAAGATATTTTCGTTCCTTATCTTGTCAAAGGAACGTCCATCCTTATTCAAAATCAACCCAAAACATTGGTTGAAGGCCCTTTAATTAATACATTCATTTTTTCCCTAAATTGAATTAGGGTTTCACTTAAGATTAAATCTTGATTATTTTAATATCAAGATTCTCTCTCCTCCAACTTAATTCAAATTAGGAGTACATCTCATTTTCTTTGCTATAAATGATGCCAAGAAACATTAGGGACCTTATTGAAGTGGTAATTTTCATATTGAACCCTAGGTTTTGGGTAAATTGCACTTTACACCAAAACTGGGTTTTAATGCACAACATTGTCCAACAAGCTCTATCTTGGTGTCCAGACTTGTAGAAACCTTACCACTACATCATATTCATTCTTATGATGTCACAAAATCATAGGAACATCTTATCATGCAACATTTGCAATTTAACCCCTCCAATTTGGGCAATTTGCACTTTAGTCCAAAATAAGCAAACATTGCTTCAACATTGTCCAAACAGGACCAAAATTGAAACATAAGTTCCACATGAGCCCTAATTACTTTTCCCAAGGTAAGATTAAGAATCTACTCAACCTTATTAGGAAAAACCTCTAGGGTTAATTCATAACCCAGGTCAAGGATGTTACATATATCCCCCTCACTTTTGGCCAAAAACACTTCACTTGGCCGATATCAACATGCCATGGCCAATTTCAACATGCTATGGCTGATACCACTTGCTATGGACGATACCCAAGTCCCATGCACGATACCACATCACCTATGCACGACAAAAAGTCTCCATGCACGATATATAATAGCAAGGAGGTGGTAGAATTTGAAAAATTTCACTTAGGGGTGAAAGTAGGGGTATATATACTTGTGGTTCATGAAGAGCTGTCAAAATGAGGTGTCATCAATTTGAGCTAGTAGGTGCCACGTGTCCATGCATGGATGACACGTGTAAATGCATGCATAAACATTTATATTGACATGAAAAACAGTTGAGGATAATCGAGGGATGAAAATTCGTCCATTACATATCCCTTTGAATAAGATATATCAATTAAATCATCACTTTATTCACAACCCGATACAACTTTTCTAAGGAAGTTGTAACCTGATACACTTCACCTCCTTGAGGTGCTTTTCACGTCATGGGATTTACCAAGATTCCACAAAACTATATGAGACTCCTCCTATGGCTCCTTGGCCGATAGGCACTCATATATAAGCTTTTCAACTTGATACAACTCAAGATAAGGTTTCATATTCAACCATTTTCTTGGTCATTTCATCACCAAGAGTACCATCATTCATAATTGATTCAAACAGGGTGTATCCTCCTTTCTATATCCTTTATATGATACTAAGATGGAGTAGGTACACTCTAGAGGTGGTAATTTGCATATCAACCCTACATTTTGGGTAAATTACAATTTGTACCATAATTGGTGCACAAGGTACTAGCATTATTCAAACAAGTTCAAACTTGGAATTTAGGCTTTCCACAAGCCACCACCTTGCATCATTATCTCTCTTATGATGCTAAAACACTTAAGTCATGTTCAACATGTGACATTTTGCAATATAGCCCCTCATCTTGGGTAAATTGCACTTTGGTCTAAAACAAAGGAAAATTGCTCAAACAACATTCAATCGGGACCAAACTTGAAACATAAGTGTGTCACATGATAAAAAAACTCCTTAGAGGATTATATTAAATTTCTAAGCAACTTACTTAAACAAAACAAATATGGTTACCTCATAACCCAGGCCATGGTCATTACACTGCAAGTAATGACCCAATTGCTTTAGACTAAACAACATGAGTGTCATTCTTTTCTACTTAACACCATATGAATGGGCATATATGAAATATATTATCATTTCATCATGTATAATTATTAAATTATTAAATAACACATACATGGATAGAAATTAAGCCAATTAGAAATTATGGTTTTCGTGACAAATGACATATTTCAAATAAATAAGCATTGATTTGTAAAATCTTTTATTGATTTGTTCATCCATGGATATGCTTGCAACATACTTAATTTGAGTTTCGAATCCTTGAATATGTGGCTCAAATATTTTCATTCAATGATGATAACAAGACTAACGGTCCATTTGGAATGTGCATATGATGTGCGCCATGCATGTTGGTGGGTCTGAAGGGTTAAAAATGATTGTTCCTCCTTGATCACATAGGTAGGAAATCCCAAATGCTATGTTATTGTTGCATTGATTGTGAAACTTCATCTATATATTTCAAAAATTCTTGATTAGAAATTAATTAATATAGGTGTCTATGTGAGATCATATAAAGTTGTGTTCCTATACATTCATGTTGAGGCCGATTAACCTCGATGAATGCCTCCCTATTACTAAAGTACCTATAAAGGTCCAACATGACCATCTGGTATATGTACATACATGATATTGATAAAGGAAGATATCACAATTGGGAGGCATGGACCAAGAAGAAAATATGGCCTCACATATGGGTGCACATCCAAGATATGCTCATACATGCTTGTCATTTAAACTATGTGCATTATTTTCCTAGTTTGTTCTATTTGACTTAGGATGGAATTGAAGTGGGATCATGAAAATGCAACACTTATTATTTTGGTTCTCTAATTTCCTATCAATATCAAAGAAGGAAAACATGAATGTGAATATCTACTATCAATGTGTTGCACAAATGATGCATGTGTGTTCTTCCCAATTAAAAAAGAGAAGGAAAAATAGTTTTACATTCCCCCAATGGTGATTAACAACTGTGGTACTATCTATAATGGGTTCTTCATATTAATTTCAATGTGAAAATTGGGAAACCTCATGCCTTCTATAGACAATGTGGACAATGAGATAACAATAGGAGTCATCACTATGTTTAAGAGTGAAACTTCAAAAAACTAGACAAAATTCCAAAATATAGTTCAAAGAATATGCTTAGTTATAAAACTAGGACATGATTTTTTTAAATGTCACTTAATGTTTGGTTGACATGGCACACATATGTTCTACTCTCTTACAATTCTTTCTAGATGAATTTTTTTATAATGGTGATATAAATGAGACTTGTTGAGCTAATTGCTAATGCTTTCTGTAATGACCCTGACCTGTGTTATGAGGTAACCCTATTTTTTGGCAAATTAAGTTGCTTGGAACTATAATATAATCCTCTAAGGAGTTTTGTTATCATGTGACACACTTATGTTTCAAGTTTGGTCATGATTGAATGTTGTTTGAGCAATGTTCCTTTATTTTGGACCAAAGTGAAATTTACCCAAGATGAGGGGTTATATTATAAAATGTCACATGTTGAGCATACCTTAAGTTCTTTAGCATCATAAGATAGATATTTATTATAAGGTGCGGCTTGTGGAAAGCCTAAATTTCAAGTTGCAACTTGTTTGAATAATGTTAGTGCATTATGCACCAATTTTGGTACAAATTGTAATTTACCCAAAATGTAGGGTTGATATGAAAATTACCACCTCTATAGTGTCCCTACTACCTCCTAGTATCATTTAGAGGATAGATAAATAAGGAGACACCATGTTTGAATCATTTATGAATGATGATACTCTTGGTGATGAAATGACCAAGAAAGGGGTTGAATATGAAACCCTAAATTGAGTTGTATCAAGTTGAAAAGCTTATATATGAGTGCCTATCGGACAAGGAGACATAGGGAGACTCTCATATCATTTTGTGGACTTTTTTAAAAGGCCATGTCATGAAAACAACCTCAAGGAGGGGAGGTGTGTCCACTTACAACTTCCTTAGAAAAGTTGTATCGGGTTGTGAATAAAGTGATGATTTAATTGATATATCTTATTCAAAGGGATATGTAATGGACGAATTTTCATCCCTAGATTATCCTCAACTGTTTTGCATGTCAATATAAACTTTTATGCATGCATATACACGTGTCACCCATGCATGGACACGTGGAACCTACTAGCTCAAAATGATGACACCACATTTTCACACTTCTTCATGAACAACAAGTATATATACCCCTAGTTTCACCCCTTAGTGAATTTTTTCGACCCTTACCACCCTCCTTTCCTAAGGTATAATGCAGAGAGCTATTGTGTCGTGTAGTATTGAAGGGGTATCGTGCATAGGGCTTTAGGTATCATCCATAGCAAGTTCATATCGGCCAAGTAAGGTGGTATCGGCCTAGTAAGGTGATATCGGCCATAGTGAAGTGTTTTGACCTCCAATGAGGGGGATATTGGCCAAGAGTGATGGAATATCATGCAAAAGTTGTGAGGTATCGTGCAAGGTGCTAAGGAGCAAGAAGGATCTCAATAATTAACCCTAAGGTGAGGCCATGATCATCTTCAACCTTGGATTGAATCATGATTTTAGGGTTTTGATCTTCCTTTCTTTTCTTCTTCACCAATTGCTTATCCATGGTGATTCCTTGTATATGAAGGTGTTGTGAACAGGGCCTTGGAATTTTTATAAAGTCATATTCAACCTTAGGAACGTGAAGCTTAGGATCTTGGAGCTTTGAAGTTGTTCTCGAGGCATGTTATATAACTTGAACTCAACCATGTTATGATTTATCACCTAAATTGCTATACTTAATGAATTACTTTTAATTCCAAAATTTCCTAAAATAGTTGATGAAATTATGAGTTCTAGTAATTTCTTAGACCTGTTTCCATGAACTATAATAGTTAGAATGAAGGTCTAGAGCTTTAAGATGATGGTACCACCTTATAAAAGTGATATCAGGTGCAAGCACACAAGCAAGCACCTCTAACCCGATATGATGATGCACCTACTTCACTAAAACGATATGGATATGATTGTATACCTTCTTGCATGATATGGTGGTGTAGTATACACCTCTTTCACGATATGAGGTCAAGAAAACACCTCAAAAGTGATATCGGGTTCAAGCATACACACACACACCTCTCAGTCTGATATGGTGTGAAGCATACTCACACACCTCTTTGCCCGATATGGTGTGAAGCATACACACACACACACCTCTCTGCCCGATATAGTGTGAAGCATACATACACACAATTCTCTGCCCAATATGGTGTGAAGCACACACACACCTCAAAAGTGATATGGAAGAACACATACACCTCAAACTTGATATGGAAGCATACATACACCTCAAGGTCGATATGGTATGCACACATACACATCTAGGTGATATGGGTAGCAAGTATACACCTTTAAATTGATATTGGGTTAAGCATTCACCTTTTGGACGATATGGTATTGAGCACCTATCTCTAAAATGAGATGGAGGGTAACCCAATATACTAGATGACAAGAGTGGCAAGGTGATTAGTACCCTAGTAGATGGGATGGCCAATACACTAAAGTAGGGTGTGGCCAATATCTTCAAGAGAGGTGAGGATGTTACACCCATGAAGGGTGAAGTTGATACACTATATGAATGGTAAGGTTGATACCCTAATGGGTAAGAGTATGAGGGATATGATGATGCCTAGATCGATATACACCTAACCCAATACATGTGTTCAACTTGACATACATGGTTCAACCCTATAAACCTTGTAAAGGTGAGGGTAAGACACTCTTAGGAGTGTTGAGTGTAACACCAAGTAATGGTGTGGCTAATACCTTGATAGGTGAAACACCTAGAGTGGTTGATAATGTAAAACCTTATATCAACAATGACCTAACCCGAGATGAGCCCATATCATTGATGATGGTTGGATAATTCAAATGTGTGACTTATGACCAAAACACTACATCATAAATGTGATGAGTTAGTGCACAAAGTATTAGGATGGTAAATGCCCTAATACAAGATAAATTGATGAACTTAAGTAAGTTAAAAGTGATGAGAGAAGTGATATATCAAGACATGATAAATATCACATCCAGCACCTCAAGGTTGATATACCTTGATGCACCTTAAATCCAATATACATGAATGAGTAACACATGAAGTGTGTCATGTCAATTGTAACATTGAGATGTAATTTCCTTTGATAAATGTTGGCTAAAATGCCTTGAGAAAGGGTTAAGCCAAGTTAATGAAGTATGATGTAATCAATATCCTAGTGAGGATGAGAGAGAAACTCATACTTTGTGTTTATTATCATTTAATGATAAAAGATGAGAATAAATAAGTATGATTGAATAATTATGATATCAATGTATGCTCCTAGATGTGCGGAGCAATGAATTTGGGTTTGAATTAATAATATGAACTTGAAACCCATTTTGGATATAAAGGGAAACCCTAACCCTAATAATGGGAAAATTGTATTTCTCTTATTACATAAGCCTTGTGAGACATGTTAAATACTTGTATAATAAGTATAATGAGCTATGGCCTTGTGAGCCATGTGAATAAGTTGTTGCCTAGTGAGAGGTGACAAGATGTGTAATGTCCTTGTGAGCCATGTGAATAAGTTTCTGCCAAGTGAGAGGTGACAAGATGTGTAATGGCCTTGTGAGCCATGTGAATATTTGTACAACAAGTGAAATGTATACCTTGGTCTGAGGACCTAGAGGTAATGGTTACCTGTTACAGAGGTAACAATGTTATGTGATGATCTAAGAGTTTGAATACCCAGATCCAGTAGTCATGATAATGATGATGTAAAGGGATGAGAATTCGTAGTAATGTAATAAGGGACTGAGATCCCAAATATCATGTGTTTTAAAGATTTTAAAAGTACGTGATAGATGTATTACACCTTTCTTTGTAGCATTTGTTGTGATTAATAATGATAACTTGTTTGATGCTAAAAGAATGTTGTAATGCACATAATATATCACTAGAAACCATAAAATGTTGCCCTGACCATAGATCCATCAGCGTCAGGATTTGTAGAATGGTGAAATGGGTTCCCCGCAGCATAACTCAGAGTGCATACTTTTGAGTATGTGGGGGCATAAGTACGGACGGCCATGTGTGAGCCGATCCCCTTACGAGCCTGAAATGAATGGGGATTTGGCTATATGTCATATCCTAGCTCGAGTGCGACTTTGGTTTTAGACTCGTTGTTGAGCATGGTGAACTGGCCCGTGGCTCGGAGTATGGTGCTTGTGTCACCACGACTCAGTAATTTCATAATTGGGGACGGTTGTTAGTAGATGTTTCCCCTAAGAGAGTGCAGTTGACATTGTATCTCTAAGCGAGGATGCCTACGTACCCTGGAACTGCTGTGTTAAGCAGTTGACATAGTCCTACTTGTGATCTCATACTGACCGAGACAAGTGAGGTCCTGGCAACCGGCTCTCCCATTGACCTTGTATGGTACCGACTTGTGAGAAGTTTGTGTTCGGTTGGAGATGAACAGGGTATGCTTTATCTCCTCAGGGCATAAGTGTGATTGTAAAATATGTTCAGCCGTGTTGCATATCTACTTAAGGATTGAATACGGAAAACATTGCTTGATCCACACTTCAGTTATACATCTTAGTTGATAGATGTTATTTATATTCTTTACATTCCTTGCAAAGCAGATAGATGATTTACAACTCTACCGTGGGTATATGTAATGTTCTCCTTAAGAAAGGAGTTTACTTCATTCTATTCATACAGTGATTTATCTTGCCTGTTAATATAGAAAAAACCTCTTCTCAGTTTATAAATGATTAATCTGTGATAATAATATGGTCGACAGAGAGTTATATCTCTCACTGGGACAATTGTCTCACCCCGTGGGATCCACATTTTTAGGTGGATGTGCACGAGGTGGCGAAGATCTTTCTGTAGAGGAGGAACAATAGCTGAGGCAGTGGTGACAGCTCAGGTTGAGTGTAATGTTTGTCGCATCTTGTAGATAGAAGTCCTATGTGTCGTCTCTATACTCTCAGGTCCTTGGAGTTGGTTCGTACTAGTTTCATGAATTATCTGAGATTTTGGCTTGAATGCCTTGAGGTTTTATGTTGCTCCAGTATGTGTTTTGATAGAGAAACTATTAAATGTTGTCCTCGAGATGAGATGAAACAATGTTGTACAATGTAAATTGTGATATGTATGAGTTTTGTATCTTTCATTAAAAGTTTTCTGGACAAGAATCTCCTTGCAAAATGGTTTTAAATTTTAGTGATTTTTGTTAATCTGTTGATTATGTTTATTCTGCTTAATTAGTAATGATTCATTTTTCGGTTTAATGACTGTTGTTACAAGTTTGGTATCTGACGAAATTACCACGAAGGATGCCTCTAATCCAAGGGAGATATATCTCAGACGGAATTACCACAAGATACATACTCTACCAAACTCATGTATACACATAACATAGCTCATAATGCACTTCACTATGTATCACTTAAGATATAACATAAAGGAGCTATCGAGTAACCAAGGAACTAAACGTCTTGGTTATTAATACAAAACAAGGTACACCACATCATCTTAGTTTCAAACCTACCACATCTTCATGTCATTTCCAAAGGGCATAACAAGCATTAACACAGTTTGTAACATGTATGCACTATCTTAACTGATATGCATAAGGATCACAAACCTTTTTCATCCATCTCTAACGGATGCACACCCTGCCTGGATTTTCCTTTACTCGAGACTTAGCTAGGAGTATTCAAGGAATTTAGGCTGAACTTGATGAACTTTTCCCAAGACGATCTTACAGTAGATCCTTTCCTTGGGTGCATACCTTCTGTCATCATGTTTATGCGAAGCAGAAACCCCTAACAGGTGATATCCATACTGAAGCACTTAGCCAGGTTGAACCAAAGCCAACTTCTCCATCTGAGACCACTGCACACCTTTCCAAAGGTATCCATTCCTAGGGTTATCTCGATCCTCAACATGTCAAGTGGAAAAGGATTCACTTGATTGTCATGTCCTGGAAAAGAAAGGACACGAGAAGCATATACTTCATCCAGCACAACCAGGTCATCCAGCAAGGTTCTCAACAACTGGCTATCTCTCTCCTAACTATCAAGAAGAAGACATCTTCCAAACATACCACAAGCGTTCAGGGGAGGGTACATACTATACTAGATCAACTAGAGCAAATAAGAGGCAAGAAGAAGACAAAGCAGAATGGAGTGATTCCATCCGACCTACCAGCACATACTGGTTATCCTACCGTTCTGGCCAACTCATGTCACAAGATCTAACTGTTTCCTGTTGCCTTCCGCTTCCTGTCCAGACTATCCAGTCCTCACTTGCTTATCCTCATCAGCATTCCTCTGTGTTGCTAAACTGCTGCCTCAAGGGTCATCACATAGATCCAAACTTCAAGACAAGCTTCAATCTTATGGGTTCCCAGTCAAGGATGATCTGTGAAGATAGTTCACCACCATACCTCCACGATCCAAGTTTCTTAACTCCCTTACCAGAAGGCATGCACTCACCTTCTCATACACTTGGCACCTCCATATACTAGGATTCCTTACCTTGGTATCCGTCTTATGAGTCAAAACACATCTCTTCTGGTATTACATCTGTATCTTATCATTTTCACCGGATTAAAACATGTCAGGAGGGTCTTATCATTGTCTGAAACATCAACTATCATAGGTATCTCTATCTTGGAAACTAAAGTCCAAGATCAACTGATACTTTTCAAAGTATCCAACCAAGGATCACTCCAAAAGCATACACATCAAGTGATACAAGGTCCACTTGACAACTTTTCCCCCAAAAGGAAGGAACACAAGGGAACAAACTCCTCCTTATCACCCCATCAACACCTATAGTTTCAAATCAAGGGGAGGAAATTATCACTTTCTTTGATCCTTACATGAGTTTTCAACTATTCATGCATCATTAAATCTTGTTCCATCTGGTTTTATCTTATTTCTTCTTGGTTTCCTTGCATTCAGCACAGGAATCATCAAGAAAATTACGTGTCATTACACTTTTTCCCTTGTTTTCATTTTATCATTTTCATGATCTTTTCCTATTTGTATCACATTTTTGTTTCCTCTTTGTGAAAAATATCATTACTCTTCACATATTCTTTATTGAACATGGATCATCTCCCTTGTTCTCCTTTACTTATCATGAAATTGCACTTTATTCTTTCTCATTCTCACTTACGTTCACTAGTTGGTCTGAAATTAACTCAGGTTCCATCTAGTTTACTCATCACTTGTTCTTCTCTTTCTTTTAACTTTATCTTGGTTTTTAGGTATGTTCTTCATCTTGTGTAAGTTTTATGCTTTAACTTACCATTTTATCATAAGTTATTCTATCTTTTCCCAGGTATATCTCTTGAGATTATAGTTTCAAGAACTTATCTCATCATATTATCATATGGATTTAGGTCTCGTAGAACCGTGACTTCCTCTTTTTATAACATGATGAAGGAATTAACGTCATATTTCCTGATTTGTTATGCTCTTTATATTGTTTCAGAATGACTACTTGATCAAAGTAATCAAGGAGAAAGCAATCTAAGGCTCTACACTTACCTTTATCTTCAATATTTGAATACCTGGACAGGGCATCCAAGTACTGAGATTAGGTAGTATGCACCATATTTTATGTCACGGTCCAACCTTAGACACCATCCTAATCCTAGTCCCAGTGTCCCTGTAGACTCAGTGAACCTAGAGCTCTGATACCAACCACTTGAAACATCCCATCTCAAACAAAACACAATTACATACTAACCAACGAATTACCAAAAACCACGGGAAACCATATTTCTCAAGGTGCTACAACATAATTTCACATCATCTCATTACATGAAATAACTGTTCCACATGCGGATTTGTTATATCAAGGTACATAAACCAAAAACCATACATCGATCATCATATGAGAAACATCAAAACTCTCCTGAAGACCTAAGTGTATAGGGATGACACATAGGACTCTACTACTAGACACTATCTATTCCACCAGGTACGATACCTCTATATATCATTTCAGCCACATGATCTTTATCTCGCCAGGCACGTCCACCTAAAAAGGTTATTAACCAGCGGGATGAGACACATAGTCCCAGCGAGAAACATAACCCTCTACCAACTTTATTATTATCACAGATAACTGAGCAGATAGATCAACAGGTAATAACTAATCGATTATACAAGAAGGAATATGAAGAAAGTGTATATAGAGAATATATGAGAAAGCTTACATCATCCAAGGCCTCAACCAATGTTTTGTATTTTCTCTAAGCAAAGATACTATACAGCTTGATCATGAATTATTATGCCCTGAGGAAGTGAGTCGTACCACTCAAATCCCACCTTCGGTTGGGAAATCCAAAGTCGATGCCATACAAGGTCAATGGAAGAGTCAGACTCCATGACCTCACCTCCTCATGGTCAGTGCACGATATCCAAAGTAGGACTACAGTCTCTTGCTTAAGTGTCCTCATCCATAGGGTCAGCTCCGGCTGGCTACCCTTTCTCTGGCCCACCTTGGTACAAATCTCGGCGCTAGTATATCTGAGCCACGGGCCAGTTCACCGTGCTCCCTGAGCCATGAAGGAATTCATGCTCTATCACACTGAGCCATGTGCCTGTTCACCATGCTCTTATACACATCTTGAGTCTACAACCGAAGTTTCACTTTAATCCTCCTATTTTCAGCTAGGAGAAACCCCACATATTCAACAATATGCGCTCTGGGTTAACCCGCAGGAGAACCCATTTCACTGTCATCAACTACTGACGATGATGGATCTACGGCCAGGGAAAACTACATGAAAATTCATCTTTATTTAGTTAATGCCTTTTAAGTGGATTGTTCGGGCAACCAAGTTGTATTAAACAACCATATATACAACATAAACAACATTAAATTCCATTATAGTGTGTCATACTATTGCTGTTATTCTCAATGCCCTCAACAATCATCATATTGCCATGGGATATCAATCCCTCAGTTCATCACATAATGCTACTACCTCTCAAGGCTTCATCATCATACATCATCATGGGATATCAATCCCTTATAACATAATTGGAGGATAACACCTCAATCAGGAACTCGGCCTTTATCAGGTCATTAGACCTGTCTCATCATATTGGTGATACAAGTTATCTCATCAACAAGGTACATCATCATTACTCAAATATTATATAGGTACCAAGTTCCCGACAAAGCACATAATCATATAACCATCATAGCTCTTACCTGGCTATGAATTCAATTGATAATACCTACATGGCTAGGAAGCATAGCAAGAGAGATAACTTGATCAACAAATACAAACCTTTATATCATGATTATCATGTCATTAAGATTTAGGTTTATAGGATTGGAACAACATCCATTATTATGACCACATGGAGCATAATGTCATAAATGGCATATTGAACAATACACATTACTGTTACCACACCATGGGTATCCACCATACCCTACATCTCATGTCATCATGCATGCCATCCCTAAGGATTTATCTTCAAGGATCATACAACCATGATCTACCATCAAGAATTATCAAAGGTTCACCTATCATCAACCATAGGTAACCACCATACTAATGTTCACAACCTATTCATCATGTCTCACCATCATGATCAAAGATATGGGCTCAAGGTAGCAAGATATTATACTAACATATGAGGCTCAAGATAACACTTAGGGTTATCGGGTTAGGGCACAACCCTCACTAAATGTGTCGCGTACCCTCACCAAAAGTAGGTAGCGACCAACAAACCCTCACTAAAATCCGGTATTGGCTACAAGGCTTCAACACCACAACCCAAGGTGATATTAGACAAGATTCATATTGGGTAAGACCCGCAAGCCCCACATATATCTGGTATGGGGCAAAAGCATGTCATGAAAACAAGCCACAAAGGTCATATCGTTCAAACACACCTCATCCCATCATGGTCAAGGGACCATATTTTAGGACATCAGGCAACTCATATATCTAACATATCTTCCATCATATCGGGTTAGGCAACCCTACAACCATGTCAGCAAAGAACCACATAACCTTATAGCAACTAAGGTATCCTCTAGGTCAACCCTAGAATGGTCAACTCCCTTTTACCTTGTCCATGATCATTATTAACATGCATACTATCTACGCCAACAAACTTCAAACCCTAGGCTGCATACTTGCATAAGGATGAGTATATGGATCTCATATATAATGCCATACCATCAAAGCTCTCAACATGTGTCATCCTAGGCGCCATATGGCCCAAGCTCAGAGATATAACAACCTATACCTCCCTATGTGTCGGGTAACCAAGCATGTACAGGGCAAAGGCATCATATCTTCATATAGGGTATCGGTCAAGCACTCAATCCCTGTATCGCCCAAGCAATCATGTACACAACATTCTCATACCGGGTTAGGGCTGATGATATCGGGCAAACCAACAACATGCACCTAGGTGTCCCCATAAAACATAGATTATGTTGATGTATCATCCAAAATCTCTACAAATGTGTGTCGAGTAAGCAAGGGTGTAGGGTTAGGTCCTTCACCAAGGCATATCGGGCAGGGATACTTATTATCACCCAAAAGCTTACTCCAGAGTAGGGTTCACATCCAAGGTATGGTGCAAAGCACATCAAGGCCATATCACCCAACACATCATAACAGGAAACACATCATGTCGGGCAACGCCTAACTAACTCAACTATCAAAAACCATAGAAGGTGAGGGATCAACAAGGCATCTACCATATAACACCTAAGACTCATGCTACTGTATCACCCAAGCTATGACTCAAGGAAGGAGAGGGATATCGGGCAGTACTGCCTCTAAGGGTATCATCCTCACCAAGGATCATCCTATCAGGTTCCCTATACCAAACCAAGGATACCCATCATCAAGGCATAACCACCCCATACCACCCAAGGTACCATACAAGGGTTCACCCCAAAGGACATGTCATGCAACTAGGATAGATCATCATCTCAACACTAAGGTCAGCACTTCTATCGGCCAAGGGACCAACTAGGTGTCAACCAACCATAACGTCCAAACCCTAACCCTAGGGTAGGAAAAAGGATATCAGTCACCACACCATATCACCCAAGGATACCAAAAGTGTTGGCTCACCTCTCAACAACCAAGTGACAGGGGTTTTGCACAACCTTTGACATATCGGGCAACAAGGGTAGGGCAACACCCTATCGGCCAACCAACTCAACATATCACCCAAACATCTAGGCCATAGGCTCACCTTTCAACAACCAAGGAGAGAGAGGAGTTTTGCCCAAGCTACTAGATCTTAGGCTCACCTCTCAAGTCCAAGGAGACAAAGGGCTTTTGCTCATGATCCATCAGCCAAAGCATGACCTATCAGGCAAAGCACTATATCATGCAAACACTATATCGGGCAAATAATATATCGGGTATTCTATGCATATTGGGTTGGTCATCTTCAACCTCAAGACACCCATTACCATACCACACAAGAAGAACAAGATAAAGGCAGTAATAAAATGTGACAGTTTCTATTATAACAGATCTCAAGTTCCACATACACAACTATCATAGATAAGGGTATCGATTTAAAGACAAGAATCAATATTTGCACATATGGAGAGTGAACATAATAGAGATGGTTAAGAGTTATGTAACCCGCCTTAAGGGGATCTCCATGAAAGGCATCAAGCTTCCTGATCCAAGCAGCAAACCCGCGTTCCTCACCAAGAAGATCATCCATCCAAAGCTCTACAAATGCCTTTGGCACCATCATCATCACCTTAAGAAACAAAAGATAAAGAAGAAGAAGAAGCCATGGTTATGCTTAGCTCAAGAAGAAGTAAAGAGGGAGAGAACCACAGCCTTGCCTACTCTCATCAAGGGTCCATCCATGGCCAAGAGGGGAGGAAGTATATGAAGAAGAAAGCACAAGGGAAAGCTATCAAAGAAGTATGACTCACCAAGGTCAGATCTTGAGCAAGAAATATCCATGGGCAAGGAGCTCGGCCTCCCAAGCTCCATGGGGGTTTTCCTTAGCTCCCAAGCTCATCCCATACAGGAAGGGGAAGGAGGTGTCCGAAAAGGATCACTTGGTTAAGTAGGAAGGTAGTTATATACACCAAGGAAGAGAGAGGTAGCAAAGGAAAGGTGTCATAACCACATAAACTTAGATGCCACTTGCTCATGCTCTTAACGCAACTTGTTTCCACCCAAACTCCACATGCATGGCCTGGTGATACACTCTAGGTTGTGTATCATGTAGCTGGTCATCTTCCATGGGTGACACACCCCGTAAACCGATACAAACTCCAAGCTCTACCCGATACACTAAAGGACAAGATAGCACATGTGACATATAAGGCATAAAAACCATATAGAGATGTCACTCCTTAACTATCATCCAAACAAGGTGCCCAAGCCTTTATCCACATACTAGGTGATGCCAAACTGAAGCAAGAAAACTCTAGAGTAGGTAAATTGCATATTGGCCCTCTACTTTGGGTAGTTTGCAATTTACACCAAAACTAGCACATAAAGCACAAGCATCATCCAACCAAACTCATACTGATCGAGACGGGAGGTCTTGACAGCCGGCTCTGTCATTGACCTTGTATGGTACCAATTTTGACTTTGTAGTTGTTAGTTGGAGTATGAGCAGTATACCTCATCTCCTCAGGGCATAAGTGTGATTGTAAAATGTAATCAGCCGTGTAGCATATCTGCTTAAGGATCGAATATGAAAAACAATGATTGATGCACACTTTAGTTATACATCTTAATGGATAGATGTTATTTATATTCTTTACATTCCTTGCAGAGCAGATAGATGATTTACAACCCTACCATGGGAGATGCAATGTTCTCCTTAAGAAAGGAGATTACTTCATTCTATTCATACAATGATTTATCCTGCCTGTTAATATAAAAAGAACCTTTGCACTGTTTATAAATGTTTAATCTATGATAATAATATGGTCTACAAAGAGTTATATCTCCCACTGGGACAATTGTCTCACCCCGTGGGATCCACAATTTTTTTAGGTGGATATGCACGAGGTGACGAAGATCTTTCTGTAGAGGAGAAACAACAGTTGAGGTAGTAGTGACAACTCAGGTTGAATGTAATGTCTGTCGTGTCTTTTAGATAAAAGTCCTATGTGTCATCTCTATACAATCAGGTCCTTGGATTTGGTTCGTACTGGTTTCATGAATAATATGAGATTTTGGCTTGAATGTCTCAAGGTTTTATGTTGCTCCAGTATTTGTTTTGATAGAGCAACTATTAAATGTTGTTTCGAGATGAGATGAAACAATGTTGTACAATGTAAATCATGATATGTATGAGTTTTGGATCTTTTAGTAAAAATTTTCTGGACAAGAATCTCCTTGCAAAATGGTTTTACACTTTAGTGATTTTAATTAATCCGCTGATTATGTTTATTCCACTTAATTAGTAACGATTTGTTTATCAGTTTGATGACGGTCGTTACAAGTTTGGTATCAGAGCTTAAGGTTCGTTGCGTCTACAGAGACATAGGACTAAGGTGTTGAGTCTATTCTAGTGTCCTCCAGTATACCCTATAGTGACTTCTGCTTGTGCAAAAGAAAGGGTGAAGTTTAAAAATGATTGGAGAAGATGAGGAACACGTTGCTGAAAGCAATTTTGTTGCACCAGGAGAGGGTGCAAGGGATCAAGAAAGAGAAGAATGAGTGCCTGAGAATTCCCATCATGACCCGATTAGGATAAAGAATCCTATGTTTATACTCTTGTTGGGCAGGTTAGGACAACAGTGATGCATATAGTAGATTGAATGCTAGCATTACAACCTAGGTTACCAGTCCTTAATGCAAAAACTTTGGGCTCTAAAAGGGGTCCTGAACTAGATAGTCATTTTGGAATAGTGGAAAATATGGGAAAGATTAACATATGGAGAGAAAGTTGACTCTGCCATAAGTTTAGATAGATAGTAAATATGTGATGGTAATGCCCAAGGAGGGGCAATAAGCCAAGAATTAAGGAAAGGTCTCTACAATTCTAGAGACATTTGTCTAGTTTTTCTAAAAAGACAAAGTTTTTGGTGCCACCAGTGCAATAAATGCCTAGTGTACCAGGGCAGTAGACACTAAGTAAAGGCAAAGGTTCTAACTTTTCACCTATAAGAAACCATGGCTTAGTATCTACATCGGTAATAAGACCGATAAGACCATGGTACGAGGACAAGACATGTTATAGATGTATACATGTTGAGCATACTAAATTATTTTGTTTAATAAGAAGGGAGGAAATGACCCAACAATCGAGGTAGACTTGGTAGGGCTTACGAAAGTTACATCCCAATATTGTAAAAAGTCAAAAGCAACAACATGAAACAACTAGGCTCTATGTGTTCAGTCAACCTGAAGCAGTAGATGATCACGAGGGGTAACAGTCAGATAGAGCTTTTTCATTTTGATATGCTTTATTTTGATGTTACCTGATAATCATAAGAAGGATTGATGTTATGGATTTCCTTATTGGTTTCCCTATGGGGACATAGGGAAGGAATGATGAGAACTATAATTTATATTCTGTTTAGAATTCTTTTAAATGCTTTATAATTTCTCTTATATGTGTAAAAGAGGATGAGGTATATATGTGGTGCCTGGAGAAAATCTGGAAATGCTAAGTCCTATGTTCTTGATGGTATGAAAAGTAAGGAATATGGTACTAAACAAAGTGCATACTAGCTAATCTCAGTACTTGTATACCCTGGCCAGGTATTCAACTATTGAAAATAAGGTGTGTATGGAACTCTTAGATTGTTATCTTTCTGATTATTCTGATCAAGTAGTCATTCTGAGACAATCTAGTGAGTATAATGAAACTAAAATATGGTATGGACATTTGTATCACATCATAAGTGCAATAAATGGAATCTGAGATGATCTTAGATCAATCTGTGTGCATGAGGAAGTAAAAGAATATAATTCCCCATGATAAGAGAATGAGAACAAGGGAGATGATCCTTGTTTGATAAAGTATGTGTGAATAGTAAAGATATTTTCCCATGATGTGGAAATGGGAAATGTGATAAAATCAAAAAATGTTCATGAACATGTTAGATAATAACAAAGATAGGATGGGTGGCACAACAATGCTTCTAAACACCAGAGACGTCCTTGAAGCTGAGATTGAAGCCGTCTGCATTGCCTTGGAGATCGCAGGGGAAAATAATCTTAGGTCGATCGTGATAGAAATGGACTCACAGGTAACAGCCCGAATGATCAAGGAGGATCCTGCTACAAACCCTATATATGCGAAGACTATCAACCACATATAGCGCCTATTGAAACAACATTGGGAGGTGACGCACAAAGGTAGAGAAGGAAATGTAGTTGTAGACAAGTTGGATACGAGTAATCTAAAAAACACCCAGAGGTACACATCATACCCTCAACCCCCCATGGATTTAATAAACTTATTAATCTATGACTTATGTAATGGTAGTAGTACTACCATATTTCCTTATACTCGTTTAATTAGTGATTGTAATTTGAAGTTGAATTATGCTCGCATGGGGAGGGCAAGATGAATAAGATTACCTCCTGAATTTTATTAAAAAAACAAAAAAAACAACAAAGATAGCGATGACATGTAATCATCCTTATAATTCCTATGATGATGGCAAGGAACCTAGGATGAGACAAGAGTAAATGACTCATGAACAGTTGAAAGTTCATGCAATAATTAGAGGAGATGATAATCTCTTCTCTTTGATAAAAACCCATGGGTAATGATGGGGTGATAAAAGGAATATGTCCTTTTGTGTTCTTTCCCTTCAGGGACATGGCAATCAAGTGGATCTTATGACACTTGATGTGCATAAGTTAAAAATGTTCAATTGATGGATACTTAGAAAAGTATCAGTTTGTCTTAGACTTTGGTTCTAAGATAAAGATATGTGTAACAAGTAATGTCCCAAGATGAAAGAAAGATGAGGATGTGATGTGTTTTTGACACATGTGATGGATACCAAGGTAAGGAATTCTTATATCTAAGAAATATCAGGTGGTATGGGAAAGTAAAAACATAACTCCCAATCAGATGGTTTATGTTGGTTACCTGGAATGGCCAACTGTGAAATTAGTCTAGTTACATAAAATAGTATGGACATAATATGTTAGGGGTTTATGCTCTGCATAAACATAACATCAATAAGTATGTATTAATTGAAGGAACAATTGTATAATCATTGTGGGAAAATCTTATCAAGCTAAAAATAATTCCTTAGAAAGTGTTATCTGACACAGAGTTGACTCTACAGTCAATAATGAAAAGGAGTATGTGTTCTATATGACAGATTCCATGATAACCATGTGTGAAAGAACTTTGTGTTGATCAAAGTTCTATGGAATCTCCATGAAATTAATATGTTACGTGGAGACTTGATGATATGATGAATAAATAATATTTGTCTCCCTTTTACCTGGGATTTCGGGGACAAAATCCTTATTAGGGGTTTATAATTTGTAATGACCCTGACCTGGGTTATGAGGTAACCCTATTTGTTTTGTCTAAGTAAGTTGCTTACAACTCTAATATAATCCTCTAAGGAGTTTTGTTATCATGTGACACACTTATGTTTCAAGTTTGGTCCCGATTGAATGTTGTTTGAGCAATGTTCCTTTGTTTTGGACCAAAGTGAAATTTACCCAAGATGAGGGGTTATATTAAAAAATGTCACATGTTTAACATGCCTTAAGTGCTTTAGCATCATAAGAGATATATTGATGCTAAGGGGCGGCTTGTGGAAAGCCTAAATTTCAAGTTGTAACTTGTTTGAATAATGTTAGTGCATTATGCACTAATTTTGGTACAAATTGTAATTTACCCAAAATGTAGGGTTGATATGAAAATTACCACCTATAGAGTGTCCCTAATCCCTCCTATTATCATGTATAGGAGATATAAAGAAGGATACACCATGTTTGAATCAATTATGAATGATGATACTCTTGGTGATGAAATGACCAAGAAAGGGGTTGATTATGAAACCCTAACTTGAGTTGTATCAAGTTGAAAAGCTTATATATGAGTGCCTATCTGCCAAGGAGCCATAGGGGGAGTCTCATATCGTTTTTTGGACTTTTTGCAAAGTCCATGTTAGGCAAAGCACCTCAAGGAGGTGAGGTGTGTTGGGTTACAACTTCCTTGGAAAAGTTGTATCGGGTTGTGAATAAAGTGATGATTTAATTGATATATCTTATTCAAAGGGATATGTAATGGACCAATTTTCATCCCTAGATTATCCTCAACTGTTTTTCATATCAATATAAATGTTTATGCATGCATGTACATGTGTCACCCACACATGGACACGTGGCACAAGTATATATACCCCTAGTTTCACCCCTTAGTGAAATTTTTTGACACTTACCACCCTCATTTCCTACGGTATCATGCATAGAGCTCTTGTGTCATGCTGGAGTGAATGAGTATCATGGATAGGGCTTTAGGTATCATCCATAGAAAGTTCATATCGGCCAAGTAAGGTGGTATCAGCCTAGTAAGGTGATATCGGCCATAGTGAAATGTTTTGACCTCAGGTGAGGGGGATATCAGCCAAGAGTGATGGCATATCATGCACAAGTTGTGAGGTATCGTGAAAGGTGCTAAGGAGCAAGAAGGAGCTCAATACTTAACCCTAATGTGAGGCCATGATCATCTTCAACCTTGGATTGAAGCATGATTATAGGGTTTTGATCTTCCTTTCTTTTCTTCTTCACCAATTGCTTATCCATGGTATTTCCTTGTATATGAAGGAGTTGTGAACGAGCCTTAGACTTTTGATAAAGTCATCTTCAACCTTAGGAACGTTAATCTTTGGAACTTTGAGCTTTGAAGTTGTTCTTGAGTGGGGTTATATAACTTAAACTCAACCATGTTATTATTTATCACCTAAATTGCTATACTTAATGAATTACTTTTAATTCTGAAATTTCCTGAAATAGTTGATGAAATAATGAGTTCTAGTAGTTGCTTAGACCTATTTCCATGAACTATAACAATTATAATGAAGTTCTAGATCTTTATTTTGATGGTATCACCTTATAAAAGTGATATCGGGTGCAAGCACACAAGCAAGCACCTCTAACCCGATATGATGATGCACCTACTTCACTAAAATGATATGGATATGATTGTATACCTTCTTGCATGATATGGTGGTATAGTATACACCTCTTGAACGATATGAGGTCAAGAAAACACCTCAAAAGTGATATCGGGTTCAAGCATACACACACACACCTCTCTGCCCAATATAGTGTGAAGCATACACACACACCTATCTGCCTGATATGGTGTGAAGCATACATACACACCCCTCTCTGCCCGATATGGTGTGAAGCACACACACACCTCAAAAGTGATATGGAAGCACACATACACATCAAACCCGATATGGAAGCATACATACACCTCAAGGTCGATATGGTATGCACACATACACCTCTAGGTGATATGGGTAGCAAGTAAACACCTATAAATTGATATTGGGTTAAGCATACACCTTTTGGATGATATGGTGTTGAGAACCTATCTCTAAAATGAGATGTAGGGTAACCCAATATACTAGATAACAAAGTGGCAAGGTGATTAGTACCCTAGTACATGGGATGCCCAATACACTAAAGTAGGGTGTGGCCAATATATTCAAGAGAGGTGAGGATGTTACACCCATGAAGGGTGAAGTTGATACACTATATGAATGGTAGGGTTGATACCCTAATGGGTAAGAGTATGAGGGATATGATGATGCCTAGATCGATATACACCTAAACCAATACATGTGTTCAACATGACATACATGGTTCAACCCTATACACCTTGTAAAGGTGAGGGTAAGACACTCTTAGGAGTGATGAGTGTAACACGAAGTAATGGTGTGGCTAATACCTTGATAGGTGAAACACCTAGAGTGGTTGATAATGGACAACCTTATATCAATAATGCCTTAACTCGAGATGATCCCATATCATTGATGATGGTTGGATAATTCAAATGTGTGACTTATGACCAATACACTACATGATAAATGTGATGAGTTAGTGCATAAAGTATTAGGATGGAAAATGCCCTAACACAAGATAAATGATGAACTTAAGTAAGTTAAAAGTGATGAGGGAAGTGATACATCAAGACATGATAGATATCACATCCAGCACCTCAAGGTTGATATACCTTGATGCACCTTAAATCCAATATACATGAATGAGTAACACATGAAGTGTGTCATGTCAATTGCTACATTGAGATGTAATGTCCTTTGATAAATGTTGTCTAACATGCCTTGAGAAAGGGTTACGCCAAGTTAATGAAGTATGATGTAATCAATATCTTAGTGAGGATGAGAGAGAAACTCATACTTTGTGTTGAATATCATTTAATGATAAAAGATGAGAATAAATAATTATGATTGAATACTTATGATATCAATGTATGCTCCTAGATGTGTGGAGCAATGAATTAGGATTTGAATTAATAATATGAACTTGAACCCTATTTGGCTAGAAAGGGAAACCCTAACCCTAATAATAGGAAAATTGTATTTCTCTTATTACATAAGCCTTGTGAGGCATGTTAAATACTTTTATAACAAGTATAATGAGTTATGGACTTGTGAGCCATGTGAATAAGTTGTTGCCTAGTGAGAGGTGACAAGATATGCAATGGCCATGTGAGCCATATGAATAAGTTGTTGCCTAGTGAGAGGTGACAAGATGTTTAATGGGCCTTGTGAGCCATGTGAGATGCTTATATAACAAGTATCATGTATACCTTGGTCAGAGGACCTAGAGGTATTAACAGTGTTCAGTGATGAACTAAGGGTTTGAATACCCAGATCTAGTAATCATGATGATGATGATAAGGGATGAGAATTTCCGATATTGAGATAAGGGATTGATATCCTAAATGTTATATGTGTTCTAAAGATTTGAAAAGTACTTTATAGATGTATTACACTTTTCTTTGTAGCATTTGTCATAATAATTCATGTTTGAAAACTTGACTGATGCTAAAAGAATACAGTAATGTACCTAATTAACCAAGTGGAATCTCATCATGTAGTGCCCAGACCACATGTTTTTGAATATGCGGGGGGTGATGGGCAAAAATATATGTACACCCTGAATGAGGGATTGGTGGTAGATAAACATGAAATCTTTCAATCCTTCATTATATGGTTGGGTTTGATGTAGATGAACATGAAATCTATCGACCCTTCCTTAGGTTTGATGGTAGATAAACATGAGACCTCTCAATCCTGACGAGAGTGCAGCCGCCGCTGTAACTCTATAGCAAAGTTGCCAGTATACCTTGGAAAACTATTTAGTAGTGACACAAGATGTCCTGCCTGTGGTCTCATACTGACCAAGACAAGGGAGGTCTTGGCAGTCGGCTCTATCATTGACCTTGTATGGTACCGATTTTGACTTCATAGTGGTCAGTTGGAGTATGAGTGGTATACCTCATCTCCTCAGGGCATAAGTGTGATTGTAAAATGTAATCAACCGTGTAGCATATCTGCTTAAGGATCGAATATGGAAAACAATGCTTGATGCACACTTCAGTTTTACATCTTAGTGAATAGATGTTATTTATGTTCTTTACATTCCTTGCAAAGTAGATAGATGATTTATAACCCTACCATGGGTAGATGCAATGTTATCCTTAAGAAAGGATATTACTTCATTCTGTTCATACAGTGATTTACCTTACATGTTAATATAAAAATAACCTCTACTCAGTTAATAAATGCTTAATCTTTGATAATAATATGGTCGGCGGAGAGTTATATCTCTCGCTGGGACAATTGTCTCACCCCGTGGGATCCACATTTTTTTAGGTGGATATGCACGAGGTGGCGAAGATCTTTCTGCAGAGGAGGAACAACAACTGAGGCAACAGTGACAACTCAGGTTGAGAGTACTGTCTATCGTGTCTTGTAGATAGAAGTCCTATGTGTCGTCTCTATACTCTCAGGTCCTTGGAGTTGGTTCGTACTGGTTTCATGAATAATATGATATTTTGGCTTGAATGCCTCGAGGTTTTATGTTGCTCCAATATGTGTTTTGATAGAGAAACTATTAAATGTTGTTCTTGAGATGAGATGAAACAATGCTGTACAATATAAATCATGATATGTATGAGGTTTGGATCTTTCAGTAAAAGTTTTCTGGACAAGAATCTTCTTGCAAAATGGTTTTAAATTTTAATGATTTTTATTAATCTGCTGATTATGTTTATTCTACTTAATTAGTAACGATTTGTTTGTCGGTTTGATGACGGTCATTACACTTTCCAAAATTTTGTTCATGAACAATGTGCCCATTTGGACATGTTTTCTTGTGATATCATGGAAACAATAGCCCACGCGGTCTTTTGAAAAAATTTTAGGGTCATGTAAAACGTGCATGCCTTTATAAAACACCTAATCTATGTATAGTGTCATTTTTATCACTCACTTGATGATCAAGATAAGATTTTCTCTATAGATAAAGATGAAATTTACCCATATTTTTCACAATTTTCATATTATTTTCCTATTTGTCCACCCAATTCACCCATATACCACTCAACCATTGCTCAACGGATAAAAAACCATTTTTCTATACTAAAGTGCAAATTTTTTCCTATATTTGAGATTTTATAAGACTATATCAATAAATTGATCACTTGTACTATTTTAGATATAATTTTCAATTCTCACTTCAATTGGAAATTCAAATGTTGATTTTTATTTTAGTTATATCCATATCTTTTAGATAAAGAAAGAGAAAAAAGGAAGACTTGCCTTCAATTTTTGTCTCTCCTATTTATCTCTTACTTTAATAGTTTTTTATTCATCAAAGAAAAAACTCACTATCAAAAAAAAATATTATGTGATACATCTTAGAATCTTCTAGAAAATCATGAAACTTGGATAAAGAAGACACTTGTTCTTGCTCATGACATATAATGGAATCTAACATTCTGGACATGTACCATGTGGTGGAACACAATGTTTCACATAGGTTCCCTATGCTGGAACACAATGTTCTACCAACAGAAAGCACCACAAAACATAATATTCCTTTAAGATTTCTCCCTGAGGTACACATATGACTCTTTTGGTTTCCTTTTCTCTTATCTAATTTGGATTCTTCTAAAAAACTCATTTTAGGATGCATAACCACAAACCCTAATCCACAAGTATACATAACCCACCAATATCCACCCTATCAAAGCCTCCCTTTTGACTATCCTAAAGCATATAAGTGAATACCTTTGTTTTTTCAAGATTTTTGCCCAATGACTTGATATTCCTTATTCAAGAACATCAAATTTGCTATGTCAGAAGTCTACAAATATAGTAGAAGGCAATAGGTTCATGTTGTCTTTTCGTTAGTTCTCTATCTTCATCTCAACTTATTCATAACTATTCTTTAACTTGCTCAATTAGTATAAGGTGTTCTAACTACTTCAATCATTGCTTATCTAATGACAATTGTGATGCTTAAACAAATTAGATATTTCTTGCTTTTATAATCATCATACAACTTTGAATTGTATAACTAGAATCTTTATCATGTATATCTAGTTGTCTTTCTCTTGATTTTTCTTGATAATATACATAAATTAATAGATATTTATCTTACTAAACCTCATTCTAAGTTATTCTCTTTATATTATCACATTTTATCCCAGTTGTCATGCATGGATTTCTGGTGTGAGAGACCTAAGGCGATGTAACCCCAAAATAAAAACTAGAGTTTTGGGGAAACACCACAAATTCATAGTTATCTTGAGTTCTCAAATACCCGCACACTCCAATAATGTTTTCTCTTTGTTTTCTTGTTTTCTTTTCTTTGAACAAACCCAAACCAAATGATTTTCTCAAACTAGAGATTGTGACATGAATCACTACTTTTTGGACAATGCAAGGGTGCCTCACACCTTTCCTAGTTGTAATAAGATTGTCAAACTCGACCTTTTGGCCATTCTTATAACTCTTTATCTATCCATAGGTGGAGTCTGTAATGACCCTGACCTGGGTTTTGAGTTAACCCTATTTTTTTGGATAAGTAAGTTTCTTATAACTTTAATATAATGTTCTAAAGTGTTTTGTTATCATGTGACACACTTATGTTCCAAGTTTGGTCCTGATTGAATGTTGTTTGAGCAATGTTCCTTTATTTTGGACCATAATGCAATTTACCCAAGATGAGGGGTTATATTGCAATATATCACATGTTGAATGTGCATTAAGTTCTTTAGCATCATAAGAGAGATATTGATGCTAAGGGGCGGATTGTGGAAAGCCTAAATTTCAAGTTTGAACTTGTTTGAATAAGATGGTGACTTGTGTACCAATTTTGGTGCAAGTTGTAATTTACCCAAAATATAGAGTTGATATGAAAATTAACACCTCTAGAGTGTCCCTAATCCATCCTAGTATCATGTATAGGAGAGATAAATAAGTAGAAACCATGCTTGAATCAATTATGAGTGATGGTAATCTTGGTGATGAAATGACCAAGAAAAGGGTTGAATATGAAACCTTAACTTGAGTTGTATCAAGTTGAAAAGCCTATATATGAGTTCCTATCGGCCAAGGAGCCATATGGGGAGTCTCATATCGTTTTGTGGACTCTTGGTAAAGCCCATGACGTGCAAAGCACCTCAAGGAGGTGAAGTGTATCAGTTTACAACTTCCTTAGAGAAGTTGTACCGGGTTGTGAAAAAAGTGATGATTTAATTGATATATCTTATTCAAAGGGATATGTGATGGATGAATTTTCATCCATATATTATCCTCAACTATTTTTCATGTCAACATAAATGTTGATTCATGCATGTACACGTGTCATCCATGCATGGACATGTAGCACCTACTAGCTCAAATTGATGACACCTCATTTTGACACCTCTTCATGAACCACAAGTATATATACCCCTACTTTCACCCCTAAGTGAAAATTTTCAAATCCTACCACCTCATTTATCTTAGATATCATGCATGGAACCTTTTTTTCATTCATATATGATGTGGTATCGTGCATAGGCCTTGGGTATCGGCCATAGCAAGTGGTATCGGCCATAGCATGTTGATATTGGCCATAGCATGTTGATATCGGCCAAGTGAAGTGTTTTTGGCCACAAGTGAGGGGGATGTCGGCCACAAGTGATGGCATATAGTGCAAAAGTTGTGAGGTATCGTGCATGGTGCTAAGGAGAAAGAAGGATATCAAGTCTTAACCCTAAGGTAAGGCCATGATCATCTTCAACCTTGGATTGAAGCATGATTTTAGGATTATGATCTTCCTTTCTTTTCTTCTTCACCAATTGCTTATCCATGGTGATTCCTTGTATATGAAGGAGTTTTGAACGAGCCTTGGACTTTTTATAAGTCATCTTCAACCTTAGTAACGTGGATCTTTGGATCTTGTAGCTTTGAAGTTGTTCTTAAGGCGGGGTATATAACTTGAACTCAACAGTGTTATTATTCATCACCTACATTGGTATACTTAATGAACTACTTTTAATTCCGAAAGTTTCTGAAATAGTTGATGACATTATGAGTTGTAGTAGTTTCTTAGACCTTTTTACATGAACTAAAATAGTTATAACTAAGGTCTAGAGCTTGAAGATGATGGTATCACCTTATAAAAGTGATATCGGGTGCAAGCACATAAGCAAGCACCTCTAACCCGATATGATGATGCACCTACTTCACTAAAACAATATGGATATGATTGTATACCTTCTTGCACAATATTGTGGTGTAGTATACACCTCTTTCATGATATGAGGTCAAGCAAACACCTCAAAAGTGATATCGGGTTCAAGCACACAAACAGGCACCTCTCTGCCCGATATGGTGTGAAGCATACACACACACCTCTCTGTCTGATATGGTGTGAAGCAAGCACACACACACCTCTCTTACCGATATGGTGTGAAGCATACACACACACCTCTCTGCCCGATATGGTATGAAGCATACACACACACCTCTCTGCCCGATATGTATGAAGCATGCACACACACCTCTCTGCCCGATATGGTGTGAAGCATACACACACACCTCTCTACCCAATATGGTGTGAAGCAAGCACACACACCTCTCTGCCCGATATGGTATGAAGCATACACACACAAACCTCTCTACCCGATATGGTGTGAAGCATACACACACACAGACACCTCTTTGCCCGATATGGTGGAAGCACCTCAAAACCCATATGAAGGAAAGCACCTTAGATGCAATGTACTTGATGAAGTAACACATGAAGTGTCTCATATCAAGTCATACATTAAGAGGTATGGATTTTAATGTATAATGATTAAGAAGGCTATTGTACCTTGAAGTAAAGGTTGAGCCAACATAATAAAGTATGAAGTAATCAACATCCTAGTGAGGATGAGAGAGAAACTTACACTTGTTTGATACTCATGTAATGAGTATGCATTAATACTCCTAATATGTGTGGAGTCTGAATTAGGGTTATGATTCCTGATGAAAGTATTCGAAAACCCTAGTTGGCTTAAAAAGGGAAACCTTAACCCAAATGAAGGGTAATGATATGATCTAAAACTATAATTGGTTAATAAAGGGGAATGCTTAACCATATTGAAACTATGTTGATAGCATGACATAATGTGCATAGATAATTATGAGCTATGATGTTTCATATAATACTAAATATATGGGCCTTATGAGCCATGTGGTTAGTTGTTGCCTAGTGAGAGGTGAAAAGATGTTTAATGGGCCTTGTGAGCCATGAAAATAGTTGTTGCCTAGTGAGAGGTGACAAAATGTTTAATGGGCCTTGTGAGCCATGTGATTAGTTGTTGCCTAGTGAGAGGTGACAAGATGTCTAATGGGCCATGTGAGCCATGTGATTAGTTGTTGCCTAGTGAGAGGTAACAAGATGTTTATAAAAGTTTCATGTAAGAAATGATAATGCTCAAAATAAACTAGGAATTGGAAACTTAGTAACATAATAATAATAATAGGATACAATAATAATAAGGAAATCTTGATCATACATGCTTTATTCTTATAGCCAATTAAGGGCTATAGTGTTTGAAATGTGCTCAAAGGAGATAGGACGAATACTTGTATTATATAAAGGATGTGAATAAGTATGATGGCTTGGCCAAGGTATAATGCCTAGTAAAGGTGATGTGGTATTCAGTGAATAGATGCACATGATTGGCATAGTCCAATGCCTGGAATAGATGCACAAGATTGGCGTAGTCCAATGCTTGGAATAGATGCACCTGATTGGTAATAACCTAATACCTAGAATAATTGTACAGGATTGGTGATAACCCAATACCTGGAATAATTGCACAGGATTGGTAATAACCCAATACCTGGAATAATTGTACGGGATTGGTCATAACCCAATACCTGGAATAATTGCACAAGATTGGTCATAACCCAATACCTGGAATAATTGCACATGATTGGTCATAACCAATACCTGGAATAATTGCACAAGATTGGTCAAACCCAATACCTGGAATAATTGCATAGGATTGGTCATAACCCAATACCTGGAATAATTGCACAAGATTGGTAATAACCCAATACCTGGAATAATTGCACAGGATTGGTCATAACCCAATACCTGGAATAATTGTACAGGATTGGCATAGTCCAATACCTGGAATAGTTGTACAAGATTGGCATAGTACAATACCTGGAATAGTTGCACAGGATTGGCATAGTCCAATACCTGGAATAGTTGCATAGGATTGGCATAGTCCAATGCCTGGAATAACCTCATAGGATTGGCAAACCCAATACCTGGACAAAATATGATGATGTATATTCAAATGAATGGTATGATTCAATATCTGGCTAGTAGATTGGCTGAGGCCAATAGATAGAAATTAGAATGATTCATGGATGTCATACCATGATAATGAGTATCTCAGGATAAGCTTGAGATGTTGATATAGTATGATGGGTAAATGATATACATGTTCTTCATATTTCTTATAAAGTGAATAGATGATTTGCTGCTCTATCACAGATAGTTGCAATGCTTTAAAAGATGAGAATGTTTTAAAATGCTTATCCTCTGCTCAGTTTAATACTATTTAACTATGATAATAACATTGTTGCTGGAGAGTTATATCTCTCACTGGGATAATTTTCTCACCCCGTGGGATCCACATTTTTTTAGGGGGACGTGCACGAGGGGGTGGAGACCGTACTGTAGAGGGAGAACAACAACAACAGTGTAAGGACCCTGACCTATGTTTTGGGCTAACCCTATTTTCTTTGCTTAAGTAATGTTCTTAGAACCTTAATCTAATCCTTCAAGAAGTTTTGATATCATGTGACAAGCTTATGTTTACAGTTTGGTCCCGTTTAGATGTTGTTTGAGCAATGTTTGCTTGTTTTGGACCAAAGTGCAATTTACCCAAAGTAAGGAGTTATATTGCAATATGTCACCTGTAGACAATACCTTTAGTTCTCTAGCATCATTATATATAGAATGATGTTGTGGGGCGAGATTGGGAGCTTATGTCCTTGGTGTATATAACTCCCTTCCTCCTTAACCAAGTGATCCTTTTCGGCGACCTCCTTCCCCTTCCTGTATGGGATGAGCTTGGGAGCTTTGGGAGCTAAGGAAAACCCCCATGGAGCTTGGGAGGCCGAGCTCCTTGCCCATGGAGATTTCTTACTCAAGATCCAACCTTGGTGAGTCATACTTCTTTGATAGCTTTCCCTTATGCTTTCTTCTTCATCTCCTTCCTCCCCTCTTGGCCATGGATGGACCCTTGATGAGAGTAGGCAAGTTCGTAGTTCTCTCCCTCATTACTTCTTCTTGAGCTAAGCATAACCATGGCTTCTTCTTCTTCTTCTTTATCTTTTATTTCTTAAGGTGATGATGATGGTGCCGAAGGCATGTTTAGAGATTTGGATGGATGATCTTCTTGGTGAGGAACGTGGGTTTGCTGCTTGGATCAGGAATCTTGATGCCTTTCATGGATATCCCCTTAAGGCGGGTTACATAACTCTTAACCATCTCTATTATGTTCACTCTCCATATGTGCATACATTGATTCTTGTCTTTAAATCGATACCCTTCTCTATGATAGTAGTGTATGTGGAACTTGAGATCTGTTATAATGGAAATGGTCACGTTTTATTACTGCCTTTATCTTGTTCTTCTTGTGTGGGATGGTAAGGGGTGTCTTGAGGTTGAAGATGACCAACCTGACATGCATAGAATACCCAATATAGTGTTTTCCCTATATAGTGTTTGCATGATACAGTGCTTTGCCCGATAGGTCATGCTTTGGTTGATGGATCATGAGAAAAACCCCTTTGTCTCCTTGGACTTGAGAGGTGAGCCTATGCTCTAGTAGCTTGGGCAAAACTCTTCTCTCTCCTTGTATGTTGAAAGGTGAGCCTATGGCCTAGATGTTTAGGCGATGTGTTGAGTTGGTTGGCCAATAGGGTGTTGCCCTACCCTTGTTGCCTGATATGCTAGAGGTTGTGCAAAACCCCTCTTACTTGGTTGTTGAGAGGTGAGCCAACACTTTTGGTATCCTTGGGAAATATGGTGTGGTGACTAATATCCTTTTTCCTACCCTAGGGTTAGGGTTTGGACGTTATGGTTGGTTGACACCTAGTTGGTCCCTTGGCCGATAGAAGTGCTGACCTTAGTGTTGAGATGATGATCTATCCTAGTTGCACGACATGTCCTTAGGAGTGAACCCTTGTATGGTACCTTGGGCAGTATGGGGTGGTTATGCCTTGATGATGGGTATCCTTGGTTTGGTATAGGGAACCCGATAGGCTGATCCCTTGTGAGGATGATACCCTTAGAGGTAGTGCTGCCTGATATCCATCTCCTTCCTTGAGTCATAGCTTGGGCGATACAGTAGCATGAGTCTTGGGTGTTATATGGTAGATGCCTTGTTGATCCCTCACCTACTATGGTTCTTGATAGTTGAGTTAGTTAGGCATTGCCTGACATGATGTGTTTCTTGTTATTATGTGTTGGGTGATATGGCCTTTATGTGCTTTGCACGATACCTTGGATGTGAACCCTACTCTGGAGTAAGCTTTTGGGTGATACTAAGTATCCCTACCCGATATGCCTTGGTGAAGGGCCTAACCTGACACCCTTGCTTACCCTACACACATTTGTAGAGGTTTTGCCGATACATCAGCATAATCTATGTTTTATGGGGACACCTAGGAGCATGATGTTGGTTTTCCTGATATCATCAGCCCTAACACGGTATGAGCATGTTGTGTACATGATTGCTTGGGCGACACAAGGATGGAGTGCTTGATTGATACCCTATATGAAGATATGATGCCTTTTCCCTGTACATGCTTGGTTACCCAACACATAGGGAGGTATAGGTTGTTATATCTCTGAGCTTGGGTGATATGGCGCCTAGGATGACAGATGTTGAGAACTTTGATGGTATGGCATTATATATGAGATCCATATTGTAAGGACCCTAACCCATGTTTTGGGCTAACCTTATTTTATTTTCTTATGAAAGTTTCTTAGAACTTTAATCTAATCTCTCAATGTGACAAGCTCATGTTTCTAGTTTTGTCCCATTTGGATGTTGTTTGAGCAATGTTTTCCTGTTATGGACCAAAGTGCAAATTACCCAAAGTAAGGGTTTATGTTGCAATATGTCACATTCAGTGGATTCTTTTATTTCTCTAGCATCATTAGAAAGAGAATGATGTTGTGGGGTGCCTTGTGGAGAACCTATGTTCCAAGTTTGAGCTGGGTTGGATGATGCTTGTGCTATATATGCTAGTTTTGGTGCAGATTGCAAATTACCCAAAGTGGAGTGGCAATATGCAATTTATCAGCTCTAGAGTCTCATACCTCCTGTTTGGAATCATCTAGGGTGTGTATTGAGGTTGGGGCACCTTGTTTGGATGATAGTTGAGGAGTAACCTCTCTATATGGTCTTTATGCCATATATATCACACATGCTACCTTGTCCTTTAGTGTATCAGGTAGGGCTTGCTATATGTATCGGCTTGAGGGGTGTATCGCCCCTGGAGGTTGCTTAGTTGCATCATACACATCCTAGAGTGTATCACCAGGCCGTGCATGTGTAGCTTGGGTGGCAACAAGTGGCGTTTAGAGCAAGAGCAAGTGGCATCTTAGGTCATGTGGTTATGACACCTTTCCTTTGCTACCTCTCTCTTCCTTGGTGTATATAACCCCTTTCCTCCCCACCCAAGTAGTCCTCTTTCGTCTACCTTCTCTCCCCTTCTTGTATGGGATGATAATGGGAGCTTGGGAGCTTCAGGAAACTCCCATGGAGCTTGGAAGGGCGAGCTCCTTGGCCATGGAGACTTCTTGCTCAAGATTCGACCTTGGTGAGTCATGCTTCTTGGCTAGCTTTTCCTTGTGTTTTCTTCTTCATCTCCTACGTTCCCTCTCGGCCATGGATGGGCCCTTGATGAGAATAGGCAAGGACGTGGTCCTCTCTCTCTTTTCTTCTTCTTAAGCTAAACATAACCATGGCTTCTTCTTCTTCCTCTTTTGTTTCTTAAGGAGATGATGATGGTTCCGAAGGCAAGTTTGGAGCTTTGGATGGGTGATCTTAATGGTGAGGAACGTTGGTTTGCTGCTTGGATCAAGAAGCTTGATGTCTTTCATGGAGATCCTCTTAAGGCAGGTTACATAACTCTTAACCATCTCTATTATGTTCACTCTCCATATGTACATATTTTGGTTCTTGTACTTAAATCGATACCCTTCTCCATGATAATTGTGTACGTGGAACTTGAGATCTGTTCTAATGGAAATGGTCATGTTTTACTACTATATTTATCTTGTTTTTCTTGTACAAGATGGTACTGTGTGTCTTGAGGTTGAAGATGACTAACTCAATATGGTTCCTTACCCGATATGGGGGATTGCCCGATACAAAACCTTGCCCAATATAGTATCTTACCCGATAAGTGATGGAAGTTGTGCAAAACCCCTCTCTCACTTGGATGTATTGATAGGTGAGCCAACTATCTTGAACTTTTAGGTTTTCTTGGCAGGTGTCTTGAGATTGAAGATGACCAACCTGTCATGGTCTTGGAACCCTTGTACAATACCCTTAAGTTGTGTTCTTCCCGATATCCCTCTTCTAGGGGTTGAGCTTTGGGCGATATGCTAAGTGAACCCTCTTGTTGACCTTTTGCCCGATATGAAGTCCTAACCTTAATTTCTTGGCCGATATAGAGCTCTAACCCTATCTTGGGAAATAGGGTTGCTTTGGGTGACATGGATGTTCCACTCTAGTTGCACGACATGTTCTTGGGGTTGGACCCTTGGTTGATATCTTGGGTGATATGGTGGTCATGCCTTTGGTGATAGGTATCATTATTAGTATAGGAAACCGATAGGCTGATCTTTGGTGTGGGTGATTGCCCTAGAAGTGGTGCCTTGGGTGATATGGATGCCCTAACCCTAGCTAACCGATAGGGGTACCCTTGTTGTGTGATCTCTTGGGCCTTATGCTAGGTGCCCAAGATAGTGCTCCTTGAATGACAAAGGATATGAGAATGGGTGTTATGTATGGTCCCTTGATATGATACCTGACATCATCAACCCTAATTTTATATGAGTGTGTATGTGTACACAGCTTGGGTGATACCAGGATTATGTGTATGGCAATAACCCCACAAGGAGATATGCTACCTTGGTCGATATACTTTGCAAGATACATGCTTTCTCTTGGTTGGTTACCCAGCATGAGTATGTGCTTGATAGCTTGGATGGTTCTAGGGTTGAAGGCTTGACTGATACAAGTGCTGAGCTTGGGCAGTATAAGATCTTGGACATTACTAGTTGAGGGCTGGACGATATGGCGCCTTGACCGTTATAGGGTCCCAAACCCTAGTTGGATGATAGGCTACCTTGGGTGCCATGGAAACTTTTGATGGATGGTAGTTGTGTACCTTAGGCGATATGAGAGTTCCTTGGGCATCATGATGTGATGACCAAGAGGGTGCTTGTTCGGAGATATGGTTGTGGCCTTGGGCGACATGATTTGATGGTTTCCCGATATGAACCCTAACCCTAGAAGGGCGATAGTGGGTCTTGGCCGAAAGGGGTTGTTTTGATGTTCACATGTTTCCCGATACGCTCTTGGTCCATGGCTGCACGACACATCTTTAGATCTAGTCTGTCTATTATCCCCTTTGTGCATGGGTGCATATCATGCTTATGGCCGATAGCCTTGGGTGAGGGTTGGTACCCTACCTGACACCCCTTTAGTGAGGGTTTGTGGTCAATTCCTAGTATTAGTGAGAATAGACGACACTTCTAGTAAGGGTTGTGCTCTAACCTGATAACCCTAAAAGTTATCTTGAGTCACATGTGTTAGTATATTACCTTGTTACCTTTGGCCCGTATCTTTGATCATGATAGTGAGGCATGATGAATAAGTTGTGAGCATTAGTATGGAGGTTACCTATGGTTGATAATAGGTGAATCTTGAATAAAGCTTGATGGTAGATCATGGTTGTATGATCCTTAAAGATGAATCCTGAGGTATGGCATGCATGATAATACAATATATAGGATATGGTGGATACCCATGGTATGGTAACATAAATGTGACCTTATGCTGCATGTGTTCATAATAATGGATGATTGTTCCAATCCGATAAACATTAATCTTAGTGATGTGATAATCATGATATGCTCTTTAAAGATTGTAATTGGTGATCAAGTTATCTCTTTGCTATGCCTCCTAACAAAGTAGGTTTTATCAATTGAATTCATAGCCAGGTAAGAGCTACGATGATTATATTATTATGTGTTTTTTGTGGAACTTGACATATGAAATATCTGAGTAATGATGATGCGCCTTATTGATAAGATAACAGGGATCACCAGTATGATGAGGAAGTTTTGATGACCTGATAAAGGTTGAGCGCCTAGATGAGGTGTTATCCTCTAGTGGTGTCATGAGGAATTGATATCCCATGATGATGATGAAGCCTTAAGAGGCAGTGGTATTATGTGATGAACTGAGGGATTGATATCCCATGATGAAGTGTTGTGATGAATCCTTGAGAGGCAGTGGCACTATGAGATGAAATGAGGGATTAATATCCCATGGAAATAAGATGATTTTTGAGGGCAATGAGAATGGTAGTAACAGTGTAACACCAAAGTAATGGAATCTAATGTAGTTCATGTTTTATATATGGTTGCTTAAATACAACTTGGTTGCCCCAACAATCCACTAAAAATGCATTAACTAATTACAGATGAAACTCTCATGTAGTTTGCCCTAGCCATAGATCCATCATCGTCAGTAATTAGGTGATGGTGAAATGGGTTCTCCTGCGAGTTAATCCGGAGCGCATATTATTGAATATGTAGGGTTTCTCCTAGCCGAAAATAGGAGGATTTGAGTGCAACTGCAGTTGTAAACTTAGTGTTGGCTCAAATATAATATGTCTCATCTTTGGTGCTTGTTGTAAATCAGTT
Source organism: Alisma plantago-aquatica (assembly GCA_963693085.1). Taxonomy (NCBI): domain Eukaryota; kingdom Viridiplantae; phylum Streptophyta; class Magnoliopsida; order Alismatales; family Alismataceae; genus Alisma; species Alisma plantago-aquatica. The sequence goes on from OY856410.1 coordinate 579,668,059, forward strand.
TTAATTTCCTTTGATTTTTGGTAATCTGTTGGTTAGTATGAAATTGTGTTTTATTGAGGTTGGGATGTTTCACATATATTCATCCTTATGAAAGTATGTGTCGGGTTTTGGATGAGGCAGAGAAGCAGCGGAAACAAAATTTTCTCCCCAAACCCGGAACAAAAGGAATCGCGTCAACATCTATATAATAGGAAAGATGGTTTGTGAATCATACCTTGTCCCGAGGCTTGCTCGGCGACAATACCACGCGCCTTGCGCGGTCTTCACCTCCGGTCTTGGACGGTGTCTGTGCAGCTCCTGGTCGCACCGGGACTGAAGACTCCTCCTCCTACCGGACTGTCGGATGACAGTTGTCCTCCTGAGCGGCACTGACCTCCCGCCTCTGAAGTAGTCCACACGGACCACCCGGAACTCCACTCTCCTTGTCCCACAAGGAAGTGGAAGGAGTTGCACCCTCCTGTTGACGTACTAGTCGCAAACACACTCTCCTGCTGTCAATTGCAACTGCAGTTGTCCTTCCCTTGTTGCACCTCCCTTTGCGGGAAGCACTTGCTCGGGCTCTCTCTCGGTTACCAAAACCAGAGAGAACGACAACTTTGCAGAGAAATCAACTTGCACTGAGTTGTACTCTGAGAAGCCCCCAATACCCCTATATATAGGCGGGTCATGGGACAGGGTTCTCTGTGCCCGGCAATACGGGACTAAAGCAGGAGTAGAAGGGTTCGGGATTTTTCCACAAAAAGCAACCATCTCGCAACCTGAACCGATCGGTTCACAAGTGAACCGGTCGGTTGGGGACCTGAACCGATCGGTTCACCACTGAACCGATCATTTGGGACCCTTGAACCGGTCGGTTCACTCATGAACCGGTCGGTTGGGGTTCCAGGTTGGTTCCCGATTGACTTTCCTTCTTTTGTTTCCAATCGGTATCAAATACCAATCCTATTTCCAATCAAATTGGACAATTGAAACAAAAGGAAAATTCTCACCAATCCTACTTTCCCAAGTTGCTCGATTGCACCAGTTGAACCGATCGATTCAACACTTGAACCGGTCATTTCACTCTGTGCATGAGCCGATCGGTTCAACAATTGAGTCGACCGGTTCAGCAACCTCAGCCGACCGGTTCATCACATGAACCGATCGGTTGGGAATGCAGATTTTGTAGAATCAGTCAAATGCGATTTCAATCAATCCGATACTCCAATCAATGCGTTCAATTCCTTGAACAATATGATATTGAGCTATCGATTAATTGAGTGTTTAATTGAACTACTAAACTCCTTTAGTAATCAATCTAAACATTGCTTGTGGACAAAACTCCTCTTCCAGGTTAAATCCTATGTGTGTGACCCTGCAGGTCCATTTCACATTGGCAGTGAAAGTCCATAACACTTATGACTTCACAAGCAAAGAGTGGTGCCTAGTCACACATCATTGCTGCCCAAGTGAAAGTAGAAAGTTGGAGAACAACTTTCATCCTACAATCCATGAATGGTGTTACAGTGAATGTATAATTCCTTTGTCACTGATATCCAGAATGAACTCGAGGCATGGAGCAGTCATCCTGTCAATGTTCATTCATTTCCTTGATCTCAGAGTAGACCGAGTGAGATGTGTATGACATCAATATCACATATTGATTCATACGTGCATGCGCATTCCTTTCTCAATCCTACTCATCAAGTGGCCAAGGATATCAAACTCCCTTAGGAGGGACAAATCCCATATCTATCACTCACCCCTCAAAAGCCCCATGTGTCAAAGCCATCCAATCATCACCTTTATAACAACCCATGTTTCAAGACTGCGTTTGATGATGTCAAAGTGTACCCAACGACATGTGTTGAGTGTAGTGATTTCAGGTCTAAGAATCACACTCACCACCATCACTGTGAGAGCTGACTGTGACTACCAAGTCATGGTTCCATGTGTCACTCTCACGGTGGATCTGTCCGGTACCTTGTTCTCTAACAAGTACCTATGTGCTTGGTTTGATATCACCATATCATGACTAATGAGATTCTGTCATCAACCAACACACAATCTAGTCTTTAGTGTTATTGATGTCTATGGTTATTTCCACAATAACAACTGACTAGGGACTAAACAAGAAAGAATACTCTTAGCATCTGTATGATCTCATCGTTTAGGTCCTCAACCCAAAAGCATACGTCATTGAGTAAAACAATCTTTAGACATCTATCATGTTACACCATCATCTCAGAAACAGTTTAAACATATAGATTGGAAATTGCCTTTATTATTATTCAAATCATTTACAAAGTATCCCATTACAATCATCATATGACTTGCTCTATGGGCATACATACCAACAGACTCCCACTTGCACTTAGAGCCAGTCACCAAGGAAACGCAGTCCTTGTGACCTAGCATGACCATCATGCTTCTGCTGAGAAAGGGCCTTAGTCAGTGGATCAGCTATGTTGTCTTCAGTTGGTACTTTGCAAATCTTCACATCTCCTCGTTGTACGATCTCTCGTATGATATGGAAGCACCGCAGTATGTGCTTGGACCGCTGATGTGATCTAGGCTCCTTAGCTTGTGCAATAGCTCCATTATTGTCACAATAAAGCTCAATTGCATCACAGCTACTGGGAACTACACCAAGTTCAGAAATGAACTTCCTAATCCACACAGCCTCCTTTGATGCATGCGAAGCAGCAATATACTCGGCCTCTGTAGTAGAATCGGCAACTATTTCTTGCTTGGAACTCTTCCAGCTCACAGCTCCATTATTAAGGAAAAACACAAATCCTGACTGCGATCTATAATCATCTTTATCGGTTTGGAAGCTTGCATCGGTGTAACCCTTTACAACCAGCTCTTCCTCGCCGTCGTACACAAGAAACTGATCCTTAGTCCTTCGCAAGTACTTGAGGATGTTCTTCACAGCTGTCCAGTGAGCATCCCTGGGATCTGACTGGTACATGCTCGTCATGCTGAGAGCATACGAGACATCTGGGCGTGTGCACAACATAGCGTACATGATGGATCCAATGGCTGATGCATATGGGATCCCATTCATACGCTCCCTCTCTTCACAAGATTGGGGACATTGAGCTCTAGAGACGGTAACTCCATGTAGCATAGGGACGTTGCCTCTCTTTGAGTTCTCCATGCTGAACCGCTTCAGCATCTTGTCAATGTACGTGCTCTGACTTAGTCCGAGAAGCCTTCTAGATCTATCTCTATAGATCTTAATTCCTAGAATATAGGATGCTTCTCCTAAGTCCTTCATTGAGAAAGTTTTCCCAAGCCAAGTCTTTACCTTCTCTAAGGCTAAGACATCATTCCCCATCAAAAGTATGTCATCCACATACAATATGAGAAATGTGGTCGAGCTCCCACTAACCTTCTTGTACACACAAGGTTCATCTTCATTTTGAATAAAGCCAAACACTTTGACTTCTTCATCAAATCGAAGATTCCAACTCTGAGATGCTTGCTTCAATCCATAGATTGACCTTTGCAGTTTACAGACTTTATTGGCATTCTTTGGATCTATAAAACCTTCAGGTTGTGTCATATACACATCCTCATGAATATTCCCGTTAAGGAATGTGGTTTTAACATCCATATGCCAAATCTCATAGTCATAGTAAGCTGCAATAGCAAGCATGATCCTGATGGACTTAATCATGGCAACTGGAGAAAAGGTTTCGTCATAGTCAACACCTTGAATTTGTCGAAAACCCTTTGCAACCAATCTACCTTTATAAATTTGCACATTGCCATCCATGTCGGTCTTTTTCTTGAAGACCCACTTGCACCCTATGGGTTTTACCCCTTCGGGTGGTTCCACCAAAGTCCATACTTTGTTGGAGTACATGGATTCCATCTCGGATCTCATGGCTTCAAGCCATTTCTCATAATCTGGTCCCTCCATAGCCTCTACGTAGGTAGTTGGATCATCATCTATGATCAACTCTCCACCTTCCTGAGTTACAAGGTATCCAAACCTCTCAGGTTCAAGGCGAGTCCTACTAGATCTACAAGGTCCTTGTGTTACTTGAGGAGATTGAGATTCCACAACACCTTGTGAATCTACATTTTCCTCTTGTACATCTATCGGTTCAATGTTTTCTTGTTGGGCTTGAACCTCTTCAAGCTCTATATTCCTCCCACTTTTTTCTTTGGAAATAAATTCCTTCTCTAGGAACACAGCATCCCTGGCAACAAACACTTTGTTGTCAGTAGGGCGGTATAGATAGTATCCCTTGGTTTCCTTGGGATATCCAACAAAGTAACATTTATCAGATTTGGGTCCAAGCTTATCAGGAAACATTTTCTTGACGTAAGCCCCACAACCCCAAATCTTCATAAAAGACAAATTGGGACGCTTCCCAGTCCATATCTCATATGGTGTCTTTTGAACCGATTTAGATGGTACACGGTTAAGTGTAAACGCGGCGGTTTCAAGAGCATAACCCCAGAAAGAAGTTGGAAGATCAACAAAACTCATCATTGATCGCACCATATCTAACAATGTGTGATTCCTTCTTTCAGACACACCATTATGCTGTGGTGTTCCAGGCGGAGTCCATTGTGATACAATACCACGGGCTCGCAGAAGGTCCTCAAACTCCTGGCTCAAGTATTCTCCACCTCGATCGGAACGAAGTGCCTTAATACTTTTACCAAGCTGGTTCTGTACTTCATTCATGAAGTCCTTGAACCTTTCAAGGGTTTCTGACTTATGCTTCATCAGGTACACATAGCCATACCTACTGAAGTCATCAGTAAAGGTAATGAAGTACTGATACCCACCTCTGGCATTAGTTCTAAAAGGCCCACATACATCAGTATGTATGAGTCCTAATATATCACTAGCTCTCTCACCTTTACCTAAAAAGGGAGTCTTGGTCATCTTGCCCAACAAACAAGATTCACATGTCTCTATTGATTCATAATCAAAAGAGTCTAGATAACCATCTTTATGGAGTCTAGAAATGCGCTTCTCATTTATGTGCCCTAGACGACAATGCCAGAGATATGTTTTGTTTGAGTCATTGAGTTTTTGCTTTTTGGTGTTTACGTTGTATACATTTGTCTCCAAGTCTATCAAGTATAGACCATAAGACATAGGGGCACTGCCATAAAAGATCCCATCTTTAGAAATGGAACACTTTCCATTCTTAATAAGAAATTCAAATCCATCTTTGTCCAAACAAGAGACGGAAATGATATTCCTATTTATGGAAGGTACATAATAGAAGTTCTTCAACTCTATTATTACCCCACTAGGTAGAGTTAACTCATAGGTTCCTACGGCACTGGCAGCAACTCTTGCCCCATTAGCAACACGTAGTTCAACCTCGCCTTAACCCAAAGGCCTACTTCTCTTAAGATCCTTCACATTTGAACAAATGTGAGATCCGCATCCGGTATCAAGTACCCATGACGAAGAAGTAGTAAAGTTAATCTCTATTACGTATACACCAGAAGTAGAGATCTCTATCTCCGACTTCTTCTTCCATTGTTCCTTCCATCCTCTCCATGTAGAAGAAATTGGTTTGGCGAGAGAACACTTCTCTCCCTTACCTACTTTCTTCTTCACCAACGCATTAAGCGTACATAGAGTGGATTCTAAGGCTCCTGGTATATCTGGATTGTGCAGAACACTTCTCACAGTCCTCAACCAGTAATGGAATTTATTCTCAATTAATTTGCCCATTTTAAAAGATGATTCTTTTTCCATTCTACAAGAGATAATTTGCATTTGTCAAAACCTTTTTGATTTGATTTGAATAAAATTTGACGATAGTTAATTAGGCCTTTAATTAATTACCGCTCCCACTATTTTGACTCAAATTGATAGCCCTCACCATCAATTCGGAAGATTGCAGCGTACAATCTTCTAGTGGGTCAAGATCCTAGAATCCTCTAAGCCATGGACCAGCTTTGGCTGTCACCCACAACTCAGATCTTCCAGGTAGGCAACTCTTGCCAATTGCATCATATGCAACTCTTGATGAATGAACATGCACAACACCTTGCCATGAACATTCCATGCCTCTGGGCTTAGACGCTCTAAGAATCACCAGTTAAGTCTAACCCAAAAGCCGACACGGTAAACATGCACCCTGCTTTGGCAGAACCTACATGTCGACCCTTCACACTTCCACAAGATAGACGGCGCACCACGCTTTGGCGTAACCTACACTTGGTCGATCAAGTTTGCCATGTGTGTCGCTAATGGAAGGCATATAAGACTTAATATTTAATGAGGGTTTTGGTTTTTATATACACATACATATCCAATCACCACAATATATAGTAAGTATCATATACATGCTATATCCCACAGAAAACATGCATAAACGATAAAAAGCAATGATTATGGCCATCCTATTTGTGATTCCTCGAGCTAAGAGGAATCACGGTCATCTAGGTCTACATCACATGCAACCTGTACAAGATGAAATCTGTGCCTGCCTTTATGTGTTTGATCAGCTCATCTCCATGATTGATCGGCTTGTCATCAGGTAGGTTGTTCGAGTGCCACCAGCCGATCGACTGGCGCCTCCAGCCGATCGGTACACCGGTCATCGTGCATCTCCTGAGGTCGCCACCCGCTCATCTCGTTCCTCGAACCGGCCTTCTGGATCACCAACCGATCGGTTCACTCCTTGAACCGATCGTCTTCAGGTTGTCCGCCGTTCTTTGACATAACAGGAAATAAAATCTATCCTATTTACAATTGAATTGTGAAACCCCGAGTTACATTCGAGGGGAGCAAAGGTAGGAAAAGAATTCTCGAATTATTTCGAGTTACATCAGGAATATGAGAAAGGGAATCGGTGCGCAGACCGAGATGCAAGCAACCACACAAACAACCACACACAGATATAGGGGTTTAAAGGCCATAATCATGCTACACATCCACCACAAAACTCATTTAAGGGCGACGTGTATCGAGTGCATTAATATTACATATCATATATGTATATTAGGGATTTGTGGATTGGACATGTATAAAGCCGATATTATTCGCATCGCATGCAATAAATAAAGGCGACAAACCAAAATCGATCATATCGATAATCCTAAAATATAGAGCGGTTGACCTAGCTCTGATAGCACTGTCGGGTTTTGGATGAGGCAGAGAAGCAGCGGAAACAAAATTTTCTCCCCAAACCCGGAACAAAAGGAATTGCGTCAACATCTATATAATAGGAAAGATGGTTTGTGAATCATACCTTGTCCCGAGGCTTGCTCGGCGACAATACCACGCGCCTTGCACGGTCTTCACCTCCGGTCTTGGACGGTGTCTGTGCAGCTCCTGGTCGCACCGGGACTGAAGACTCCTCTTCCTACCGGACTGTCGGATGACAGTTGTCCTCCTGAGCGGCAGTGACCTCCCGCCTCTGAAGTAGTCCACACGGACCACCCGGAACTCCACTCTCCTTGTCCCACAAGGAAGTGGAAGGAGTCGCACCCTCTTGTTGACGTACTAGTCACAAACACACTCTCCTGCTATCAATTGCAACTGCAGTTGTCCTTCCCTTGCTGCACCTCCCTTTGCGGGAAGCACTTGCTCAGGCTCTCTCTCGGTTACCAAAACTAGAGAGAACGACAACTTTGCAGAGCAATCAACTTGCACTGAGTTGTACTCTGAGAAGCCCCCAATACCCCTATATATATAGGCGGGTCATGGGACAGGGTTCTCTGTGCCCGGTAATACGGGACTAAAGCAGGAGTAGAAGGGTTTGGGATTTTTCCACAAAAAGCAACCATCTCGCAACCTGAACCGATCGGTTCACAAGTGAACTGGTCGGTTCACAAGTGAACCGGTCGGTTGGGGACCTGAACCGATCGATTCACCACTGAACCGATCATTTAGGACCCTTGAACCGATCGGTTCACTCATGAACCGGTCGGTTGGGGTTCCAGGTTGGTTCCCGATTGACTTTCCTTCTTTTGTTTCCAATCGGTATCGAATACCAATCCTATTTCCAATCAAATTGGACAATTGAAACGAAAGGAAAATTCTCACCAATCCTACTTTCCCAAGTTGCTCGATTGCACCAGTTGAACCGATCGGTTCAACACTTGAACCGGTCGTTTCACTCTATGCATGAGTCGATCGGTTCAACAATTGAGCCGACCGATTCATCACATGAACCGATCGGTTGGGAATGCAGATTTTGTAGAATCAGTCAAATGCGATTTCAATCAATCCGATACTCCAATCAATGCGTTCAACACCTTGAACATTATGATATTGAGCTATCGATTAATTGAGTGTTTAATTGAACTACTAAACTCCTTTAGTAATCAATCTAAACATTGCTTGTGGACAAAACTCCTCTTCCAGGTTAAATCCTATGTGTGTGACCCTGCAGGTCCATTTCACGTTGGCAGTGAAAGTCCATAACACTTATGACTTCACAAGCAAAGAGCGGTGCCTAGTCACACATCATTGCTGCCCAAGTGAAAGTAGAAAGTTGGAGAACAACTTTCATCCTACAATCCGTGAATGGTGTTACAGTGAATGTATAATTCCTTTGTCACTGATATCCAGAATGAACTCGAGGCATGGAACAGTCATCCTGTCAATGTTCATTCATTTCCTTGATCTCAGAGTAGACCGAGTGAGATGTGTATGACATCAATATCACATATTGATTCATACGTGCATGCGCATGCCTTTCTCAATCCTACTCATCAAGTGGCCAAGGATATCAAACTCCCTTAGGAGGGACAAATCCCATATCTATCACTCACCCCTCAAAAGCCCCATGTGTCAAAGCCACCCAATCATCACCTTTATAACAACCCATGTTTCAGGAATGCGTTTGATGATGTTAAAGTGTACCCAACGACATTTGTTGAGTGTAGTGATTTCAGGTCTAAGAATCACACTCACCACCATCACTGTGAGAGCTGACTGTGACTACCAAGTCATGGTTTCATGTGTCACTCTCACTGTGGGTCTGTCTGGTACCTTTTTCTCTAACAATTACCTATGTGCTTGGTTTGATATCACCATATCATGACTAATGAGATTCTGTCATCAACCAACACACAATCTAGTCTTTAGTGTTATTGATGTCTATGGTTATTTCCACAATAACAACTGACTAGGGACTAAACAAGAAAGAATACTCTTAGCATCCGTATGATCTCATCGTTTAGGTCCTCAACCCAAAAGCATACGTCATTGAGTAAAACAATCTGTAGACATCTATCATGTTACACCATCATCTCAGAAACAGTTTAAACATATAGATTGGAAATTGCCTTTATTATTATTCAAATCATTTACAAAGTATCCCATTACAATCATCATATGACTTGCTCTATGGGCATACATACCAACAGTATGCAGCCTAGGGTTTGAAGTTTGTTGGTGTAGATAGTATGCATGTTAATAATGATCATGGATGAGGTAAAAGGGAGTTGACCATGCTAGGGTTGACCTAGAGGATACCTTAGTTGCTATAATGTTATGTGGTTCTTGGCCGACATGGTTGTAAGGTTGCCTAACCCGATATGATGGAAGATATGTTAGATATATGAGTTGCCTGATGTAGTAAAAGATGGTCCCATGACCATGATGGGCTGAGGTGTGTTTGAATGATATGACCTTGGTGGCTTCTTTGCACGACATGCTTTTTCCCCATACCAGACATAGGTGGAGCTTGCGGGTCTTACCCGATATGAAATTTGTGTGATATAACCTCGGGTTGTGGTGTTGAAGCCTTGTAGCTGATACTGGCTTTTAGTGAGGGTTTGTTGGTCGCTACCTACTTTTGGTGAGGGTAGGTGACACCTTTAGTGAGGGTTGTGCCCTAACCCGATAACCCTAAGTGTTATCTTGAGCCTCATATGTTAGTATAATATCTTACTACCTTGAGCCCATATCTTTGATCATGATGGTGAGACATGACAAATAGGTTGTGAACATTAGTATGGTGGTTACATATGGTTGATGATAGGTGAATCTTTGATAATGCTTGATGGTAGATCATGGTTGTATGATCCTTAAAGATAAATCCTTAGAGATGGAGTGCATGATGACATGAGATGTAGGGTATGGTGGATACCCATGGTATGGTAACAGTAATGTGTATTGTTCAATATGCCATCTATGACATTATGCTCCATGTGGTCATAATAATGGATTGTGTTCCAATCCTATAAACCTTAATCTTAATGACATGATAATCATGATATAAAGGTTTGTATTTGGTGATCAAGTTATCTCTCTTGCCCTGCTTCCTAACCATGCAGGTATTATCAATTGAATTCATATCTATGTAAGAGTTATGATGGTTATATGATTATGTGCTTTGTCGGGCACTTGGTATCTGTATAATATCTGAGTAATGATGATGTACCTTGTTGATGAGATAACCTGTATCACCAGTATGATGAGATAGGTCTGATGACCTGATAAAGGATGAGTGCCTGGTTGAGGTGTTATCCTCCAATTATATTATAAGGGATTGATATCCCATGATGATGTATGATGATGAAGCCTTGAGAGGCAGTAGCATTATGTGATGAATTGAGGGATTGATATCCCATGGCAATATGATGATTGTTGAGGGCATTGAGAATATTAGTAATAGTGTGACAAATGATAATGGAATTTAATGTTGTTTATGTTTTATATATGGTTGTTTAATACAACTTGGTTGCCCCAACAATGCACTTAAAAAGCATTAACTAAATAAAGATGAACTTTCATGTAGTTTGCCCTGGCCATAGATCCATCATCGTCAGTAGTTGGTGATGGTGAAACGGGTTCTCCTACTGGTTAACCCAGAGCGCATATTGTTGAATATGTGGGGTTTCTCCTAGATGAAAATAGGAGGATTAGAGTGCAACTTCGGTTGCAAACTCAATATGTGTATAAGAGCATGGTGAACAAGCCCATGGCTCAGTGTGATAGAGCATGAATGCGTTCATGGCTCAGGGAGCACAGTGAACTGGCATGTGGCTCAGATATACTAGCGTCGAGACCTATACCAAGGCGGGCTAGAGAAAGGGTAGCCTGCGGGAGCTGACCCTGTGGCTGAGGCCACTTAAGCAAGAGACTACGGTCCTACTTTGGATATCGTGCACTGACCACGAGGAGGTGATGTCATGGATTCTGGCTCTTCCATTGACCTTGTGTGGCACCGGCTTTGGGTTTCGCAACTGAAGGTGGGATTTGAGTGGTACGGCTCACTTCCTTAGGGCATAATAATTCGTAATCAATCCGTATAGTATCTTTTCTTAGGGAAAATATGAAACATTAGTTGAGGCCTTGGATGATGTAAGGTTTCTCATATGTTCTCTATATACATGTTCTTCATATTCCTTCTTGTATAACTAGTTAGTTATTACCTATTTATCTATCTGCTCAGTTATCTGTGATAATAATAAAGTTGGTAGAGGGTTATGTTTCTCGCTGGGACTGTGTGTCTCCCCCCGTTGGTTAATAACCTTTTTAGGTGGATGTGCCTGGCAAGATAAAGATCATGTGACTGAGATGATATACAGAGGTATCATACCTGGTGGAATAGATAGTTTCTAGTAGTAGAGTCCTATGTGTCGTCCATGTACACTTAGGTCTTCGGGAGAGTTTTGATGTTTCTCATATGATGATCGATGTATGGCTTTCAGTTTATGTACCTTGATATAACAAAACTGCATGTGGAACAGTTATTTCATGTAATGAGATGATGGGAAATTATGTTGTAGCACCTTGAAAATATGTTATGAAAAGAAAGTGTTGGCTTAGATGTAATATGTCTCATATGATGGTGCTTGTTGTAAATCAATTTTAATTTCTCATGGTTTTTGGTAATCCGCTGGTTAGTGTGTAATCATGTTTTGTTTGAGATGGGATGTTTCCAATAGGGACAACTCAGGTTGAGTGTATTGTCTATCGTGTCTTGTAGATAGAAGTCCTATGTGTCGTTTATGTACTCTCAGGTCCTTGGATTAAGTATGTGTTGGTCTTGTGAACAATCTAAGATTTTTGCTTGTATGCCTCGAGGTTTGTTATTTCTTTATGTACATGTTTTGAGAAAGAAACTGTTATATGTTGTCCTCGAGAAGAGATGGTACAGTGTGTGTACAATATATTATAAATGTGAATATCACATGACCCAAGAAAGTCACTTCCTTCAACTAAAACTCACACTTACTGAACTTGGCATACAACTGATGCTGGCGAAGAAGAGTCAACGCTTGTCGAAGATGTTGTTCATGCTCCTGACTGTCCTAACTATAGATCAAAATGTCGTCTATAAAAACTACAATGAACTGATCTAGAAACGGACAGAACACTCTGTTCATTAGATCCATGAAAGCAGTAGGTGCATTGGTTAGCCTGAACGGCATAACCACGAACTCAAAGTGGCAATACCTTATCCTAAAAGCTGACTTTGGTATGTCCTCATCCTTAATCCTCAACTGATGATACCCAGATCATAGATCGATCTTTGAGAACATTGTAGCACCATGTAACTGATCAAACAGATCGTCTATCCTCGGCAACGGGTACTTGTTCTTGATCATAATCTTGTTCAATTGTCGGTAATCCATACGCAACCGCATCGACCCGTCCTTCTTCTTAATGAACAGGACTGGAGCACCCCAAGGCGATGTGCTTGGTTGGATGAAACCCTTATCCAACAACTCTTGTAACTGCTTTTGCAGCTCTGCCATCTCTATTGGAGCCATCCTATACGGTGACTAAGCAACTGACTGTGTTCCTAGTACCAAATTGATCTCAAAGTTAATCTCTCGAGGTGGGGGAACACCAGGGAACTCATTGGGAAACACATCCACAAATTCTTAGACAACAGTCACCTCCTCAAGGCTAGGACCTTTTGCCTTGATATCCACAACATGGGCCAGAAATGCCTTACATCCTTGCCACAACAACTTCTCTGCTACCATCGCTGACACTAGATATGTCAGAAGAATCTTCCTATCTCCTTGGAAGATCCACTTCTCACCACCATCCACAAACACTGCCTGCATGGAACCACAGTCCAACACCACCTTATACTTCTCTAAGGTATCCATCTCAAGGATTACATCGAATCCATGCATCTCAAGTGGTATAAGATCCACGTGTATATTGTGTCTCGAAAAAGATAAGACACAAGATGGACACTCCTCTCGAAGCATTGAGGAACCATCAAGAGGGGTTTCTAACAATAGGCTATCTTTCTTATAGCTAACAGGTAAAGGACATCTATCAAGCATAGTTCGTGCAATAAAAGAGTGTGTAGCACCTGGGTCAAGCAGAACAGATACAAAGTAAGAAGAAGACAAATCAGAATGTAATAACTCCATCTGACCTACCACCACTCGCGGGTTGACTATCATCTCTGGCTGACTCATAACATAGAATTGAGCCATTGCTTGTTGTCATCCACACCCTCTATTTCCTTGAGCAGGAGATCCTTCTTGTGATGCTTGACCGCATCCTCACCCACTAGACTGTTGTCTGTCTGACACTTGTTAACTCTACCTCACTTGATGGGTTACTTCGAGATTTCTCCTTGGGCAATTTGACCTCAAATGCCCAGTTTGTCCACAGTGATAACATGACATGCCTTCTATCTGTGGCCTAGATGGCCCTGTCACTGTTGTTGGTATGTATGCCCTGAGAGCCAATCATGGGATGATTGGTGGGATACATTAAGATTGATTTGATAAACATCAAAGGCAAGCTTCCAATTCTTTCTGGTTCAGTCATATGAGATAGTGATAGAACAAATTGAATGTCTAGAGAATGACAGTACTCAATGACGTATGATTTCAGGTTGAGGACCTAAACGATGAGATCATACGGATGCTAAGAGTTTGTACATTCTTTTTATGTCCCTAGTCGTATGTCATTGTGGAAGGTAGATAGACAACAATGACACACAAGACTAGATTGTGGTGTTGGTTGATGAGAGAATCTCATTAGTCATGATATAGAGATATCAAACCAAACACATAGGTACTTATTAGAGAACAAGTGTACCGGACAGACCCACCGTGAGTTTGACACATGGAACCATGATATGGTAGTCACAGTCAGTACTCACAGTGATGGGGGTGAGTGTGATTCTTAGACCTAAAATCACTACACTCAACACATGTCATTGGGCACACTTTGACATCATCAAACGCAGTCCTGAAACATGGGTTGTTATAAAGGTGATGATTGGGTGGCTTTGACACATGGGGCTTTTGAGGGGTGAGTGATAGATATGGGATTTTTCCCTCCTAAGGGAGTTTGATATCCATGGCCACTTGACGAGTAGGATTGAGAAAGGCATGCACGCATGTGTGAGTCAGTATGTGATACTGATGTCATAACATATCTCTTCCAATCTACTCTAAGATCAAGAAAGTGAATGAACGTTGACAGGATGATTGTTCCATGCCTCGCGTTCATTCGGATATCAGCGACAAAGGAATTATACATTCACTATAACACCATTCACAGATTGTAGGATTGAAAGTTGTTCTCCAACTTTCTACTTTCACTTGGGTAGCACTGATGTGTGACTAGGCACCGCTCTTTGCTTGTGAAGTCATAAGTGTTATGGACTTTCACTGCCAATGTGAAATGGACCTGTAGGGTCACACACATAGGATTTAACCTGGAAGAGGAGTTTTTTCCACAAGAAATGTTTAGATTGATTACTAAAGGAGTTTAGTAGTTCAATTAAACACTCAATTGATTGGTAGCTCAAAATCATAATGTTCAAGGTGTTGGACACATTGATTGGAGTATCGGATTGACTGAAATCACAATTGATTGATTCTACACAATCTGCACTCCCAACCGATCGGCTCATGTGATGAACCGATCGGCTGAGCTGGGTGAACCGATCGGGTCAAGTGTTGAGTCGATCGGCTCATGCACAGGGTGAAATGATTGCTTCAAGTGTCGAAACGATCGATTCAACTGGTGCAACTGAGCAAGTTGGGAAAGTAGGATTGGTGAGAATTTTCCTTGCGTTTCACTTGCCCAATTTGATTGGAACAAGGATTGGTATTCGATACCAATTAGAAACAAAAGAAGGAAAGTCAATCGGGAACCGACCAGGACCACCAACCGACCGGTTCACTTGTGAACCGACCGGTTAAGGTGTCCCAACTGACCGGTTCACTTGTGAACTGACCGGTTCAGGTCCCCAACCGACCGTTTCAGATGTGAAACGATCGGTTCAGGTTGCGAGTTGGTTGTTTTTGTGGAAAATCTCGAACCCTTCTACTCCTACTTTTAGTCCCGCATTTCCCGGGATAGAGAACCCTGTCCCATGACCCTCCTATATATAGGGGTATTGGGGGCTTCTCAAAGTACAACTCAGTGCAACCAGTTTCTCTGCAAATTGTCATTCTCTCTGGTTTTGGTAACCGAGAGAGAGCACGAGCAAGTGCTACCCACAAAGGGAGGTGCAGCAAGGGAAAGACAACTGCAATTGCAACTAGAGGTAGAGAGTGTGTTGGCGACTAGTACGTCAATAGGAGGGTGCAAATCCTTCCAATTCCTTGTGGGACAAGGACATTGGAGTTCCAGGTGGTCTGTGTGGACTACTTCAGAGGCAGGAGGTTTCTGCCGCTAGGAGGACAACATTCAATCCCATCAGTCCCGGTGCGACCAGGAGCTGCACAGACATTGTCCAAGACAGGAGGTGAAGACTGTGCAAGGAGCGAGGTATTGTCACTGAGCAAGCCTCAGGACAAGGTATGATTCCACAAACCATCCTCTCCTATTATATAGATGTTGATGTGTTTCCTTGTTCCGGGTTTGGGGGAGAAATTTTTTGTTTCCGCTGCCTTCTCTGCCTCCCCTAAAACCCAACAGTGGTATCAGAGCCACGTCAACTATTCTATATTTTAGGAATATTGATATGATCGATTTTGGTTTGTCACCTTTATTTATTGCATACGATGCGAATAATATTGGCTTTATGCATGTCCAATCCTAAATCCACAAATCCCAAATTACATATATGATATGTATTATTAATGCACTCGATACGCGTCGCCCTTAAACGAGTTTTGTGGTGGATGTATAGCGTGGTTATGGCCAATAAACCCTATCTGTGTGTGGTTGTATGTGGTTGCTTGCATCTCGGTCTGTGCATCGATCTTCCTTCTCCTATTCCTGATGTAACTCAAAATAATTCAAGATTTCTTTCCTACCTTTGCTCCCCTCAAATGTAACTTGAGGTTTCTCTTTTAAACAATGTAAAATATGATAGATTTTATTTCCTGTTATGTCGAAGAAAGGCGGACATCCTGACGACAGCTGAAATGATCAGTTCAAGGCGTGAACCGATCGGTTGACGTACCAGACGATCGGCTCAAGGATTGAGCCAATCGGTTGATGACCGATTCGAGGAGCGAGACGAGTGGGTGGCGGCCATGAAGAGATGCACGACGACCAGGCAAACTGATCGGTTGGAGGAGCCAATCGATCGGCTGGTGGCACCCAGACGATCGACCAAAGAGAGAAGATCATTCATATGATGAGTTGATCAACTCAGAAGGCAAAGCACAGAGTTCATCTTGTACAGGTTGCATGTGATGTAGACCTAGATGACCGTGATTCCTCTTGGCTCGAGGAATCACATTAGGATGGCCATAATCATCACTTTTATCATTTTGCATGCTTTATGTGGGATATAGCATGTATATGATATGTACTATGTATTGTGGTGATTGGATATGTATATGTATATAAAAAAACAAATCCCTCATTAAATATTAAGTTTTAGATGCCTTCCAAATGCAATACACGTGAAAAGCTTGATCGACCAAGTGTGAGCACGCCCTAGTGTGGTGCACCGTCTATCTCATGGAAGCGTGAAGGATGAATGTGTGGGTCTGCCCTAGCAGGGTGCATATTCATCGTGTTTGCTTTGGGTCGGACTTAACAAGGTGATCTAGATGGGATCTAGTAGCTTGAGGCATGGAGATGATCATGGCAAGGAGTTGCATATGACATCTTATCAAGAATTGCATATGCTGCAATTGGCAAAAGTTGTCTACCTGAGATATCTATGTTGTGGGTGACAGCCCTAGCTGGTCCATGGCTTAGAGGATTTCAGGATCTTGCCCACTACAAGGTTGTACGCTGCAATCTTCCGAATTGATGGTGAGGGCTATCAATTTGAAGTAAAATAGTGGGAGCGATAATTAATTAAAGGCCTAATTATATCGTTAACTTTTCAAATCAATCAAATAAGTCAAAATGAGTTTTTGGACTAAAATTGCATATTTCCTTTTGTAGTGAAAATGACAACAAACAACAATCACTTTTCTTTGTGAACGGTCCTTGAAAAGGACATACAAAATGGGA
Source organism: Alisma plantago-aquatica (assembly GCA_963693085.1). Lineage (NCBI taxonomy): Eukaryota > Viridiplantae > Streptophyta > Magnoliopsida > Alismatales > Alismataceae > Alisma > Alisma plantago-aquatica. Next base: position 579,685,400 of record OY856410.1, read on the forward strand.
CAAACTTCCACGACTGGTATAGGACATTGAGAATTGTTCTCACTCAAGAGCGAAAGCTCTATGTCCTGGATACTCCAATTCCAGAGGAACCGGCTCCTAATGCACCAAAGGCAGAAAGGGATGCTTACAAGAAGCATTCTGATGATGCCATTGATGCAAAGTGCTTGATGTTGTGCTCTATGAACCATGAGTTTCAGAGACAACATGAGAATATGGGTGTCATTGAGATGATTCAGCATCTCAGGAACCTGTATGAAGATCAGGCACGGCAAGAGAGATACGATGTCTCAAGGGCACTGTTCAAGAGTTTCATGAAAGAAGGAGATCCAGTTGGTCCTCACACACTCAAGATGATTGGGTATGTGGAGAACCTACAAAGATTGGGATTTCCATTGAGCCAAGAGTTGGCTACTGACCTGATACTGCAATCGTTTCCAGAATCTTACAGTCAATTTGTGATGAACTACAACATGAACAACTTTGATAGGCCACTGTCAGAGTTGTTGGGCATGTTGAGGACAGCCGAGACATAGATGAAGAAGTACAAGCCTAAGTCTATGATGGTGATCATGAGCAAGAAAGGCAAGTCCAAGCGCAAGGGCAAGGGCAAAGCTAAGAAAGGTTCTGATGCTAGCCAGGAGCCCAAGACGACTTCAGCTCTCAAGGCCAAGGGAGGCGTGACCAAGAAAGGCAATTGCCACCATTGTCAAAAGCCAAGACATTGGAAAAGGAATTGTCCTCTCTATCTGGAAGAACAAAAGAAGAAGGAGGCAACAGACGTCTCTACTTAAAGGTGTCATGAAAGTAAACTTGTAACACTTTTGAGGTATATGATACCAAGATGTAAAGTGTAAAGAACTCAATAAATGGGGCAAGTGTTGCCACCATAGATAGGAGTACTTTAGTTTATTTTCAGCCTAAAAGGCATGTAATACAGTTATGAACTGGTATTTCATATTTGCCAATAGATAGAAACACTTTATTTTTGCATATTGTATGACAATGATGGCAATCAATAAAGTTGATGTTTCAATCTTTTAAAGATGTGATCTTTGTGGAAATGCCTTGCCTATCTTGTGGTATTTGATATGCATAAGATAAAATGATACCTAAAAGTTATAGATAACTCAAACAATCATATTAGCATCAATCATGAGAAATTCATTTCTAGTTTCCATGTGATGGATAAATCTAGACTCTTTTGGTTAGAGAACCAGTAAGAGACATGAATCTCTTATACATGATTAATCAATCTTCACTAATGATAGTGGGAGAATGATTATCCTATTAGGTGTGATACATGTGATGTATTTACATACCTATTGGAACAAATGCTAATACTTCAAATGGTGTTTAGAGAAATACCAATATGAATATCTTGAAGTGTTCAAGATTATCATAGATGAAGTGAAAATTTGGTAAAGTGTTAATTCTTGATGAGATCAATGAATGAAATACTTGGACCAAATGTTTGAGATCCTTATGAGTGATTATGATAGTGTATCATAGTGAACTCATGATTAAGGCATGGTAATGTCTAAATCAAGAAGGAATCATACTCTAAAGAGTTAGAGAATGATTATGAAATAACTGAATTCTTCTTAATAAAAGAATACCCCTCACTAATAAAAGAAATTAAGAATCACAAGGGTTGTGAGTTCTTATATCTTTTACAGATACACCTCAATTATCTATGTGATGAGTTGTTCATGTGATGAGTCAACTATCTAGATAAATATGAGGAACCAAATTTTGAGTTATGGTTTATGACCATTACATCCTAAATGACGTCCATGTCAACCATAAGGTATGACCTTGATGGTAGCACTCGTTGGATAAAATCCATAAGTGCAAATTAGTCTTAAGTGTTAAGACACATGGATAACATTTTGAGAAGGATGATGCTTGTTGATTGTAACTTAATGACTAAGACATTTAGCATATGGATACTAAAACCGCATTCCTATGAGGAATAAAACAAGGATGTGTACGTGACACAACCTATAAGGTTTATGAATCCACTAATGCAAATGAAGTCTATAAGTTACAATGGACTAATCAATGTGATTGATTGAGTACAAGCAACTCAGAATTGGATCTTTACTTTGATAATATAGTCAAAGTGTTTGACTGATATGTCAAAGATAAAGAAGGGATCTGTGATTTAGTGGGAGTGTGTTCACATTCCACATATTGATGTGAGATGGAAATGTTCTAGAATGGAAATCCAAAAGTGGAAATTATCTTTAAGGTAGATAGAGATGTTTCCTATGTGATAGGAATAGAGATCAATAGAGATGGTTCTCGAAAACCTCTTGACCTGAAAAGAGAGTGCATACATTGGCAATCTGTACTGAAGTGTTCAGTATGCACAGATTCAGTGGGAGAAAACTTGTCCATGCTACATGGAGCTAGTATCCCAAGGCCAAGGGTCCAATTCTTATGAAGAATGGGAACACTAAGAATAGATATGGATCTATCATGTATGTAATCATCCCATTAACTTGCATGTATCGACATGGCAAGAACAAAATGCATTCATCATCTTGTATGTAGGACATGGCAATATGATTTGCTCATCCTGATAACTCGTATGTGAGACATGACGAGTGGATGTCTATCTACTTCTAGTAAGGGTTACTGGAATACCATGAGATCTTGATAAGAACTTTTGAAGTACTAGTTCTATGGAGATAAGGAAGAGTTCAATGTAAAGAGTTACATTGATGCGAACTTCTGAAAGGACAGAAAATTAATCACAAAATATATATGGGATATATAAAAGTGAAAGTTTGTTGATAATTGGAAATGTTCCAATGAAACCATTTAAAAGGAAATGTCGAGTATCTGTGTGTTAGAGAACAGCAGTGGATACTATATGGATCTGGTATTTCATGAGATGAACTTATAGATATTCTTATCATTGATGACAAGTATGGAATCCTTGATCATGCAATGTGGCTAAAGGTTAGCAAAGGAATACTAGATCGCATATTACGGCAACTCCATCTCATACGTGTGACGTACAGTGAAGAGATGAGAGACATGCAATATATACTGACTTTGGCAAGGTGTTTCCATTACTCACTATGTTTGCACTAAGAGCACGGTAACATGTGGGACATGTTTGAAGATCACTATGAATATGATTCAAGGGTGATTGGCTCGCAGTGCAAGTGGGAGTCTGTTGGTTTGTATGCCCTGAGAGCCAATCATGGGATGATTGGTGGGATACATTAAGATTGATTTGATAAACATCAAAGGCAAGCTTCCAATTCTTTCTGGTTCAGTCATATGAGATAGTGATAGAACAAATTGAATGTCTAGAGAATGAAAGTACTCAATGACGTGTGCTTTCAGGTTGAGGACCTGAACGATGAGATCATATGGATGCTAAGAGTTTGTACATTCTTTTTATGTCCCTAGTCGGATGTCATTGTGGAAGGTAGATAGACAGCAATGACACACAAGACTAGATTGTGGTGTTGGTTGATGACAGAATCTCATTAGTCATGATATAGAGATATCAAACCAAACACATAGGTACTTGTTAGAGAACAAGTGTACCAAACAGACCCACCGTGAGTTTGACACATGGAACCATGATATGGTAGTCACAGTCAGTACTCACAGTGATGGTGGTGAGTGTGATTCTTAGACCTGAAACCACTGCACTCAACACATGTCGTTGGGCACACTTTGACATTGTAACATACTGAAATTCAGGGTCTTCCCTGCAATTTACCCACTTTTGAGCTTTTCTTGGCCTTTGAGTCCATTTGGACCTTTTTCATAAATTTCCCTTCTTTTATATTCTTTTTGGACCCCTTGTGCAATTTGAGCACACTTCAATGTTTAAAATCGCCTTTTTCCCTCATTTCTGACAATTAAGGGGTGTTTGCACAAATAACCCACTTAAGGTAATAATTAAGGGATAATAATACAAAATAAAGTTTCATGAGTGATATAAGTAAATAATATTAATTTGGAGCTTTTTGGATAAATATATTAGCAATAATGTGTATTTAAGTTAATGTATGAGAACATTAACCTTAATTATTTCTCTCTCCTCAAGATATGATTTTAATTCATGAAAATATGTTATTTAATTGAGAAATGATTATTGAAATCTTAATGTGCTTAATTTCTCGAAATTTACTCACTTGTTTCATAAAAAGAAGTCTTTTCATATAATTCATTCATTTTAATATATTAATATACACTTTAATGAGCAATATATTTATTAAGGGTCATATTATGAGTAAAACGAGAATATAATTGCATAGGATTTTTCTAGACTTTAATATGAGCATGTGGTTAAAATTTGGTGATTTTTGGAGTTGGTTTGACCCCTAAAATGATTTTAATACGCTTTTAATATACTGTCAATTAAAATGGTGAATAATAACCCACCTTCATACCTCACACTTAATATGGGATAAAAAAATTTGCAAATGCATTCTTTTAGTGAGTGGAGGACTCTTGGACTCCAAATCTCGGATTTGGAAACCAAAGGTTGCTTATAAAAGCAATACATAATTATTTGCTTAAGCATTATATTAATATATGCTTTATTAATCAAAATAATTTTTGGAGGCCAAAGGTTGGGTGAAACGAAAATATAATTATATAGCATGAATTTAGACGCCATTAGAAACCTGGGGTTAAAATTTTAGGTAATTTGGAGTTCATTTGACCTTCCAAATGTATTTAACAAGTTTTCAATTAAAGTGTGACATTATTACATTAATATGTCAATGTAACATGCACATTTAAGTCTAAGTTCAGCTCTAAATGGCTATCACGTGCCCTAGGACCATCGTGGACCGCAGATCCAATGATTCTGATGAGAGGCGGATCGCATCCAAGGGTTGTCGCATCATCTTCCACCTCCAGTTTAACTGTAGCCGAAGCAAGCAACCGCCGCTCGCTTCATTTCCATCTTTCTCCCTCGTCTCTTCACCTTTTCCAGAGCTTTCTTCGCCCACGAGTTCGTGAGAACCTCCCACATTGAACAAGCCTAACCTCATCACCTCCCGTTCTCTATAGGCGAAATGCCATACTCGCCCGGCCAAGGCTTCTCATCTCCAAGGTCATTTCGACGCCACAGCGATCCGCACCTATAAATGACTACCGACACACCTTCGTCGGAACCTTAGAAACCTGCCCAAGCCACCAATTTCATCCAAGGACGTGTGGGAAGTCGGTGACATGGAGCTTTTACAGCTGGGATTGCGGCCCCCCTCCACGGAGCTAGGAGGAATCATCGTCGAAATCGTTTGGTTTGGTGAATTCCTCTCTCGATCCTCTTCGTTTCTAGTACCTGAACGTCGAATTTGGTGGAGAAACGCAAAAACACCCAAAGGGTCAAGTTTGCACCCCGTCGCAAGGCTGGGCGCGGCCTGGGGAAGAAGATGATGGACAAATGTCCATTTTGCCCCCGCGCGCCCTTCCTCTCTGGTTCTTTATCCGAGGGCAGATCCGTCAATTTCAAACTTGATTTTTCACCCATTTAGCAATTAACTAGTCAATCTTGTTTAATTCATAGTAAATCGCTCAGTTATGGGAAAAATACAAACAAATACTCGTTGGAAAGCTAAAAATATGTAGAATCCGAATTTTTAAGTTTCGAATGCTGTTTTCCATCCGAAACCTGATAATTAATTCTAACCCTAATTTAAATGTATAAAGTGATGTAAAATGATAATAATAGTGTTTTATCTCTGTTTTTGACAATAAAATATGTTTTCTCGGGTAGAAAAATATTAGGAATCGATTGGCCCTGTTTCCAGACCCAAAATATAAAGTTTTAATCCATGGTTTATAAATGTGGATATTTTACACTTAAAGTACCTTTAAGTAACTAATACATGTGTAATGTTTGCAACTAGGGGAAAATGGAATGGTGATACAATCAGATTGGTGAATGTGATGGTAATTAAATAAAACAGGTATGTGTACCCGATTTTGTATGTGAAGCCTATTTTAGTATGTGCACCCTATTTTAGTATGTGGCTCCTATGCATGTGACCCCTATGTATGTGGATCCTATTTGTGTATGTGAATCATATTTATGTGAACGTATATGATGAATGTGAAATCTATGTGGAATGTATATTGTGCAATCAACCTACTCTTCAGTTGGGACTTTTCCAACCCCACAAACACTATGATGCTAGCTTTGTTATCCTTCTAATTGTATTTATTGGCTCTTTACTTATTTTATGCCATTGTGGCTCAATCATTTGAATCATGTGAATCTTGCTACTACATATGCTGCCTCCTTTACTTGGAAATGCTTTAATCTTGTTATTGCCTATGTTGGCTTATCCTTTTGAAATACTTGGAAACATTGTATATTGTGGTTGATTATGTAGGCTCCTTTACTTGTTGGAGTTCTTGGGTATTGTTGTTGCCTTTGATGGCCATTTATTTATTTGGGCTTTATTCCCATTGCAATGTTGCAATCTTGTTACTTTTCACTATACTGCCAAGTGACTATTTAAGCATGATGTATTTTAGGCCAAATGACAATGTAGTGTACATGAGTACAAACCACCCACAGGGCACTGGGGTTTTAGTCCCCCTGCCATTTTATATATTAGGCACTGGGGTTTTAGTCCCCCTGCCACTTTTTAGGCACTGGGGTTTTAGTCCCCCTGCCATTGGTGAGGTCCGGTAGGTGCCTCACCCTACATTGGGATGAGTTTGTGTCTTAATATATTCATGCTATGTGATTTATTATTGTGGTGATTGTATATGGCAGTTCTCTTATTGAATATCTATCTCATTCTCTTAAACTCTTATAACATGGAGAATCATTTATTATGCAATGTTGTTGTCTATTACTTGTCCAAATCTTTTCATTGACACATACCTTTTATCTCTCTCTTGCTGGATGACCCCAACCGTCCAGGTTAGGATCAGAGTGCTCATGGAAGCTTGGTGAACCTAAGGCTAAGGATAGGAGAAGAAGAAGAGGAACACATAGTTTGCTTGATCATAGATGTTTTTATGTTTTAAGTAGTTTGTTTGGAGACAGTTTTGTATTAGGTAAAGTCTTCCTCTACCTAGATCCTTGTTTCTTGTATAAAGTTGTACTTCCTTTATGGAAATTTTGTAATGTACTCTTTATACATTTTGAATAAAGTCAAGATTTTAAATTTCTGCTGCTACATAATTGATGATTTTGGTTGCCATGGTTTATAGTAGAGACTTGGTCTTTACAGCATGGTATCAGAGCATCAAGGTAGTCGGATTCTTGACTAATTCAAAATTGTCTCCTAGGTAGAACCCTTATCTTATATAGTTTCCCTTTAGTTAGTTTTTCACCTTAGAGTTGACCTATCATGAAATTTTGATTTAGTATCATAATAATTAATTAAAAATAAAATTTGTCAACTTTTTGGTAAATTGTCTATTGAGAAGCTACTAGAGCAAGAATTTGAAAGTGATGGTGTCTAGAAAGGGTCAGAGCTTGGGGGCTGGCAATATTTTCCTCCGCCCCACTAGCTTGGTCACGAGGACTCCTGAGCTCATATGACCTGGCCTGGCCTGATATGAAACGGACAGCTCAAAATAGTCTACCTTTAGACATTACCTTATTATTGAGTAACCTTTATAACTCTTATATGATGATTTGATTTCTTTTCTTAAACAAAATTCATCTTTTAATCCCTAAGTATCTTATATGAGCCTTATATTTCCATGTTTAAGGTTTAGTGAACCCTATGCTATACCTTGAGTTGGAAGATAGATTTTAGTAAGACTTTTAATGTTGGACTTTATACCCTTAAAATAGTTTGACTTATTCAACCCTTTGAGTGGAAAGGTAGTGTTAGTACCTTGATAGATTTTGGGGTTGATGATTTTGAGGACGAAATCCTCTTTAGGGGGTTGGAGTCCCTCAATGCCTTGAAATCAAGAAACTCTAACTCCTTAGACATGGGTTTAGTGAGAGTTGAACAAACCTAATATGATTGTAATTCATCTTGTTTGCTTATGAACAAATGGATAAGTCATATAATTCTCATGCTTGAACCTTAATATACTCTTGATGCACATAATCATTAATTATTCATATGTGAATATACATAGTTTTGATTAAGTCACCCTAATGGTAAAATGTGTATGGTAAAATACACCCTAAGGATGGTTTAATATGTAATGGTCATGTTGACCTAAACCTTAATATGTAATCATCTAGTTTTGACAACATATACATACATATATATATACCCTTAATGCCTTTCATGATACATTAGTGACATTAGGTATCATCATCACATAATATACCTTAATGCATATAAATGGATTATAGTCACAAAGTTATCAATATATATATATAAGGTATATCACCTTGTTCTCTAATGAACACCTCATCATAACTTGATACATGAATTAATCCATTAATATTTAATGTGTTACATCATATTCACTAAAATTCATATAATGACTCAAACATGATAATGAATAATTGGATTCACATAAATATTCGTAAATGCCTAATGTGAAGTAAAATATGTATAATTTATAATATGAAGTGTAATGGAAGAAAATGATTAATGATGACATTAATATGAGTATGAAAGATGATATGAAAATGTGCAATATGAACATTATTTGGTATTATTACAGGCTTAATAACTTGTTGGATAATATTAACTTTTCTACAAAATAATTTGTGATAATTCTACATGAAAGTTTTAAGAGGATAATGGAAATGAATTCATGTTATTAAGATTTTCGACCTAATACATTAATTAATGTTGAAATAGCTTAGAAAACCCTAATTGTGCTTAAAACCCTTGATGAGGGAAATACACATGATATAATGTTGAGATGTAATTGTTTTGAATAAAATATGGCACAAGTAATAGTATAATAAATATGATACCTCTTCATGATGGAGATTACGCTAATAAGGCAAAAATGTTAATTTGAGTTTGATAAAAGGCTATAGGTTTTGTAGAAACCTTAGTAACACCTGACTTATGTAGATTTTGTGTTGTACCCTAGATTAAGGGTTATAACCTAGTGTTTAAGGTTGGGAAGTTGCACACTCACCCTCTCTTTCCTCTTGTTATGATTTCGGGGACGAAATCCTCTTTAAGGGGTGGTGTGTTGTAACATACTGAAATTCAGGGTCTTCCCTGCAATTTACCCACTTTTGAGCTTTTCTTGGCCTTTTAGTCCATTTAGACCTTTTTCATAAATTTCCCTTCTTTTATATTCTTTTTGGACCCCTTGTGCAATTTGAGCACACTTCAATGTTTAAAATCGCCTTTTTCCCTCATTTCTGACAATTAAGGGGTGTTTGCACAAATAACCCACTTAAGGTAATAATTAAGGGATAATAATACAAAATAAAGTTTCATGAGTGATATAAGTAGAAAATATTAATTTGGAGCTTTTTGGATAAATATATTAGCAATAATGTGTATTTAAGTTAATGTATGAGAACATTAACCTTAATTGTTTCTCTCTCCTCAAGATATGATTTTAATTCATGAAAATATGTTATTTAATTAAGAAATGATTATTGAAATCTTAATGTGCTTAATATCTCGAAATTTACTCACTTGTTTCATAAAAAGAAGTCTTTTCATATAATTCATTCATTTTAATATATTAATATACACTTTAATGAGCAATATATTTATTAAGGGTCATATTATGAGTAAAACGAGAATATAATTGCATAGGATTGTTATAGACTTTAATATGAGCATGTGGTTAAAATTTGGTGATTTTTGGAGTTGGTTTGACCCCTAAAAATGATTTTAATACGCTTTTAATATACTGTCAATTAAAATGGTGAATAATAACCCACCTTCATACCTCACACTTAATATGGGCTAAAAAATTTTGCAAATGCATTCTTTTAGTGAGTGGAGGACTCTTGGACTCCAAATCTCGGATTTGGAAACCAAAGGTTGCTTATAAAAGCAATACATAATTATTTGCTTAAGCATTATATTAATATATGCTTTATTAATCAAAATAATTTTTGGAGGCCAAAGGTTGGGTGAAACGAAAATATAATTATATAGCATGAATCTAGACGCCATTAGAAACCTGGGGTTAAAATTTTAGGTAATATGGAGTTCATTTGACCTTCCAAATGTATTTAACAAGTTTTCAATTAAAGTGTGACATTATTACATTAATATGTCAATGTAACATGCACATTTAAGTCTAAGTTCAGCTCTAAATGGCTATCACGTGCCCCAGGACCATCGTGGACCGCAGATCCAATGATTGTGATGAGAGGTGGATCACATCCAAGGGTTGTCGCATCATCTTCCACCTCCAGTTTAACTGTAGCCGAAGCAAGCAACCGCCGCTCGCTTCATTTCCATCTTTCTCCCTCGTCTCTTCACCTTTTCCAGAGCTTTCTTCGCCCACGAGTTCGTGAGAACCTCCCGCATTGAACAAGCCTAACTTCATCACCTCCCGTGTGCTGTAGGTGAAACGCCATACTCGCCCGGCCAAGGCTTCACATCTCCAAGGTCGTTTCGGCGCCACAGCGATCCGCACCTATAAATGACTACCTACACACCTTCGTCGGAACCTTAGAAACCTGCCCAAGCCACCAATTTCATCCAAGGACACATGGGAAGTCGGCGACGTGGAGCTTTTACAGCTCGGATTGCGGCCCCCCTCCACGGAGCTAGGAGGAACCATCGTCAAAATCGTTTGGTTTGGTGAGTTCCTCTCTCGATCCTCTTCGTTTCAAGTACCTGAATGTCGAATTTGGTGGAGAAATGCAAAAACGCCTAAAGGGTCAAGTTGCGCGGCCTGGGGAAGAAGATGATGGAAAAATGTCCATTTTGCCCCCGTGCACCCTTCCTCTCTGGTTCTTTAGCCGAGGGCAGATCCGTCAATTTCAAACTTGATTTTTCACCCATTTAGCAATTAACTAGTCAAACTTGTTTAATTCATAGTAAATCGCTCGGTTGTCGAAAAAATACAAACAAATACTCGTTGGAAAGCTAAAAATATGTAAAATCCGAATTTTTAAGTTTTGAATGTTTTTTTCCATCCAAAACCTGATAATTAATTCAAATACAAATTTAAATGTATAAAGTGATGTAAAATGATAATAATAGTGTTTTAACTCTGTTTTTGACAATAAAATATGTTTTCTCGAGTAGAAAAATATTAGGAATCGATTGGCCCTATTTCCAGACCCAAAATCTAAAGTTTTAATCCATGGTTTATAAATGTGGATATTTTACACTTAAAGTACCTTTAAGTAACTAATACATGTGTAATGCTTGCATCTAGGGGAAAATAGAATGGTGATACAATCAGATTGGTAAATGTGATGGTAATTAAATAAAACAGGTATGTGCACCCTATTTTATATGTGAAGCCTATTTTAGTATGTGCACCCTATTTTAGTATGTGGCTCCTATGTATGTGACCCCTATGTATGTGGATCCTATTTGTGTATGTGAATCATATTTATGTGAACATATATGATGAATGTGAAATCTATGTGGAATGTATATTGTGCAATCAACCTACTCTTCAGTTGGGACTTTTCCAACCCCACAAACACTATGATGCTAGATGTGTTATCCTTCTAATTGTATTTATTGTCTCTTTACTTATTTTATGCCATTGTGGCTCAATCATTTGAATCATGTGAATCTTGCTACTACATATGTTGCCTCCTTTACATGGAAATGCTTTAATCTTGTTGTTGTCTATGTTGGCTTATCCTTTTGAAATACTTGGAAACATTGTATATTGTGGTTGATTATGTAGGCTCCTTTACTTGTTGGAGTTCTTGGGTATTGTTGTTGCCTTTGATGGCCATTTATTTATTTGAGCTTTATTCCCATTGAAATCTTGCAATCTTATTACTTTTCACTATACTGCCAAGTGACTATTTAAGCATGATGTATTTTAGGCCAAATGACAATGTAGTGTACATGAGTACAAACCACCCACAGGGCACTGGGGTTTTAGTCCCCCTGCCGGGCACTGGGGTTTTAGTCCCCCTGCCATTTTATATATTAGGCACTGGGGTTTTAGTCCCCTTGCCAATTTTTAGGCACTGGGGTTTTAGTCCCCCTGCCATTGGTGAGGTCCAGTAGGTGCCTCACCCTACATTGGGATGAGTTTGTGTCTTAATATATTCATGTTGTGTGATTTATTATTGTGGTGATTGTATATGGCACTTCTCTTATTGAATATCTATCTCATTCTCTTAAAATCTTGTAACATGGAGAATCCTTTATTATGCAATGTTGTTGTCTATTACTTGTCCAAATCTTTTCATTGACACATACCTTTTATCTCTCTCTTGCTGGATGACCCCAACCATCCAGGTTAGGATCAGAGTGCGCATGGAAGCTTGGTGAACCTAAGGCTAAGGATAGGAGAAGAAGAAGAGGAACACATAGTTTGCTTGATCATAGATGTTTTTATGTTTTAAGTAGTTTGTTTGGAGACAGTGTTGTATTAGTCTAAGTCTTCCTCTACCGAGATCCTTGTTTCTTGTATAAAGTTGTACTTCCTTTATGGAAATTTTGTAATGTACTCTTTATACATTTTGAATAAAGTCAAGATTTTAAATTTCCGCTGCTACATAATTGGTGATTTTGGTTGCCATGGTTTATAGTAGAGACTTGGTCTTTACAGACATCATCAAACGTAGTCCTAAAACATGGGTTGTTATAAAGGTGATGATTGGGTGGCTTTGACACATGGGGCTTTTGAGGGGTGAGTGATAGATATGGGATTTGTCCCTCCTGAGGGAGTTTGATATCCATGGCCACTTGATGAGTAGGATTGAGAAAGGCGTGCATACATGTGTGAGTCAGTATGTGATACTGATGTCACAACATATCTCTTCCAATCTACTCTGAGATCAAGAAAGTGAATGAACGTTGACAGGATGACTGTTCCATGCCTCGAGTTCATTCGGGATATCAGCGACAAAGGAGTTATACATTCACTGTAACACCATTCACGGATTGTAGGATTGAAAGTTGTTATCCAACTTTCTATTTTCACTTGGGTAGCACTGATGTGTGACTAGGCACCGCTCTTTGCTTGTGAAGTCATAAGTGTTATGGACTTTCACTGCCAATGTGAAATGGACCTACAGGGTCACACACATAGGATTTAACCTGGAAGAGGAGTTTTGTCCACAAGCAATGTTTATATTGATTAATAAAGGAGTTTAGTAGTTCAATTAAACACTCAATTGATTGATAGCTCAAAATCATAATCTTCAAGGTGTTGGACACATTAATTGGAGTATAATCGCAATTGACTGATTCTGCACAATTTGCACTCCCAACCGATCGGTTCATGTGATGAACCGATCGGTTGAGCTGGGTGAACCGATCGGCTCAAGTGTTGAGTCGATCGGCTCATGCACAGGGTGAAACGATTGCTTCAAGTGTTGAAACGATCGATTCAACTGGTGCAACCGATCAAGTTGGGAAAGTAGGATTGGTGAGAATTTTCCTTGCATTTCACTTGCCCAATTTGATTGGAAAAAGGATTGGTATTTGATACCAATTAGAAATAAAAGAAGGAAAGTCAATCGGGAACCGACCAAGACCACCAACTGACCGGTTCACTTGTGAACCGACCGGTTGAGGTGTCCCAACCGACCGGTTCAGGTTGCGAGTTGGTTGTTTTTGTGGAAAATCTCGAACCCTTCTACTCCTGCTTTTTGTCCTGCATTGCCCGGGATAGAGAACCCTGTCCCATGACCCTCCTATATATATAGGGGTATTGGGGGCTTCTCAAAGTACAACTCAGTGCAACCAGTTGATCTGCAAAGTTGTCCTTCTCTCTGGTTTTGGTAACCGAGAGAGAGCCCGAGCAAGTGCTACCCGCAAAGGGAGGTGCAGCAAGGGAAAGACAACTGCAGTTGCAACTGGAGGCAGGAGAGTGTGTTGGCGACTAGTACGTCAACAGGAGGGTGCGACTCCTTCCAATTCCTTGTGGGACAAGGACATTGGAGTTCCAGGTGGTCTGTGTGGACTACTTTAGAGGCGGGAGGTTTCTGCCGCTAGGAGGACAACATTCAATCCTGTCAGTCCCGGTGCGACTAGGAGCTGCACAGACACCGTCCAAGACAGGAGGTGAAGACCGCGCAAGGCGTGAGGTATTGTCGTCGAGCAAGCCTCGGGACAAGGTATGATTCCACAAACCATCCTTTCCTATTATATAGACATTGATGTGTTTCCTTGTTCCGGGTTTGGGGGAGAAAATTTGTGTTTCCGCTGCCTTCTCTGCCTCCCCTAAAACCCAAAAATTGTTATTAAAGCTGTGATGTGGGCTTTGGATGGTGAAAATCCATGCCCTCTTCCCTTACTCGAAGACCATAGAGATGGTATACGAGAACTTTACATCGCAGAAGGTGCTGAATACCTTGTCTTCTTGAAGCCATCAAACCTTTGTCTTTGGAACTGAGCAGGCCTTTTCTTGGTCATGGACTCCCTCTTCTCCTAGACAGAACATTCAATCATATGGATGGATTCCACGAACATGGAAAACTGCTCCCGATTCTCCAAGGTAGCAGCAGGTGTTGACAGCTCAACACTCAAACCCTTCTCAAACCGCCTGATTTGCTCATCATCTGTCGCTGCCATATGAGGACAAAACTTCAGCAGGTCCATGAACTTGACTTCATACTCGGTGATGCTCATCGATCCTTGGCGCAAATGCTCAAACTGGTTTATCTTCTCATCCAGATACATCTTTGGGAAGTATTGACTGACGAACTCCCATCGGAAAACCTCCCAACAGATCACCTCACCGGGTCGCTTCTCCTCCTCGATGGCCCACCAGTGGCCAACACTACTTTCAGAAGGTAGACAGTGTGCTTTACTTTATCTTCTTTGGGGATGTCAAGGATCCGGAAGGCCTTCTCGAGACCTGTCAGCCACAGATCTGCATCTACTGGATCAGCCGTTCCAGCGTAATCTGAAGCTCCGACTCGGCGAAGCCGCTCAAAGGTTTTCCCAATGCCTGATGATTCACCATGGGGAGCCTGTGCTCTTGGCGGAGGCACTGACACTCTTTCCACCATGTGATTCATCATAGCCATCAACTGTCCCATAAGGTGCTAATAGGCAGGGCTTTCAAGAATAGCTGGGTCAAGTTGGGGGACCTCAGGCACCCGATCTTCATGTGCCTGCACTCTTGCTCCATCAACTGATGCATCATCACTGCTCTCGGTAGCATGTTCTTCATGATTTCCAGACATCCTTAAGCTTTATCTCCCAATGACGGCAGAAGGTTATTGTAAGAAAATCTGGAAAACTCACAAGAATAGACACAAACCTAGTCCTAGATCCATGTAGACTCAGTGAACTTAGAGCTCTGATACCAAAAACTTGATGTGACATCATGCTATCACGTAGACAACGAAATGCCATGCGAAAATGTGTGGAACCACCATAACCACACATTATCGAAAACATGGGTTAATTAAAACCAATTGCGGAAAGCATACACAAGAGAACTATTACATCTAGATCTTGCAAGGAAACATGTTATATATATATATATATATATATATATATATATATATATATATATATATATATATATAAGCCTTGATATATGTTCACAACTTAGAGAAACCAGCTGTCCATGAGCACAAGAGTTCACCACCTATTTATATATATTTTACAGGTCACGTCAGACCAACAACAGGATATACAGAATTACAACAGTTATACATCGTGAAACATCATCAAAACACCTCCGAGGACCTGAGAGTACAGAGATGACTCTAGGACTCTACTACAAACAACCAAAATAGCAACATATCCATCTCTTACCTCCTACTGTTCTTCTTGCTGCTGAGCCGCAACCTCACGACCACCACCACATCTAGCGTGATCACCTAAAAAGGTTGTAAACCAGTAGGGTGAGACACACAGTCCCATCGAGAAACATAACTCCCGGCCAAAACTATAAAACCTCATAAAGTTTAAAGCAGATAAAGTAGATAGCTGGTAAATACATATAATAAGAGAAACATACTGAGCAAGACTATTATTACCATCAATCTTTACCAAGATATTCATGAGGCCTATATCCAGATTTCCTTTATGGAACATGATTGACAAGATAAGCTTTATGAGAACTTATCACAAGATATAAAGATCGTACAAGTAACTGTAAGAGATAACTGGATTATATATATAAGCAAGGCCTCAACCAATGTTTCGTGTTTTGCTCTAAGCAATATATACTATTTGGCTAGATTACATTTTATTATGCCCCGAGGAAGCGAATTGTCCCTGCTCAAATCCAACCTTTGGCTGTGAAGCCCAAAACTAGTGCCATACAAGGTCAATGGGAGAGCCAAACTCCATGACCTCACCTCCTTGTGGTCAGTACACAAAAACCAAAGTAGGATCGCAGTCTCATGCTTAAATGGCCTCAGCCTCAGGGTCAGCTCTGCAAGCTACCCAAGTCTCTAGCTCACCTTGATACAGGTGCTAGTATATCTTAAGCCACGAGCCTGATCATCGTGCTTTTGAGCCATGAATGCATTCATGCTCTATGATATTGAGCCATCGGCCTATTCACCATGCTCTTACCACACTGAGTCTACAATCGTAGTTGTACTCTAATCCTCCTATTTTTGGCTAGGAGAAACCCTGCATATTCAACAATATGCGCTCCCGGTAATCCCGCAAGATAAACCTATTTCACCATCACCAATTAGTGATGATGATGGATCTATGGCCAGGGCAAACTACATGATATGTTCCACTGTAATTAATTAGTATATTTTAAGTGAATTGTTGAGGCAACCAAGTTATAAAACATAATAGCATTGAGTTACATTATCACTGTCACTATCATGAGATCTCAATCCCTCATCACATATTGATATTGCCTCCCAAGGCACCAACATCCTGCATCAACATCCTGTGATAGCAATCCCTTATCTCATCATCAGAAGATAACACCTCAACTAGGCACTCATCCTTTATCTGGTCCTCATACCTATCTCATCATACTGGTAATGCATGTTATCTCGTCAATAAGGATTATTATCATTTAGGGTTATTCAAAGCACAAATACCTCATATCTCTTACCTGGCTATGAATCCATTTAACACACCTGCATGGTTAGTATACATATCAAGAGAGATAATCTTAAATCACCAGACATAGATCTTTATGATTATCATGCTATCATGTTTGGAACAACATCCATGATTATATGAAGCATAAGCTGTATCAATCACATTATTGTTATCAAACCATAGGCATACATTATTCCCTACTCATATGCACATAACCATGCATCTTATTACCTTATGAAGCAGCATCTTAGATATCCAACATACCATGGTTCACAACCTACCATCATGTCTGATGAATCCTCCATATTCATTTGCACAGTCACCAATTCTGGGGATTTTTATTCCTCATATTGACTGATTTACCCTCGCTTTGGTTCACCTTGAGTGTTTCACTAATTCCTTGCAAATATTGCCTAAATAGTTCTAATCACTAGTTTATTCGATGATATTCTCTCTTACACATTCCCCTTTCCCTCTGAAGATCACCGCTAGTCGATCTTGATCCTTTTGGTTTCATCCATGCGGTCTTGAGCGCTATATGGTCCTGACCCCATGCGGTCTCAAGACCGTATGAGCCCATGCGGTCTCAAGACCGTTTGAGCTCATGCAGTCTCAAGACCGTATGAGCCCATGCGGTCTCAAGACCGTTTGAGCTCATGCGATCTCAAGACCGTATGAGCCTATTCGGTCTCAAGACTGTATGAACCCATTCGGTCTCAAGACCGTATGAGCCCATGCGGTCTCAAGACCGTTTGAGCTCATGCGGTCTCAAGACCGTATGAGCCCATTCAGTCTCAATACTGTATGAGCCCATGCGGTCCCAAGACCGTTTGAGTATGAGGACATGCAAGACCGTTTGCTTGCTGCCAAATTAAAGACCAATAGCCGAAGACCATTCGAGATGTACGTATGCATGCACTCGAAGATCGTATGATACAATAGCCGAAGACTGTTTGAGCAGCAAATGAGAAGACCGTTTGTTGGATTGCGAAGCTCATGCAAATCGAATGGATAGGTTTATGGGATCGTTTGATAAGAGCAAACATACGAAACCGTTTGCTGAAATCACGTGCATGCATGCACGCAAGAACCAAAACCAAAAGCTAGTAAGATCGTTTGGCAAAGTACCCAGCAATACATTAAGCCATTTGTTAATTAACAATCGAGCAGCTGTTACGTGTGGAAACCGAGAGAGCATCTTTGAAAAGTTAAAATCGATTGCTAATTTAGCAAGCTGCCAAACCGAATGGAAGATCGTGTGATAAGATTACTTGCTGAAATAGCATGCATGCAAACCGTTTGCTACTCTAGCAAATGGAGTTCACGTGAAGGCCAAATCATGCAAAGACCGTTTGCTGTTCACTCCCACGTGAAGGACAAATCATGCAAACCGCATGAGCAACAGCAAACCGAGAGAGCACTTGCACGGAGATCGTTTGAGTACGTGTCGAGACCGTGAAGAGTGCATGCATGCACACTGAGAAAGCAAGACCGGTAGAGTCCACGTGACTCAGCAAACCGGATGGGGCGCTGAGCACTTTGTCAAGACCGTGAGAACGAGAGGATGTCCACGGTTTCCAAAACCGTGAAGAGCGCAACACAAGGTCGAGAGGTGAAGACCGTTAAGGTAAGAAGCGCAAGACCATATGGAGGAAAGGTTCAAGATCGTGTGATAAAGTAAACAAAACTGTGTGAACAGCTGAATACCAAGACCGTTTGCTGTGCAATAGCCAAACCGAATGAGCTGTGCAAACCGAATGGAAGAGAGTAAAAAGCAAACCGTATGACCAAGATATTTTCAGACTGGAATCACACCAAATGCATGAGGGACAGATCGGTGCCTATAAATAGGACCCCATGGGTCTTTATTTGGGTATCCCATCTTACTACGGCCCAAGGCTGCCGGACTGGGACCAGTGTCGGAACGCCGCCAAATTGCCCGAGCACCGTTTCCGACCAAACTTCACCCACAGCTTCAGAATCCCATCCTGAGTCCAGATCCGGTGAGCAGCCAGTCTGGGCACAGATCTAGAAGGTTGTTCCATCACCATCTCACCATAGCTCCATTTCATCCTACTCTTGCAATTCCGGAGGTTGACCCGAAGATCGAGGCGGAGAGACAGGCGTCATCGACTACAACGGAGCAGTCTCGGAGACTGCGACGATCTACACCGGGCTGTCACAGATCTACTATTCTACTTCGACGATGCTTTCTTTCTCTCTCTTCTCTTTCTTTGTTGCTCCCTCTATGAGGAGCGAGTAGTTCCATCCACTGGGGTGCGGGGACTAGCCCCGCTGCCCGTGTTTTGTATCTTGTACTAAAAAGATGTTATCATTTCATTTCAATACTAAATCGTTTCATACATGCTTGAATGTTGGCCGCGTTCTTGTATGCATCTATTGTCTTTCGTTGTGGTTTGTCTACGGCTGCTCTTGAGACTTGAATACCGATTTAGTTTTGGTTTCCGGTGCGTGTATCCACTGCGCACCCGTTTTGGTATCTAGGAATGCTTTCTAAGGAGTGGAGTAAACTCACCTCCATCGTTGTACTTTTGTACTATGAAATGGAATCAGTTGATGTACAAAAGTGTGACCTTGACAGGTCGAGGAACACACTCTGAGGAGAGAGTGGTGCAGAGTACTTGACCATTCGTTCGGGAATGGCTGACGTTGCAACACTCTCACGTTCCTCGTAGCTATGTCCTCGAAAGAGGGATAGTCTATAAGGATACTAATCGATTTGGTAATTATCGCTCGCTTGTTAGTTTCCCAATGCACGTTTCACGAGGTTGAGTAAGATTTTCTCTTCGGAGACTACATATCTTCATTGACACGTAGATACGTACCGGATGAGAGTTACTCAACCCATGAAGGATGTATGCATTACTCTTGTCCTATAAGACATCGGTATTGTACAACATCCATGTATCCTGCTTACAAGTCTTGCTACGTTTGGTACAAGTACAATTCATGTGTAGTGGTGGTGAATACCCGCATCACCCCAGTGATCCATCATCATCTGCTAATCTTAGATTTTACATCTTAAACTAGTTTTCATACTTGCCTTTACTTTTACATGTTTTTAGAATTAAATAACTCAATTCAAACTCTTGGATATAGATGATTAACTTAGATTGATACGAAACAAGAAAAAGACACTCAGATTCTTAACGTTGTCCTTTGGGTTCGATCCTAAATCTGTACTATGATAAGGCTTCCACACTCTTGTGGGGTTGGAGCATTTATCTAGCACCAGTTGTAGGTAATCCTAGAGAGGACATCAACTCTCTAGGGTTTTTGGTGCATATTAGGACTTCCATTGGAAGAGTAATCTTTTGGTGTAAGTTTTAGCTCCATCAAAAAATGGCGCCGTTGTCGGGGACAACGGTATAAGAATCGTCTATTTCAAATTTCGTGTCGATTTAGGTTTCTCTAGGGTTTTCTTTTTCTTTTCAAAAATCTAAAAAGTAAAGGACTCAACCTTGCATATCATCTTGGATTTGAAAGAGGTTGGTCAAACTTGATAAACTCTTTCTTTGATTTCAGGTACCAATTCTCTTCAAAATGAAGCAGTCAGTGCCACCAACCAATAGTTGTCAATTCTATGGCGACAATTCTCACGCATCAATTTACTGTTTCAATGTCCCTCCTCTCTACGTGATGGCCTTGCGTCAAGTAATCATGAACCGGATAGTTGGGAAACTCAAAGCAGCTTCTTCATACAACTATGGATATAATGCAAGTTATAGTTCGTACCACCCTGGAGGCTACTATGAAAAACCTAGCTATGGTGGATTTCAAGGTGTGGACTGCAATGTAGGAGGGATCCTGGAAAATAATGCAAATCGATACTATGATGAGGAGGGCTATTATCGTGATCAACTCAGCAGGTGCGGTGTAGAGCCTTTTCATGAAGATCAACACACATCGATGGAAGAACTACGAGCTTTACAGTTATCAGTGGCTCAACAACTAGCTGATCAGATAACCGCGACTAAGAAATTGATAGACAATCTCGATCAACTTACACAACTTGCCAATGCTTCTGACCGACATGAAGAACAACCACAAATTTTAACTAAGCTCATCCCTGGTCCACATGTAGATTACGATGATGATTACGATATCATGTGGGAGGCGCCTTCCAATGATCAGCATGCATCAATGCAAAATGGGGAATCACCCTCTGAGTTAATGACTGAATTCAAGGATGACTCCTTCGCAACATCGCAAGAAAATGAATCATTTTTCGAGCCAAGGTCTGACTCGGATAATGATTCATGCACTATGCTTTTAGATGAAAGAATGAGTAGCCAATATGAAGATTTTCTACATTTGGAAGATAAACTGGGGATAAATTTCGATGTTTGTCCATCTCCCCCCCCATAAACCCAGATCCAACCATACAGATTGAGGGACAATCAGCAATGATTGACTTCTTATATGACAAATATTCTTCAACTTCAACTGTCTTGTCGTTAAATTCCAATAAAGAAGGGTCTACGTTACAAGAACTCTACACTCCTTTGCAGTCGGACTTAGATGAATATGTGATTGATTCAGATGAGGAGACATCTTTTATGCAAGAGACTCAAATGACTCCATTACTGGAACATGATCAGATTTGTCCTTATGTAGAAATTTCTGATCATTCGGCTGATCTAGAAACAAACTTCGAGGGTGGGACTGATCAAGACCCTGGTTCAGGGATGGACCATACTACTCCCACTGACCCCGATGATGATGAAGAAAAATCATGGGGAGATGATGGATCTCAAGATGACAATCCTATAACTGGTCCTATTCATGAGATGATGTTACCAAAGTTACCGCCAGCACAAGAAGTCCAGACAGAGCCAGTCCTCGAACGAGAGCATGATCTTTCTGGTTGAACCTCCTTCTGGTCACTTGAATGAGACGATAGTGCAATATAAAGAGGAACATGAGCCATCTCTTGACTTTAGAACGAACTACGGTTTTACTGTGAACTCTTGTAATGTCCCTTGGGAAGACAACGAGTCACAAACATATCCCCCTATAGTCACTCATCCCTCGAAAGAAACCCCTCCTAATATTCAAGAAACTGAGACATATCCTTTACCTGAGCTGGATTCCATTTCCCCCATAGAAACTTTTATCGAGCACTCAATAGAATCGAAGGATTGTTATGAAGGAGAACTGGAACATCAACATAACTCAGAAATGGTATATACCAGTCCCAATATTGAAGAAATGGGTTCATCAGGAAATTTTAGCCCTCAAATCGACATGTCATGGACTAATCCCGCCCATGAAGAGAAATCATTGGAACCCCTATCTCAAGATCCCATGAATCCCTTACATGAGAAAGAGTCTGTTTCACCAATCAAATCCTCTTCTAGTTATTTGGATGAGCTAAGGATGTTCTACGAGGAAAATTCTGAACAAAACCTTGAAAAAAGGAACGACGCTCTTACCAAATTCAACATTGATAAAGATGATGATACTTCTCAAAATAACTCTTCTGAAGAAGAAACGTTACCCTGGCCACCATATCCCACACAAGAAAATCCAGGTGACGAAATGAAGCCGGAACCAGATCCACCACCTGATCTTGGACAGGAGGAAGTTCAAGTGGCCGACCCTCAATCAACTTCCCTAGATTTTGAAGAAAGCAGTTTTACTTTGAACTTCGAGGGTGAGCCACAACTGGAGGGCACAAGTGGACATAACCTTGATTTCTCGCATAGCCCTCCATTTTCAAATGCTTATATTTCACCTCCCTCGCTGATGGGGGAAGGTCTCTGAATACTTCTAGATGGACAACGAGGTGAAAGAAATGTACATCCAAGTCGTCCAGAAGACTCGTTCGAGTCGCCACAACCACCCACTCAACAGGTTGTTCGTGCCACTTCCTCTTTTTTGACACCAGCTATCGCAAGGCATCTTTTCCGGACCTTCTTCCAACTAAGAGGACCGCCTGGTTAACATTGTGCAACCCTTCCCCTCCACCTCGAATCTAATATCTGTTCGGAAATGAATGAATTTATGAGTTCGAGGTGGAGGGCGGGTGGTATGACTCTCACTCCACCCTTTATCTTTACTGCTTCATGTTTTTCTATTCTTAGTTTCTTTTTCATAATTTCCCCCCTTTTTTTGTTAGTTTTCTAAAAATAAAGCCTTTATCTAGTCGGCTTTTGTTTTTCGAATTTGTGATCATCACCTCTTTTGCGTTGCAAATTTCCTGGAAAGAATATTTAAAACTAGCCAATGCATGTTTTTCATTTTGATTTGTCTATGAAATCCTAATGTTATATCTCAAACAAGAAAAGATGATACACTTCAATAAGGCTGAGATAGATCAAATACATCACGCCTTTATCCGATTAATGGATCTGTTGTATGGATTTCTCATTTGATGTTTCATCATGTCTCTTTTGGAGCAGAGTGCGATGGAGAATAGAGACCCGTCGCATGGAATCGCTAAGCAAACTGCATCATGATCCAAACTCTCTTCTACACTTCTTCTTTCATTTTCATACCCCTCTGTTCACTAACCATGCCAAAGTCTTAAGTTCGGTGTGGCACGCCACACTCCTTTCTAGTGAAAACTAGAACGTTTCCGAACTTTAAGTTCGATGTGGTAAACCACACCTCTGCAAAACTCTAAGTTCAGTGTGGTACACCACACCCCTCTTTCCACTACCGCTTCTTCCATACCCCTCAATACATAACAGGGGTGTACCACCTTCTCAAAGAGTATACAATGATGTTTGTGCACATACCGAGGTTGGTGAAAAATCTACCCCGATTCCAAAAAGAGGCCTGGCAGCCCAAATATGAAAAAAAATCCAAAAATACCCTTTGTCCTAAGCCAGGTGAGAATGAATAAAAGCCAGAGTGTGAATAAAAACATGAGAGTTGTGCCCTGAATAAGGATAACCGATAAAGGTCTTGCCCGGCCGGTACATTAGCTGCCCTCATGAAGGCAGATGTGTCGTGACCGGTAGTGAGATCCTAAGGATTCAAAAATAACCCCTTACCTCCCCTCAAAGAGGTAAAATAGCCAAAAGCCTTAAGCCAACCTATACACACTTCTGAGTTACCTTTAGAAAAAGAAAACAAATCGGGTGTAAGGCTAAGCCAACCAGAGTTGTACATAAATCATTCAAAGTATCTCGATGAGTCAATTAATTTTAAGAGTCTTGATTCAATTAGAGGAGAGACTCTTATCTTTTGATCACACCCCCATTCTCTCCTCTTTCAACACTAGTGACAGATCATATGCATTTTTTTGATTCTGTGGGTCTGTTCAAAATCCCATAAAACTCTTTAACATGACTGATACAATAGAGAGTGAGAAGGAAGTACTTTAGTAAAGTAAACTCAGAAATGAGGATATCACAAGATGTATTCCGTGATCTAAGGAAGCTTTGATGTTGTATCCATCCGAGCCATGAACAAAATTATGATTTGACAATAGGATGAGGCAATCACAAGATGAACGATTTCTTTGGCGACTGTTTTAAGTCTTCCGTTCCTCGGGATGAGTAACGCTTAAGTTCGGTGTGGCGATGAATCCTCCAGATCCACCTTCAGTCACCAATTCTAAGGATTTTCGACGTTTTTGCCCTAATTTTGTTTTGTCTCATTTTCCCTTCTCTTTTCTCGTGAAAATTCTGACACTTACATGCAGATGAGGTAATTACGAGACGAACGAGCTTTTTGTCGACTATCTTAAGTTTTTCTCCGTTCCTCGGGACGAGTAACGCTCAAGTTCGGTGTGGTGATGAATCCTCCATATTCATCTGCACAATCGCCAATTCTGGGGATTTTTATTCCTCATATTGACTGATTTACCCTCGCTTTGGTTCACCTTGAGTGTTTCACTAATTCCTTGCAAATATTGCCTAAATAGTTCTAATCACTAGTTTATTCAATGATATTCTCTCTTACACATTCCCCTTTCCCTCTGCAGATCACCGCTAGTCGATCTTGATCCTTTTGGTTTCATCCATGCGGTCTTGAGCGCTATATGGTCCTGACCCCATGCGGTCTCAAGACCGTATGAGCCCATGCGGTCTCAAGACCGTATGAGCCCATGCGGTCTCAAGACCGTTTGAGCTCATGCGGTCTCAAGACCGTATGAGCCCATGCGGTCTCAAGACCGTTTGAGCTCATGCGGTCTCAAGACCGTATGAGCCTATTCGATCTCAAGACCGTATGAGCCCATTCGGTCTCAAGACCGTATGAGCCCATGCGGTCTCAAGACCGTTTGAGCTCATGCGCTCTCAAGACCGTATGAGCCCATTCGGTCTCAATACCGTATGAGCCCATGCGGTCCCAAGACCGTTTGAGTATGAGGACATGCAAGACCGTTTGCTCGCTGCCAAATCAAAGACCAATAGCCGAAGACCATTCGAGTTGTACATATGCATGCACTCGAAGATCGTATGATACAATAGCCGAAGACCGTTTGAGAAGCAAATGAGAAGACCATTTGTTGGATTGTGAAGCTCATGCAAATCGAATGGATAAGTTTATGGGATCGTTTGATAAGAGCAAACATACGAAACCGTTTGCTGAAATCACGTGCATGCATGCACGCAAGAACCAAAACCAAAAGCTAGTAAGATCGTTTGGCAAAGTGCCCAGCAATACATTAAGCCATTTGTTAATTAACAATCGAGCAGCTGTTACGTGTGGAAACCGAGAGAGCATCTTTGAAAAGTCAAAATCGATTGCTAATTTAGCAAGCTGCCAAACCGAATGGAAGACCGTGTGATAAGATTACTTGCTGAAATAGCA
This sequence comes from Alisma plantago-aquatica, assembly GCA_963693085.1. Classification (NCBI taxonomy): domain Eukaryota; kingdom Viridiplantae; phylum Streptophyta; class Magnoliopsida; order Alismatales; family Alismataceae; genus Alisma; species Alisma plantago-aquatica. The sequence continues at coordinate 579,711,271 of OY856410.1, forward strand.
TGCATGCAAACCGTTTGCTACTCTAGCAAATGGAGTTCACGTGAAGGCCAAATCATGCAAAGACCGTTTGCTGTTCACTCCCACGTGAAGGCCAAATCATGCAAACCGCATGAGCAACAGCAAACCGAGAGAGAACTTGCACGGAGATCGTTTGAGTACGTGTCGAGACCGTGAAGAGTGCATGCATGCACACTGAGAAAGCAAGACCGGTAGAGTCCACGTGACTCAGCAAACCGGATGGGGCGTTGAGCACTTTGTTAAGACCGTGAGAACGAGAGGATGTCCACGGTTTCCAAAACCATGAAGAGCACAACACAAGGTCGAGAGGTGAAGACCGTTAAGGTAAGAAGCGCAAGACCGTATGGAGGAAAGGTTCAAGACCGTGTGATAAAGTAAACAAAACCGTGTGAACAGCTGAACACCAAGACCGTTTGCTGTGCAATAGCCAAACCGAATGAGCTGTGCAAACCGAATGGAAGAGAGTAAAAAGCAAACCATATGACCAAGATATTTTCAGACTGGAATCACACCAAATGCATGAGGGACAGATCTGTGCCTATAAATAGGACCCCAAGGGTCCTTATTTGGGTATCCCATCTTACTAGGGCACAAGGCTGCCGGACTGGGACCAGTGTCGGAACGCCGTCAGATTGCCCGAGCACCGTTTCCGACCAAACTTCACCCACAGCTTCAGAATCCCATCCTGAGTCCAGATCCGGTGAGCAGCCAGTCTGGGTGCAGATCTAGAAGGTTGTTCCATCACCATCTCACCATTGCTCACACCATAGCTCCATCTCATCCTACTCTTGCAATTCCGGAGGTTGACCCGAAGATCAAGGCGGAGAGACAGGCGTCATCGACTGCAACGGAGCAGTCTCGGAGACTGCGACGATCTACACCGGGATATCACAGATCTACTCTTCTTCTTCGACGATGCTTTCTTTCTCTCTCTTCTCTTTCTTTGTTGCTCCCTCTATGAGGAGCGAGTAGTTCCATCCACTGGGGTGTAGGGACTAGCCCCACTGCCCGTGTTTTGTATCTTGTACTAAAAAGATGTTATCATTTCGTTTCAATACTAAATCGTTTCATACATGCTTGAATGTTGGCCGCGTTCTTGTATGCATCTATTGTCTTTCGTTGTGGTTTGTCTACGACCGCTCTTGAGACTTGAATACCGATTTAGTTTTGGTTTCTGGTGCGTGTATCCACCGCGCACCCGTTTCGATATCTAGGAACGCTTTCTAAGGAGTGGAGTAAACTCACCTCCATCGTTGTACTTTTGTCCTATGAAATGGAATCAGTTGACGTACAAAAGTGTGACCTTGACAGGTCGAGGAACACACTCTGAGGAGAGAGTGGTGCAGAGTACTTGACCATTCATTCGGGAATGGCTGACGTTGCAACACTCTCACGTTCCTCGTAGCTATGTCCTCGAAAGAGGGATAGTCTATAAGGATACTAATCGATTTGGTAATTATCGCTTGCTTGTTAGTTTCCCGATGCACGTTTCACGAGGTTGAGTAAGATTTTCTCTTCGGAGACTACATATCTTCATTGACACGTAGATACGTACCGGATGAGAGTTACTCAACCCGTGAAGGATGTATGCATTACTCTTGTCCTATAAGACATCGGTATTGTACAACATCCATGTATCCTGCTTACAAGTCTTGCTACGTTTGGTACAAGTACAATTCATGTGTAGTGGTGGTGAATACCCGCATCACCCCAGTGATCCATCATCATCTGCTAATCTTAGATTTTACATCTTAAACTAGTTTTCATACTTGCCTTTACTTTTACATGTTTTTAGGATTAAATAACTCAATTCAAACTCTTGGATATAGATGATTAACTTAGATTGATACGAAACAAGAAAAAGACACTCTGATTCTTAACATTGTCCTTTGGGTTCGATCCTAAATCTGTACTATGATAAGGCTTCCACACTCTTGTGGGGTTGGAGAATTTATCTAGCACCAGTTGTAGGTAAACCTAGAGAGGACATCAACTCTCTAGGGTTTTTTGGTGCATATTAGGACTTCCATTGGAAGAGTAATCTTTTGGTGTAAGTTTTAGCTCCATCAATGTCCCATCATTAACAAGATGTGGGCTCAAGGTACCTGTAACATCCCTGACCTGGGTTATGCCTTAACCCTAGACGTTTTGCTTAAGCAAGATAATTAGATCCTTAATTTTATTTGGTGAAAAGTAATTAAGTCCCAAGAGGAACTTATGTTTCAATTTTGGTCATGTTTGAATAATGTTGAAGCAATGTTTGCTTAGTTTGGACTAAAGTGCAAATTACCCAATGTGAGGGGTTAACTTGCAAATGTTACTTGATAAATGTTCCTCATGTGTTGAAGCATCATGATAATGAAGATGATGTAGAGGTATGGCTTGGGAAATCCTGAGTAACAAGAAAGAGCTTATTAAGCAATGTATATGCATTAAAACCTAGTTTTGGTGCAATGTGCAATTTACCCAAAACCCAGGGTTAAATATGCAAATTACCAATTCCGAATAGTCCCTAATGTTTCTTGGCATCATTTAGAGAAAATAAAATGAGAGGAGAGTCTCATTTGTATCATTTTTGAGGAGAGAGAATCTTGATATTAAAATAATCAAGATTTAAGCATAATTGGAACTTTACTTCAATTATATGCAAAAAAATAATATATTAATTGAAATGTCCTTCAACCAAAATTGAAATTGTTGAAATACATATATGTGGACGACCATGTGCCTTGCAAAGGCACGAAAATATCTAAGGGAACTGGATAACTCACTCACATTATTATAAGAAAAATAAATATCCACTCATGGATATTATTATAATATGATTTAAGGTGCTTAATTTGCTTTTCTTTAAATCGTGGATAATTGAGAGGAATAAGAGGAAAAATAGACAGCCTCGTAACCAAGGAATGGAAGGGGGAAAGTGGCAAGGAAATGGAGGAGTTATCCCCTACTTTCTCTCTCTTAAATGAATTTTTAATAAAATACATATATGCTCCTTTATCCCTAGCTTGGATGGGTATTTTCGAATCCACCTTCACTTCTTGCTTGTAAAAACGACCACGGGAGCTTGGAGAAATAGGAGGACGACCCCCAACCTGTTGGTAAGCTTCTTGACCTTCTTTCACCTTGATTCCATGGTGGAAATTACAAATCAATGCATGATTTCTTCTTATCTTCACTCGATCTTCAATTCTAGCCATTCCTTTTCACTCAAACCTTGAGGACGAGCTTGGGATAGTTGAAGGTGTTGATTTCACCATTAAAGACGTGGAGGTTGAAGCTTTGAAGCTCAATTGGAGGTGGGTTTTATAACTTGAACCCTTAATATTGTTATTGCATTCAATTCCTTATCAATTGTTGATCCTTTCTTCATTCTCGAATTTTTATTTGGTTGATTGATGCAATCTCCATGAAAATCATAGCAAGTTTCGTGGTTTTAGAGCTTGATGATGATGACGTCATCATAAGCACACACCTTCCCAAATATCTATTGCAAACGGTTTTAAGACTTTGGTCCAAACGGTTTCACCAAACCGTTTGGAGACTAAACGGTTTGCAAACCGTTTAGAGTCTTGAACCCCAAACCGTTTATATGATTTGACCGTTTGGATGGGTTGACCATTTGAGGTCAGTACCCTAGTACATGTTGGATGAGGATCTAATGGTTCCAATTGATTGAATCAATATATGGACAATCATCCAATTAGAAACCCTAATCGGGTTAAGTGCTGATTTTACAATTGACTGAATTAAATCTTTGGGTTGATTAACCCAAACGGTCTCAAGACCATTTGGAGATCACCCCAAACTGTCTCAAGACTGTTTGGAGGTCAACCAAGACCGTTTGGAGGTCTAGGGTTGAGTATGGTTGAGTATTTGAAGGTCCAAAGATAGCAAATGGTAATGCAATCAATAGTTCAATTGTTGATCAATCTAATGATCCAAACCCTAATTGAATTTCACAATTTTAAGTGATGGATGGGGCAAACAGTCTCAAGACCATTTGGAGGTCATCCAAATGACCTCAAAACCGTTTGAGGTCAGGTCATGTCATGGTTTTATGATGACCCAATGATTTCAATTGGACTAGTTCCACAATGTCAACCATTGATGGTTCCTTGATCAAAACCCTAATGGATGGTTTCTTGATTATGAACCCTAGTTAAATTGGGTTCAAAACTCTAATTGAAGGTCCAATTGAAGGGTGATTCAATGGTCCAATGGAAGAATAAATTAGTGGTTCAATTGATAGATGGTTTAATGATTGAAATCCTGAATTGATTAAGTGATGGAAGACCTTTTTGGTCCATTCGGTTTTGAGAGGGTTTGGACCAAACGGTCTCAAGACCATTTGGGATCAAACGGTCTCAAGACCGTTTGAGACCAAATGGTCTCAAACCATTTAGAGACCCAAGTGGTTTCAAGTGTGACTTGTCCATACGGTTTCATCATTGTTTTGCTTAAACGGTTTCAAACCGTTTGGAGTATCAATGGTCAAGAATGTTTGGATGTTTCAATGTAATTAAGTTAATTGGAAACCTAAGGTGATGAAAGATAAAATGACCCTATGGTTGCTACGGATTTATCTCAAAGATAATCACTAGGGTTGTACCTATAAGGTACTAAGTAATTGGTAACCCTAGATGAGTTAATCCCTATAAGCTTATGAAAGCAATGTCTCAGTACACTTTTTCAACCATAGTTATATATATATATATATATATATATATATATATATATACTTGATTGAAGGGTTGATATAAACCTAATCAAGTTGAAAGGATGATAGAAAGGAATTCTTACATGAGTATTAATCATGTGGTGATTAAGTTATGATCCTCAGTAAAGAGATCATGAAACCCTAATCCAGAAGGTTAATGAATCCTAACCCTAATTCAGGGTAACATAAGGTAAAACCCTAATTGGGTTGGGGTGATTCCATGAGAAACCCTAATAAAGGGTGATTCCATGAGAAACCCTAATTAAGGGTGATTCCATGAGAAACCCTAATTGAGGGTGATTCCATGAGAAACCCTAATTGAGGGAGATTCCATGAGAAACCATAATTGAGGGTGATGCCATGAGAAACCCTAGTTGGGATGAATAGTAAACCCTATTTATGGGGAATGTGATGTGAAAGCCTAATGAAGGATGATGCTATATGAAATCCTAACCATAATGAAGTATGATAGTATGTGAAACCCTAAACCCTAATAAAGGGTGATGGTATGGGAAACCTAATCCTAATAATGGAATTGTGATTAATTATAGGTAACTTTATAACAAGCAAAGCCTTAACCAGAGATGAGTCCCTATCATGGAAGATAGTTGGACAATTCTTATGTGTGTTCTATGGTCTATGCACTTCATACTAAAGGTGATAGGTTAGTATATGGAAGTATTAAGATGAGAAATACCTTAATACAATATAAATTGATACAATCAAGTAAGTTTAAAGTGCTGAGGGAAGTGATATATCAAGACATCATAAATATCACATCCAGCTCTTTAAGAATGATATCCCTTGATGCATCTCAAATCCAACATACTTGGATGAGTAACATATAAAGAGTGTTGTCCTAGTCATTACATTAAGATGTAATGTGTTTGATGAACCATGAGATTGGTTGTTGCCTAGTGAAAGGTGACAAGATGTTAAATGTGCTTTATGAGCCATGAGATTGGTTGTTACCTAGTGAGAGGTAACAAGATATTTTAATAGGCCTTGTAAACCACATGAGTAAGTTGATACCTAGTGGGAGGTACCAAGATATTTATAAAAGCCCACTGTAAGAGATGATAATGTTCTTAATAAACCAAGAAAAGGGAAGCTTAATAACATAATAATTATAATAAAAGAATGCAATAATAATGATGGAACCTTGATTATACAAGTGTGGAGAAGAGAGGGATACTTGTTTTACATAAAGAATGTGATTGAGCATAATGGCATGGCCAAAGTTTAAATGTAAATAGAGGAATGAGGTACCCAGTGCTGTGTAAATAGACATGGGACATTATGTCACATGATTGACATAGTTCAATACCTGGAATAGTTGCACAGGATTGACATAGTTCAATACCTGGAATAATGTCACAGGATTGACATAGTTCAATACCTGGAATAGTTGCACATGATTGACATAGTTCAATACTTGGAATAATGTCACAGGATTGACATAGTTCAATACATGGAATAGTTGCACAGGATTGACATAGTTCAATACCTGGAATAATGTCACAGGATTGACATAGTTCAATACCTGGAACAGTTGCACAGGATTGACATAGTGCAATACCTAGAATAATAACACAGGATTGGTTAAATCCAAATACCTGGAATAATAACACAGGATTGGTTAAATCCCAATACCTGGAATAATAACATAGGATTGGTTAAATCCCAATACCTAGAATAATAACACAGGATTGGTTAAATCCCAATACCTGGAATAACTGCACAAGATTGGTAATAACCCAATACCTGGAATAATTGCACAGGGTTGACATAGTTCAATACCTGGAATAATTGCACAGGGTTGACATAGTTCAATACCTAGAATAATGTCACAGGATTGACATAGTTCAATACCTGGAATAATGTCACAAGATTGACATAGTCCAATACTTGGAATAGTTGGGATTGGTATAGTCCAATACTTGGAATAGTTGGGATTGGCATAGTCCAATACTTGGAATGGATACACAGGAACAATATAAGTCCAATGCTCGTACTAGTTGTACAGGATTGGTATGGACCAATGCCTAAATAAGACATGATGATGTACACTCTCATGTCCAGTATAAACCAATATCTGTTTAGAAGATTGGCTAAGGCCATCAGATAGAAACAAGAAAGAGTCATGGGTGACATATCAGAGTAATGAGTATCATGAGAAAAGCATGAGATGTTGAGCTAATACAATAGATAAATATTATACATGTTCTTTCTATTCCTTATAAAGAGAATAGATGATTTATTGCTCTATCACATATAGTCGCAATAGTTAAAGATGAGAATGATATAAACTGCTTATCCTTTGTTCATATTTATATTATAAACTGCAATAATAATGTTTCTGGCAGAGAGTCATATCTCTCGCTGGGGCAATTTTCAATTGTCTCACCCCGTGGGATCCAACATTTTTAGGTGGACGAGCACGGAGGAGATTGAGAATATCTTGCAGAGGAAGAACTTCAGCAGCAGCAGGTACAGCAGCAACAGCTCAGGTGGAGTGTGTTGTATGTCATGTTTGTAGATAGAAGTCCTATGTGTCATCTCTGTACTCTCAGGTCCTCGGAATTAATAGTTAGTGCTTTTAATGAATCGTTTTGAGATTTTGGCTTAATGCCTCAAGGTTATTATGCTATCTGTGTTTAACTTTTAATAAGGCAGTTGATGTTGTAACCCTCGAGAAGAGATAGTACAAGATATGTACTTATGAACTAGGATGTATATGTAATACATTGGTTCTTGTTGAAAGAGTTTTCCTGTGATTGGATCTCTTTGAAAATGGTTTTAATTTTTAGTGATTTCAGTAAATCACTGCAAATGATCTCTTCCGCTTAGTTAATCTTGTTTTTGTGAGTTGGATGCCACAGGGCCAACCTCAAAGCTAGAGTTTTCGGGTTAAGAATAACCCTCACCAAAGGTCCCTACTTCCCTCACTATAAGTGTGGTGGGTAGCACAAACCCTCACTCAAAGAGTAGCGGCAAGATCATATCCCTCACTATAGCCTATCGGCTAGGGTTTCAAACCCTAAACACTTGTGCCACCATATCGGCCATCAACACTTCACCCTATCTTGCACTAGAGAGCAACCAACATTAAGTTGTGTCATGCAGCTTGTACTAGAGGTGTGTATCGTGCACAAGAAGCTAGGGTATCATAACTATCCTATCATCCAAGAACCCTATCGTTTACTAGGGTTACGATTTCAATTGGCCAACCCTCATTACTTCCTCAATGAGGATTGTATCAACCAGGAGCATGGCACCCAAGATACCCTATCGCCTAACCATCAAACCCTGTCGTCCAAGGGACCCTCATGTCGGCAAAGGCACTCTATCGCCCAAGGAATCACGTTGTCCATGGGCATGGTGGCCACTAAGGCACCATGTCGGCCAACTCAACTTAGGGTGTGTCGTGCAAACACAAACCCCAAGCCCGACACAAGGTTTACCCATCTTACTCAAATCATTCAAGGAAGAGGATAGGGTGCCACCCACCTATAACAAACAATACTAAGGCACCAAAAGAAGGCCTACCATCCAACTAGGTCAAGCACCTTATATCGGCCACCACTAAGGCACCTATAAGGGTTCCACAATGCAAACACCATATCGGGCAACTCAAGACCAAACCATGTCACCCAAAACAGAGATAACTTACTAGAAACCATGTCGACCAAGGGGACATCCAAAGAAAGGGATCATCTCGTCCAAAGCATATCGTCCAAGGACACTAACAAGGTGAAGGGGGTCATATCGGGCATAAAACCAATAGAACTCAATTGAACATATCGGCCAAGCTAAAACCCACAAAAGGGTGTATCATGTGAGGGCACAAGAACCTCACCAAGATGATCATCTTCAACCTTCAACTCCTTAGTAACAAACCCTAATTGATCAAGATAATTGGCTCACCTCTCAACAACTAAGTTGCACAACCTCCATCACAAATCGGGCAACACTCCATCACAAACTAGGTCATCACTTCAACCCAAGGCTCACCTCTCAAATCCATGGTGAGGGAAGGGTATTGCCCAAGCAACTAGAGTATAGACTCACCTCTCAACTACTAAGGAAGAGAGGGGTTTTGCCTACACCACTAGAGCTCAAACTCACTTCTCAAAACCAAGGAAAGAAAGGGCTATTTCCCCAAAGGAAACCCTAATCTATGGGTTCGACCAACTAGGTCCAAAGGTACATAATCAACAACAACATCAACAACAACATGATCACTATATCCACAAGATTAAAGGTACATGCTTGAGAAAGAAACATATCATGCATTGTCGATCATGAACATGCAACATAAAAGAAGGTAGTATAGTTAGGGTTAGAAGTTATGTAACCCGCCATAAGAAAGCTCCAAAGCTCCAAGGCACACCACCTTCGGCCACTAAGATAGCTCTACCAAGGGTATCATCCACCAAGCTCACCAAGGGAAGGTGCATCATGCACCAAGGAAAAGGAAGGCAACAAAGAACTAAAGGGATCCTAAGCAAGAGAAAGGGGAGGTATATATAGAAAAGGATGAAGGGGAACCAAGGCAAGGTGTCGTCCCATGTAGGGACACTTGTCCAACATCTTGCCACCTTGAAAACCACATGCACATGTCATGCCATCCATTAACAAAGGATCAGCCATTTTTTCAAGGTATGGTGACACAACCAAAGCTAGGTCACATGGGTGACACACCCTCTTGGACGATACACTCCTGGGCGACACAACCCTTTGGGCGACACAGAGCTTCAATCTCTCCAAGGCACGATACAAACCCTAATCCAAGCAAAGCAAGGCAAAGCAAGGCCCATCAAGGCTCAATAAGGCCCAAAACAACTCAAGCAACAAGCCCAACTCACCCTCTCAACCCTAGAGGATGCAAGAAGAGAGAGAAACATCTCTCAAGGTGACAAACTTGCTCATCAACCCTAAAACTTGGGTTATTTGCAAGTAGCACCTTCAATGCTCAACAAAGCTCAAGCAAACCCTAATCACCACTAGAGGTGATTAGCAAGCAACTAAGCATAAGGTTTAGGCAAAGCAAATAGGGTAAACCCAAAACAAAGGTCAGGGTCCTTACAAGCCATAAACCTGTACAAAGGGATTTCGTCCCCGAAATCTGAAGAGAAAAGCAAGGGGTACTTCCTCCTCATCTCTTCCTCAAGCTCCAACGTGGCTTCCTCAATGCCACGATGATGCCAAAGAACCTTCACAAGAACCAGGTCCTTCCTTTTCAACTTGTTCACTCTTCTGTCAAGGATCATCACTGGACCTTCCTCGTAGGTCACATCTTCATCAAGCTCAACCTCAATTGGTTGTATCACTGTTCATGTATCTGGATGACTTTTCTTTAGCTTACTGACATGCAACACCGAATGTAACCTGTGCAACTCTGGTGGAAGCTCTAACCTGTAAGCTACCTTGCCAACACGTGCTATTACTGGATATGGCCCCATATACCTGGGTGCCAACTTGCCTTTCCGTCCAAACCTTAGCACACATTTCTATGGTGAGACCTTGAGATACACTTTGTCTCCCACCTGGAACTCTAAAGGTCGTCGACGATTATCTACATATGACTTATGTCTGTCCTGTGCCATGTTCAACTGTTGTTGTATCACTCTGATCTTTTCTGTTATCTGTTGCACCAACTCAGGACCCAAAAGTTGATACTCGCCAGACTCATACCAACATAAAGGAGATCTACACTTCCTTCCATATAGAGCCTCATAAGGAGCCATGTCGATGCTCTGTTGGTAACTATTATTGTAGGAGAACTCTATCAGACTGAGATGCATGTCCCAACTGCCTAGGAACTACAAAACACAAGCTCGGAGAAGATCCACCAAATTCTGAATAGTCCTTTCAGACTGCCCATCTGTATGCGGGTGGAAAGTAGTACTGAACCTCAACTGCATCCCCAACACTTTGTGCAACTATTCCCAAAAATGACTCATGAACTGAGGACCTATGTCAGAAACTATCATTGCTGGTACACCGTGCAAATGCACTATCTCATCTACATATACCTGAGCAAGCTTTTCTGATGTATACGTTGTCTTCACAGGTATGAAATGAGCATACTTTGTCAGTCTATCCACTATCACCCAAATGGAATCATGATTCCTAGTTGTCCTTGACAGACCAACTACGAAATCCATGGTTATATGATCCCATTTCCATTGTGGTATCAGCATGGGTTGCAACATACCTGCCGGCTTATGATGCTCAGCCTTAACTTTCTAGCATACCACACACCTAGCCACAAACTCAACTACATTCTTCTTCAAGTCAGGCCACCAATACATGTCCTTCAGATTATGATACATCTTGGTAACTCCTGGATGCATAGCATACATTGATGTGTGTGCTTCCTCGAGCACTAAATTTCTTAGATTATCAACATCGAGGACCACCATCCTATCATGATAACAAACCAGTCCATCCTCGGACTCATGGAACCCATCACACTTCTCGCTTCCAAACTCTGATCTGATCAACTGAATTGAAGCATATGTCTGTTGTGCATCCTTGATCTGTTGTCTCAACGTAGGCTTTACTTGCATCTGTGCCAACAATCCTGCCAACAAGGAGACTTCCATCTGCACATTCAACTGCCGCAAAGAGACAAGCATATCCTGCCTATGGCATACCAAGGAACTCAACTGTGCCTTCTTTGTGGAAAGAGAAGAAGACTTTTTGCTAAGTGCATCAGCTACCACATTCGCCTTGCTAGGATGATACTCAATGGTGCAATCATAATCATTGATTAGCTCCATCCAGCGTCATTTTCGTATGTTCAGCTCACTCTGTGAGAAGATGTACTTCAAGTTCTTATGATCTGTGAAGATCTGACACACTTCCCCATAAAGATAGTGTCTCCAGATCTTTAACGCATGAACCACCGCTGCCAGCTCCAAATCATGTGTTGGATAATTCTCCTCATGTTTCTTAAGTTGTCGTGAAGTGAAAGAAATCACATGATTTTCCTGTATCAGCACACATCCTAGGCCCTTCTTGGAAGCATCACAGAAAACCACATAGCCTTTTCTAGGCTCTGGCAGCACCAACACCGGAGTGCTAGTCAGCTTCTCTTTCAAACATTGGAAAGCTTGTTGACAATGATCATCCCAAACAAAAGGTACATCCTTCCTGGTCAACTTTGTCAACGGCTATGCAATCACACTGAAGTTTTTTATAAACCTCTGGTAGTATCCTGCTAGACCCAAAAAGCTATGGACTTCAGTCGGCATCCTTGGTTTCTCCCATTCCGCAACTGACGCCACCTTCTCAAGGTCTACTCTGACTCCTTCTGCAGATATCACATGACCCAAGAAAGTCACTTCCTTCAACCAAAACTCACACTTACTGAACTTGGCATACAATTGATGCTGGCGAAGAAGAGTCAATGCTTGTTGAAGATTTTGTTCATGCTCCCGACTGTCCCGACTATAGATCAAAATGTCATCTATAAAAACTACAGCGAACTGATCTAGAAACGGACGGAACACTCTGTTCATCAGATTCATGAAAGCAGCAGGCGCATTGGTTAGCCCGAACGGCATAATTTCATATTTTTGTTTTATTAGAGATGAATAGAAATGCTCTTATATGTTTGAATTCATATATTCATTATTTCAAAATATATATGGGTCTTTAAGATTTGTTGTACACTATGCAGTTGTAGCATTTATTGATTACATTATTTGTATCAAGTAGACTAGAAATGATCTTTGAATGAACTTTCCTAAGTGGATATTCCTGCCTTGGTTGCTCATACTACTGATTCTGGTCATGGCCGCGGTCGTGGACGTGGATGTGGAGGACATCCACCACCCTCTGGAGGAAGAGGCACCTCTACTACTCCTGGACAAGGTCAATCCACTGGACCTCGCTACTACAACTGGTGTGGTCATGAAAATCACACGGAAGATAGGTGTTGGATCAAGCACAAAAAGCCAGCCTGGGCAAACCAGGCCTCAACTGAAGCTACTACAGAAGCCACATCCGATCCACCAGCTGATCCTCCATCCACTGTCTGGCTTCTCTCTGAGTTCGAGAAATTATTTCAGGAGAAAATGACTCAACTACCATCAACATAGACGGGAGGCTCATCTTCTATGCTAGTGTCTCCCTTTGCTGGTAACCAAAAGTGGTGTATTGATTCTGGGGTGTCTGTTCACATGGAAGGCGACCTCCACTTATTTTTTTCCCTATCTAAAACTTCACATATTCCATCGGTCACTATTGCTAATGGCTTGAAAGCACTTGTACATGACATTGGCACTGTTCCGTTATCTTGCAAGATGAATCTTCACTCTGTTTTATATATACCTCAGTTTCTTGTTAATTTACTATATGTCATGAAACTGTCAAACAACTTTAGTGTTCTATTAAATTTGATCCCTCTAGTTGTGTTTTGAAGGATCTCCGCACGAAGATGACGATTGGTCTGGGTCATGAAGGACCATATGGACTTTACTACTTAGATGGACCACCTGCGGCGTCAACTCTCTTATCTACATCTATCTCAGAACTTCAGTGACACGTTCAGCTGGGTCATCCATCTGCTGCAAAGATGAAGCTTTTATTTCCTGCTTTAGCTGAAAATAAATTCTCCTATGAAACCTACATTTTGAGTAAACAAACAAGGTCTATTTTTCCTGCAAAGAATGATATTGTGTGTAAAGATATGTTTGACATTGTTCACTCTGACATCTGGGGCCCATGTAGTGTCCTGAGTCAAACTAGTGTTAAGTATTTTTTGACATTTATTGATTATTATTCCCGTGCTACCTGTCTTTTTTCTGCTCAAAGACCGGAGTACTATTTTGGACAATATTCGTATTTTCTTCTCAGAAATAAAAACTCAATTCAATAAAAACATCAAAATTCACCGTATTGACAATGCCCTAGGGTTTATGCAAAAGTTTGTCACCTCATTTTGTTCTAATCATGGCACCATACACTAAACCACTTGTCCCTATACTCCTCAGCAAAATGGTGTTGCTGAATGCAAAAATCACCATCTCTTAGAGGTTGCACGTACTCTCTTATCCATTATAAAGTCCCTCACCGTTTCTAGCATGAGGTAGTCACTATGGTATGTTTTCTTATAAATCACATGCCCTCTTCTATTTTACAAAATTGCATCCCATACTCTATCTTGTTTCCTGATGCACCTCTGTTTCCTGTACCACCTCACATTTTTGGGTGTACCTTTTTTTTTTAAATCTGCGCCCAAGAATGTCGAAACTTGACCCTCGGTCTACTAAGTGCATTTTTTGGGTTATTCATGAACTCAAAAAGGCTATCGCGGCTTTGATGTGATACTCAGATAGTGGTTTGCTAGTACAAATGTCGTCTTTTTTGAGCATATGCCCTTCTTTTCTGAGGATGGAGCAAGTCTAACTCCTGATGTGTTGGCACAAACACCTCTACCGAACATAGTTGAAAAAATTTGTATGTATCTATCCAGCCTGAAGAACGTCCACTGCAAGTATACAAATGTCGACCGAAGACAAGCACTCCTTCCATGGCCCCTCCTCAACCAATTCCTATGTCTACAGAGGATCAAATAAACACGGAGGTAACCTCTAATCTGCACCTTCCTATCATCTTAGGGAAAGGTGTACGCTCCTGTACCAAGCATCCTATCAGTCATTTTTGCACTTCTGATAATCTGCATAACAACTTTGCCTACTTTATTACTGCACTATCTGTTGTCAGTATTCTAAAAAATGCTACAAAGGCTCTTGCTATTCCAGCATGGAAGAAGGTGATGGACCAGGAAATGTAGGCACTATGTGATCACAAGACATGGGAGCTTTTGGATCACCCTTCTTCTTGCCCTACAGTGGGCTATCGTTGGACCTTTCTCTCCTGTTTCACAATTAAACTCTATTCGCATTCTAATTATTGTAGCTGTGAATAAAGATTGGTCACTCTATCAACTTGATGTGAAAAATGCATTTCTTTATGGAGATTTACACGAAGAAGTATGCATCTGCCTCCAAAGTATGTAAGCTGGATAAGGCTATTTATGGTCTCAAGCAAAGTCCATGAGCCTGGTTTGACAAGCTCAGTCAAATTTTGGTCACATATGGCTTTCGTTGTTCTCATTCTGACCATTCAGTCTTTATTTGCATAACAGTAGCCAGACTTGGGATTCTGATTATTTATGTGGATGATATTATATTATCTGGCGGTGACACAGTGGGCATATAGGAAACTAAAACTTACTTAGAGAAGCATTTTGTCACTAAAGATTTGGGAAAACTTTGATATTTCTTAGGCATTGAAGTCTCCAGATCATCTGCAGGACTGTGTCTTTCTTAGAGGAAATATATACTTGATCTGTTACAGGAAACTGGCATGCTTGGTTGCAAACTGGCTAACACTTCACTTGATCCAAACATGGACTGGTATGATGCAAACTCTCCTCCCTATGTTGATCATCACCAGTTCAGGAGGCTGGTAGGCAAGCTTATTTATTTGACTGTCACACGAGCTGATCTTACTACTATTGTCGGATTCATCACCTGGTATCATGACAAACCCCGGAAATGTCATTGGGATGTTGTATGCCATATTCTGAGATATCTTAAAAGATCTCCAGGAAAAGGCTTGATGTATAAAAAGCATGGCCACTACAACCTATCCAGGTTCTCTAATTTAGACTATGCAGGAAGTCGTTCTGATCGGAAGTTAACTTTAGGCTATTTTACTTTTTGGGGTGGAAACCTTATCACCTGGAGAAGCAAAAAGCAGACTTTTGTCACCAGATCCAGTGCAGAGGTGAAATATCGAGCAATGGCTCATACTGCTTGCGAACTGTTATGGGTTCAGATTCTCCTTTAGAAGTTTGATATATCTTATTCTAGCCCTATTCCTATGTTTTGTGACAATAAGGCATCCATTTTTATTGCGAGAAACCCCACATTTCACGAGAGGACAAAACATATCGAGGTCGGTTGTCACTTTATTCGAGAAGCAGTTCTCACTGGAAGAATTTGCACGCCATATCTCAGTATCGACAAGCAAGTTGTAGACATCTTCACAAAGATACTTCCCAAAGATCACTTTCTAACTCTGGTTGACAAGCTGGGCATGTTCGACATCTATGCTCCAGCTTGAGGGGGAGTATAGAGATATGTCATTTTCTGTTATGTTTTGTTGAGTGTCATGTGCATAGCATGTGCCTCACTTATGTTGTTTACTTCTGTAGTTTAGTCTCATATTGCTCACCTCTTCTTTAGTCTCTATTATCTTCTGTTATATAAGAGTCTGCATTGTACACTATTTTACTCACTCAATAAACAAGCCTTGGTTTATCTATAGTATGGATTATGTTTTACAAGATTTATGATGAGTCATAGCACCATGAGGTATATTTTTTATGTTATTGGGATACTTTGACATATTAATTTTCTAGATTTGGTGGCATAATCATAGCTCTATGTGGGTATGTAATTTTACCTCTGCATTGAGATTGTTATGCTTTAGAAGTGATCTAAGCTTGTTGCTACTGTGATGAACATGATTAGGCCTATAACTCATTGTTGGCATGCATTTTATCATTTTCCAAGTATGTGTATTCACCTTCCTCTTAATGTTTGGTCTCTAATTGGTCATGTCTATTATTTTAACAGCCGGAATACCCATATGTTGTTACTGATTTTGAGAAACTAATTTCTTGTGTGAAAGGCAAATGGATAGGTTTGTTCCTAGACTATGAAGGAACATTATTCCTGATCATGCACAACCCTTGGTGTGCTTTTATGTTTGATGAGGTCTTTTAGTATCCTCTATTTATGAAATTGTAAATGAAAGTGGTGCTTGTATATTAAAAATGTGTTCCCTTTTTCATCCATATGGTATAGATGTGAACAGATGTGAGGTAGGTGGCTAGATGCTTCACTAAGGATATCATAAGAGGAATAAATTATGAAGGTGTGTGAATGTATGCTTTTATGTTTTTATTTTTAATACCCCCCAACATTTCAATTTTTTGTTGGCTACTCCATTGGAGAAGTCAAATTATTCCTCATATTCTTAAACTCGTACCTCATATATGACTGCTCGATTTACATAGTCAAATTATATTTCATCTTCTTAAACTTGTATCTCACATTAGTATACCTTACGTTCCTAATTGGTAAATATTTTATTGATACTTCCTTTGCAAAATAGAGTGGGAATCACATTCTATCCTTTACAAGGACATAAATCAGTAGTAGTTTGAGCTACTGGAAGCAACAACCTATTGCAATAGCCTACTGGAGACCAATCTATTCTGGTATGTATCAAGGGAAAAGATGTTGTAGGCAAGGAACCACATCTGAAGGTTAGAAGATGGAAAATGTTTGTTTAAACTAGAATCATGATGCAGATGTACAAATAACCAATATGTAATATATGTTCACATTTTATGTGGCTACATGTATATTATGAGCTCATAATTACTGCACTTTCATTTATTCTGTCATAGATTTTGGCCTTTCTAAACCATTGCTTGTGCTTGGCTTACTTGAACAAGATCATACATACCAATTTATAGATTTGGTGCTTATTTCTGCTTTCAAATTAACATCAACAAAGCAAGTAAGGAGCAACACACATTGATACTTTTCATCTATCACATTTTCAACTTGATTGATTAGATTTTCACTTTAAGTTGGTCTATAGGACCTTTGATACCATAAGTAAGGGATTAGAGATGGAGGATGACAAATATTGTTTACAGTTGGATGATGCAAAGCTAAAGCTTGTGGCAAGTACATAGGTTCTAACAAGTTGGTATGTTCGTTGGTCTTTCTCTCCCAATGATGTTGTGTCGTAGTAGCATTTAGAGCATCGTCATCATCCCACTCATTGACTATGTTGTTCTTATAAGTTTCTATCTTGAAGTCGACACATTTATTGAAGTATATATGTGTCATGTCTTCTTAGTTATCGACTTACTTTTCAAGAACTTCTCATGAAGATTTCATTGTCACTATTGAGGTTGTAGAGGACAGCAATACTGATTGGCTAGATACTTCCACGGTCAGTAAACAGAGGATTGTGCATCTTTTGTGAATCAGCAAATAGAGGGGATTGTGCCTTGCTTTGGGTTTGTGGCTTATGTTAGCCTGTCTGGGCTGTGCATTTTAGCATTTGCACCTTGTGTTTGTAAAAACGTGTTGGATAAGATTGCTTGGTTGCATGTCAGTGATGGGATTATATTACTGGATATTCACTATATTAAACTATTACTGAAGATGTAGAATATAAGGAAGATAACATTTTGTCTATAAGCTGATTAAATCTTTGTTGTATGTGCACTTTTATGGTTCCATAATATCTTCAGTTTTGAGCTTGTTTTGAACTAAACTATTGCAGGTTTCATTGTGTTGTTTGAACTTGTGGTGATTATTTTGGCTATAGTCTCATGGGTGTAATGTTCTTTGTTTAATAGAAATTTTGACAGATAGGGCTGGGAATGCCAATCTTAACCTATGCTTAGGGAGATTGGGATTGAAGAAGAGCAAGTTCTTGGTCTCCATGGATGATGCTATGTTTTCAAGTGCTACTGAATAATGATATGTTTTCAAGTGCTACTGAGAAATGTGTTCTGATGCCACCAGATGCAGATTTTACAATGTGGATGAACAACACCAGATAGGAGGTGAGATCGTTATCATGTCGAATATCAAACTCTTATAATGTAAAATTTAGCTGGATCTTTTTTTGGTGTAAATTTTCATAGTTTGAGGAGAGGAGAATATTCTCAGAAGAGGAGAGCAGGGGATAACTACCTCAGGATCCCAACCAACTTTCCAGATCAAGTTTAATGATATGTACACGTTTCCGCATCAACACAAGCTAGAAGATGCCTCAATGTTCTAGGATACTATACCCAAAAATGTTAGTTTCTGAGGTATAATCAGGTGGGTATGAGATGTAAGTTTTCATGTTTTTAGTTTCCTAGATTTTTTTGGAACTCAATGGAGTTTAGTTCATACAAAGCAATCTATTTCTTGAGTATCAATAAAAAAGACATAGTTCTAATTCAAGCTCATCGATGTCACAGTTCTCCCCAACATCATGATCTTTTGCATCACCTTCCTCCTACTCCTTGTTCTATCAAAAATGATCCTGAGCTTGGCGATTGATTTCAACATGATCTTCCTCTCTAACTTTCTACAATGCATATCATAAATCTAATGTGGCCTTGTCGCATTCTTCCCTTCTATAATTTCTCTCTTCATGAGTCCGTACAAATGATCAGAATCCATATGATATCTACCATTTCCTACTAGTCACAAACTTACAACACCAACACCACTACACACTATGGTGTACTTACTTGAACTGTTGGAACAAGGGGAATGGTTGTACATCATTTTTGACATAGATCTAAAGGTAAGATGGGAGTCAGTGACGATCATAATGATACTCTATATTCAAATGGCCACCAAAATCTGCACATCAAGCTTGCATAAGATTCAGGCTATAACGAACCCATTTACTTGCCTATTAAATCATAAAATAGTGATCTGGAGAAGAGTAATCAAATGTATTGTCACTAGAATCTTCATGACCTTGGATCCTCTGCTTGTAGGGATATTGGGACAAAAAAGTTGTAGTTTATAATGTTGCAGTGCATTTGCCATGCCTTGAGCTTCCATAAAAAAATGTAGGAGTCATGACTAAGATTTGTAGTCGTTAATGTTACATAGGAAGTTTGCAAAACTGCATGTGCCACATGATGATAGTGACCTAATGAAGAGCTCATAGATATAATCAAATATATGGCTTCCATAGAATTTGGAGTCTAAAGTGTTGCCATATGTTCTTCTCAATAGTTTCAACCAACTACATATTATCCCTACATATGGTAGGGGTATATTATTGTCTCAATGTCAGCCTGGCCATAGTAGAAATGACCATCCGGTCATCTTGAACTTTCTTACAGGTATCATATATATCTAAAATTACCATTGTTGTGTTCTTTATCACATTCATATCAACTTTGATTTCCTCAAACCAAGTAGTTGTTTCCTTATCTATAAGAACTGCAGCAATGTATATGCATGTTGAGGCGATCATATAAGGAGGATGTATGGTTAAACTAATAGAGGGTTTTGCTAGAATATAAGGAGGATGTATGATTAACTAAAGATTCCAATATGCAACCTTCTAGTATTAGAGTTGACAAATTATCACACATACCTGCATAACAATCAGATTGGTTCACATGTGCACCTCTTTGCAACCATAGTTGAGTAGAAATCATCTATATGCTAGTTGGGTTCATTATTGGAACTTTGATGTTCAACCATCTATGTAAATTCAGAACTCAAAGATATCTATTATATTTGAAACTTAAGGTGTAGTTTACATGAGTTTGTGGATGCAAGTTTTCAATGACACAATCTAGACATATCTAGTATTTTTGTTTCAATATGAAGTTCCATGTCACATGCATTGGTTCTTTGTCTTATCCTGAATAAATAATGATTGTCCCAAAGTGCTTTATAGGTTTCACCTTATTTTCATTCCAGATTTTTGGATTTTATAAATCCAAGTGCAATAAGAACTTCAAGATGAAGAGGAATCACGGAAGGTGAAAGAGGCAAAAACATAGTCAAGATTACAAGGAAAGGATATGACCCAGGTAGAACCAATAACTACTTATTGACTAATCTTAACGTCAATAACTAACACATTTACACATCTATGCATGATTAATGTTAAGTTGTCTACAGGGACCATACATTTTCTACAACATCAATAATGTTCAGCTCATTCTTTGGCAGACATGTTTTATTATGGTCTCAAGTTGCACATAGAAATTTATATTGGTCTGACTAGTTTTTTTATGGTCTCAAGTTGCACAGTCATGTAAAGTTTATGTTGTGCTCGCTTTTCTTCCGATGTTTGTGTGATTTACCAGCCTCTGATTTTCTTAACTTGTGGTGTTGTATCACATGCTATGATGCACTATTCAGATACACAAAGTAAAGTTCTATTCTCGAGTATCCACGGGCTGTTTTATTGAACCGTTTGGCTAAAATTTATACTTAATCACCATAGAAATGTATATTGGTATGACTAGTTTTCCTAGTACCCATGTACGCAAATGTAAAATTATTCTTAACAAGTTTTGAAATAGATCCTAAATATCAAACTGTCTTTGCAAGTTCATAACAAACTAACATGTATGATTGTACCTAGCATACTCATCTACTTTGATAGGTGTACTCTCAAATTACTCAATTAACCTTTTTCTACATTTTATTGAATGTTTAAGTAGTTGTTTTTTAAAGATCCATGATTGATCATGCTTATGTAAAGTGGTATAATTGGCATGCCTTATATATTGCGCACTACCACTCAAATTTAGATATTTTGTTTCCTAGGATTGATATATGCCTTTTAGAAATATGCACATACAAGAACTATTGTTAAACTGAATTCACTCTTCTATTGACACTTTGGCAATCTGGGTTGAGCATATGTGTCTTGAATTTTTTCATGTTAGTTAATGAGTAGACGAATTTTTAACTTTTTTCATGTCAGTTAAGGATGTGGGAAGAAATCGTATGTTTGTATATTATGATTTGTGTGTAGATGGAGAACAAGTTATGTGTGCAGAACCTTCAGAAGTTGTGAGTTCTCACAGTGACAATTCACATGGAACTAACTTCACAAATTCACTTGAACCGATATATGGCACACAATTCCTGGCAAGGAAGTTCAAGATTGTAGTTGTTGTGCCTAGTGATAACTCTATTGGTATTTTAACAAATTATATAGGCATTGTTGTTGCCTCAGATGCAAATGGGGAACTTCTAGGCTTTACCTTATATGTAAGCATGAAATTCACAAGGTTTGTGGCACTTTTGTTTCCCGACAATTATATTTTTCCTGTGATAATATTACAGGTTGGCGGTAGAAGGATACATATGGTGGAAAACACTTTTTTTTCACCTAGCTAAGCTGCTTGGCTATGTTCTAGAAGAAGACATCTTATATGTTGTCAAAGCTATTGTTGTTACACAAAGAGAAAACAGGAGGTGAAATGTATCTTATATTTGTAATTATCCTTTTGATACTAGTTTCAATTAACTTTTTTCCACGTTCAACTGATCAAGTATCCAGCTATGTGAGTGGATATTATAATCTGAATGCTTTCTGTGATTTTAGTTGGGACTAACAAGTGCTTGAGTTTTCTATAGACCATGACATTGTACATATCATTTGTGTAGATCCGCAGTGTCAAAACTTGTCATAATAAAAGACACACCTTAAGGTTGTCGTTAGTTTTGAAGATCAATATTAGTATGTTGCAAAATATTTCTCTAAATTGACTTGACAATTTTGATTTTGCTGACATTTTTTTTATTGGGACAACTCCATTCATCACATCATTGATCAACCTGAAGGCTAGAGAAGCAGGCTCTTCTTGGACAAAAATTACTCACCACTGACTTCACCTTCCTAAAGGCAGGATCAACATCTTTCGGACACATGGGTTACTATTCAATGAATTCTCCTCCTTGAATTCAATGAGGGAATTTCTTGAGTCAAGTTCTAATTAGGCATCTATTTGCATGTGTGTGTGTGTATTGAATGTAATGAATCACCCTTAAGATTTTGTAGGTTGCTCTTGAAGAATCCTACAGGCATATCACATCAAAATTAGTTGTTTCCAAATGGGTTTGTTCTATTTGCAACCTTAGACTAAGTGGATCAGGCATTATATTCTTCTTCACACCTTGGGCAGGTCAAGTTTTGACTTATATGCCTTCTCATGTGCTCCATGTTGGTAAGTAATGACTGGTGTATTTGTGACCCAAAAAAGACGTGGAGCTTGCATCACCATCTTGGATAATTTGACTAAGGTTTCAAGATTCAACATGGTATGTCGTTTGCTTCTCTTCTCTTGATTGTACAGGTATGTCAATATTTATACTAGTATGTTTCAAATGTGAATGCTTTCATTTATTTGTTAGTATGCAGTTTTTGATTAAATGTGTAACCATCTCTTTGAACTCTATCAAACAGATGCCACCATGTCATAAGACGGAATGCTTCACAACCAATATATCAAATCCAAGCATCAATATGTCTTTCAGAAGATGAGGCCCAAGTTCTGTCTATTTCAACTAAGATTGTTGCATTATACCATCAAGAGTTGTCTTGTTTGTAATTTTAGATCCAAGTAACATGCTCTTCTTCATGATGATGCCACAATAAGAACCCATATTATCGCCAACTCGTGAATGAAAGGAGAGACAACAAGGATGCTAAAACTGGATGAGAAAGATGCACACTCTTTTGCCAAAATGCATGTAGACCTCACTGATCATTAATATATGTATATCCTTTTCTTTGTACACATTGTGTAATAGGGGAAAGGTATACATCCTCCCCATGTACATTCGACATTTCAATATAAATGAAAGTAAGATTGCTGGCATAATGAGCATAGCTTAGTCTAACTACTACAATTCTATAATTAAAATAGCTTCTATAATAATAGATTACAAAATATATGAATAATAGAACTAATCATATATTTATGTGTAATAAATGGCATTACATATGTAGCTAGGTTCATAATCCAACTATATATATATATGGCTAAAAGAATTGTGTACCAGAGTACATGTAGCTTGCATATACCTGCCTTCATTTATGATGATTGTAAAATTAAATTACACAATCCAACCATATGGATGTGGTGTATACCACTTAGATAAGATGTGTATAAAAAAATCACCAACATCTTATATTTATAGATCATCCAATGAAAGAATTTGTGAGTTATCTAATCAACGGTAAGCTGCAGAAATTGCAGAAGCCGTTGGATGATATATTGTTATATCTCATAATCTATACAAGATATTGGTATGATTTTTTAAACACATATAATCTATATAATTTTGAATCAATCCATATGGTTGAATTTTATTAACATGCTTTACATATGTCATTGTAATGGCCGGTACACGTAACTTACATGTACTGGCCGGTACACACTTCCTAACCTATATATATATATATATATATATATATATATATATATATATATATATATATATATATATATATATATATATATATATATATATATATATATATATATATATCTGTGTGTGTATGTGTAATAAATGTTGTCTTTCCCTACACATTAACTACATATAAAATGTATTAACATCATCTTTTTTCTACATATAGACTACATATGCAATTGTAGTCATACATTTAGCTATAATTACACTTACATTTAAATACATAAGGACAATATATAGCTACACTTCCAACTACATATTATAGCGAATGGATTATCTAACTACATATTTGAAAAATATAGTTAAAGGCTTTAGCTATACGAGCATATACTACAATTAGTATATGTAAAGAAATATGTAGTTAAAGCCTTTAGCTACAAAATTTGGGGGTTTTGCTACAATTTTTTATTGTAGTTAAAGACCATTTTTTGTAGTGTAATGTTTATCCAGAAAGTGTAGCAATCTCCATGGTCGCTACCATCATCTAGGTCGCAACACCTTCAAGCACATCTTATTTCAACCCAAAACCCTAATTCTCATACATGCATATGCACATGGTCGATACACGAAGGGATAAGAGTTATTTCATCCTCTAGGTTGTTTAGGTCAAAACCAAATGACCTTAGATCATGTGTTGTGGCCACTACCCTCACCCAAAAGTGGGGTAGTCACCGCAACACCTAAACCCTAGTTGATCACTACTTCAAAGTAGAAAACCCTAGAAACCCTCACTATAAGAAAAATAAGATTTAGCTACATTTGTTATGATTGAATTTACTGTAGATGTAGTTAAAGGTTGATTACCTTTACATTATTTTAATAATGTAGAAATAAATGTAGCCAACAATTGGACGCATATGATGAACTCTTCAAAAGTGCAAAATGAAAAAAATGCATTTAAAACCAATTGAAACACCTCTCCTCCCCACCACTTTCCTCTGAAACTTCTTCCCCCTCTCTACCTCCCACTTCCTGTGCCGAAATCCCACAGACTCATCTCTCGTAGTTGTATATCCCAAAAAAATCCCTTTGCACCACCCGCTTCTTATTCCCTCCCAAACCCCAAATGCAGCACCCATTTCCCTCCAGATCGACCTATTCATCACCCCCGATTCATTTTCCTTTGACCAGTTCTCTTTTCCAACTACCATACTTGCTTCAATGTTGTGATGGCAAGCTCCAGCTTATCATATTTGTGTGGCTCCTCCAGCGCTCCTGAACATATGGATGGTACACAGTGGAGCAAACTCAAGAAGGAAACCAAATTGAGTTCCCACATGTCCACGTAACGACCCCAAGTTATTCTTCCCCAAGAGGATGGAAATATATGTTGGGTTTCTTTTTCTGAGTATCTACCAGCCGACAAATACAGGGTAACATGGAAGATATGATTGAGCTGCTCAGTGCCTAAGATCCTTTGCTTCAACAGCAAGGTCATGCTCCTGAACGTATGGATGGTACACACCTCCTACACCAAGTACTGACCATGCTATGTTTTCTCCCAGTTTGATTATTCCCAGAGTACTTTTACCCCTATTTCAAGCTGACGAGCTATATATGACACACACAAAAATTAGAGTATAGAGGATCTATGGTCATGGTCTGTGAATTGATTTGTTACTTATCTGCATCTTTTACTTTTTGATTATGTGGGCCAATTTCCTTGGACGGAAGCATGGACGTGTTTGAAAGGGTGGCTTGTTTTTAAGATCCTTTCACTTTATTTTATGTCTTTGATTCATTATTCTATTTTTCTTCACACTATTCATAG
The DNA here is from genome assembly GCA_963693085.1 of Alisma plantago-aquatica. Taxonomy (NCBI): domain Eukaryota; kingdom Viridiplantae; phylum Streptophyta; class Magnoliopsida; order Alismatales; family Alismataceae; genus Alisma; species Alisma plantago-aquatica. Next base: position 579,736,856 of record OY856410.1, read on the forward strand.
ACATAATTCGCTTGCATATATGAAATGAATGTTCTAATCCACCCTTTGCTTTATTTTTTTATTTCTTCTATGTTATAATATGATGTGTGGCATTGTAGATTTTCTCTATTATGAGTTGTAGAAGATACAAGAAGAACAACATATCTACACCCTGCAAATCTGGGATGTTAATTTGCATTGTTAGCTTATTTGGTCTCTAGGCGCTACAACTACCACAACTCAGAATATATGATTTAAGATTTTTTCTAAATGTCCTCTCTTTCCTAACTAAAACCTTGGAGTGTGATCTCCTATCAGTTCTTATGACATGCTCCAAATCCTTTGTCAAATTAATAAGCTCAATACAAAGACTCAAATTCCTGGAAGAATAACATATAGTCTCTACTTTCACCTCGCTATCATGATCCTGGGACATGATTCTTCTTAATTGCCACACACATGGCACAATGAGATCCAAGGGGAAAAATAAACACTTTCTGGCTACCCATCCTATGAGTTTGGCTTTCAAATGCATGTTGGATAAGTTTATTCAGAAGTTTGTATTCATGAATAAACATCACTTCTACAATTTGATTCTCAATAGTTCTTTGCTTTTCCATAAAACAAGTAATAAATATTGATTCCACCAGATCCGTTGTTGAATTCAATGAACCAATATAATATGGTAACTTATTGTTTCAACGGTGATAATAAATGAAAATATTGCTAACCTATCATGCATGTGTTCATGTTCAGTATTTTTTAATCTATTGACGAGCTCAGTTGTCTGGTTTTTGGTAAGTCATTTTTCTTACTTTAAACAAGAACACTCTTGTGCTCCTATCAGTACGCTTTAGTTTTATTTTTAAAGGCTTTTGAGGAAATATTATGTAACTTTCTCTCATCGTGTAGGAAAAGACAAGTCATTGACATTGATGCTTATAAAAGGAGAAATGGTTATAGATAGTTCCCTTCATACACAGTCTCACATAAAAAGGTAAGTAGCCATTACCTAGAGGTTGATGTACAACCCACTTGGCCACTAATCGTGTATACTACAGTTATGAATAGAAGATAAGAATCATTGAGACTTTCTTAGCCAGTGTTTCAATATCTACTTTGCATAGATAGATCTAGACGATGATGAAATATGATTGTGACCTCGTTTAGTTCATTGATCAATAAAATTTGGAAGACATGTTTTGGCAAATTGGAATGGAAAGGAATTATTGTCATTAACTATAATGTTCTTTGTAGGTTAGGGATGATGAGGTTGAACTTTGGGTTCTTAAGGCCATCACTGCTAAGCTTCTGAGATGTAAAATGAATCAGAAGACCCAAACAGTCAGTGTCAGGTGCTAAATGTTACATATCTTTTCTCAATTTTTTATTTTGCAAGTCTATACATTAGTGCAAGCTATATGTTTCTTAGTCTCTCTTTATTTTGAATTTGTGCACTACCATTTTTTTGTTCTATGTGCTGATGACATATCATCCACACTTGGGTTGCAGGTTGTAGTGAAGAGCTTGATGAAGTATCCTTGAGCCGTCATATTGAGTTCCATAGGGGCAGCAATCCAACAACCTATAATGTTTTTTAGAGTTTAGATTAAGTTCATCCTTCACCTACAATTAACAAACACATGGTAAGACTTGGAATTATAATTACCATTCTTGAGCCAATATAGATAAGAATTATGACTCCAGATCTCCTTCTCCTCTAAAATATGGTTAGTACTTCACTTAAAGTCTAATGTAAGTGACATTATTATGAGGAACATCACCTTGTTCTAGCACTGACTGTCAATGAGCCAACTTGCACAAAATTTCATTCTTACATTCTTTTTCTCCCTTCTTTCTCTTGCATACCACTGAATGAACTTCTTATAGTAGTTCAGAGCCTTGCAAAAATGCATTGAGTCATTCCATGACCTTGTTCTAGCACTAACTGCCAATGTGTCAACTCAAACAAAATTTCCTTCTTACATTTTCCTTCTCCCTGTTTTCTCTCGCATACCACTGAATGAACATCTTCTTATAGTAGTTCAAAAGCCTTGTATAAAAGTGTAGATTGTTGAAGCATGGGTTTTCACTTCACACAACCTTTGTCTAAATTTCATACTCTTATATTCTTAGACATTGATTGCAAGAGGAGTTGGTTGTGATCTGAATGAACTCCAAACCAAGAAGATAGTTGTCAGTATTATATCATCAAGACATGTGAAGTGAATGTATACTTGTATTGGGTGATGTCTCTTGTAGTTGTAGGACAATGAAAAAATGATATTTGTGATGATAGTTGTTTCTGGTTTGATTTTTTCTAGTAGAGTGTTGTAGTGAGGACAAGGTGAAGAGGGGGAGTAGGGTTAAAGGAAAGCCACCGAAAACAACATGTAGATAATGTGTGAATGGTATGATGATGATCTACAAATGGGGTAGAAATGGTATGATTGGGGAAGAGATGGTATGAATTCTAGTATGAATGGGGATGTATGGATGCATATAATGTTATTTAAAGATATTTTTAAAAATGATGGAGGTATCTTTCTTTTGATTTTGATTGCAGTTGAGTTTTGGGTTTGTATTCTAGTTTATTACAGTTATTAGTTCATTTGTTTTGTCTGCATGGGAGTATTGGAGTTGCTATTCAGATGAATCTAGATGTGCTTTGGTTCACTTCCCTCCATGAGCAGTTGGTTATTGATGACTTTGAGTTGTTGAACTTGCTTTTATAGTATGTTGTTTATGATCTGTGTTTTTGCCCTCTTGTTGGCTAGATATCAATATGTTTTCTCGACATCTTGATGTTTGCAAGTTGCTTCCATGTTTTGTTCTGAAATAGGGCCTTGGGTTCAATTTGTTGTTAATTTGATCTAGCTTCAGTAACACAAGTTAAATGTGCCATGTGTCTTATTGATTCTGGAGGTAGAGCTTGGTTTTGGCTAATTTTTTCTTGAAAATAGTTTTTATTGGTCTTTTTTGGGATGTTATCTGATATTAATGGGAGCTAAAGTCATGTTTTCTTTTCTTCATGATATAAATGATAAGGTATTTTAATCTCCAGTTGTAGGTGTTCTCCCTATGTTTAGTGTTGATTAGTGTGACTCTTACAAGGGGTGATGATGTCTTTGTGCTTAAATTGAGGAGGTATCAATAGAGCTTAACCAAGATGTATGATTAGTGGTCAGAGGAGAGCATGTTGATTGATATAGTTAAGCATGTTCTACAAATCCAGCACAAATGTATACAACTTGAGTACTTGGGCACTCCTCTGGCCACAGGCAAGATGTGACCCCATCACGTTACATATCTTATAGAGAAGATTTAGAGAAAGATATTTGGTTGGAAGGTCAGGTTTCTCTCCTTTGCATGTCGTATTTCTCTTATCAATCATGTTATGGCATTCCCTTATACTCTCAAACTATTATCAGCATTCTCAATAGTGCTACAAAACCAAATATTGTTGATCCTTTAGTGATAAAATTCACAGTCCTTATTATATAGTTGCACTTGTGATTTTTTACTTGATAAAAAGGATGAAAATTCCAAGCACATAGGTCTAAAGATTTTGGTTCAACCGCATGATGAACTCATCTTTGTGCTTAAATCAAGGAGGTATCTACAGAGCTTAACCAAGATGTAACATTAATTTTTATTACATTTCAGATTTGTTTATCTATGACCTTTTAGATTTGAAACTTGATTTTTTTTAGCAGGTATCCCTGGAGGTTTGCCAAAGTTGGATGCAACCATCTCCTTGATGGCACTTGAGATCCATAACATACAAAAGTGCAAAATGTATAGATTATGAGAAGAAATGGAAATATGTTCTGATCTAGGGGATTCACGAACCAAAACTAACCATGGTTAAACCTCTACATCAGTTGCCAATAGGAAAGGCTGCAGCTCCAACTAATGCCCCAAGTTCACTAACTAATGCCCCAAGCTTTTAACTAGTAAGTGTCGGGACCCACTCTTTTGATCAGCATAAATACCAACCATTAGAGATAATCCCAAACCTAAACCCGGATTATGAAATAAAATAATGAATTCTTGACAAAGGCGAATAAACAATATACGAAAAAGACAATAATTTTTTTCCTTTTTCTTTGTTCACAAACTCATAAATCAATGAAGCATCAAGGACATCACATTCAGATATCACAAATCATATTCAACTCCATTAAATCCAAAATGAAATCTTGTTATCATGTGTGGTTCAATTTACATCAAATACATGTACATTGATGAACAAACTTAATCTACAACCCATCTTGGGAAAGAGAGAGTACAGGGACATTCTAATCTATCTAGATTATGCTATTTATATCTTCTTTGTCATGACCTCTCCGCTGGATAGCATTATACCTAAAATCATTTGAAACAACCTCATGAGACTCATATAGAGCCCCAATGAGTTGATACCTCCCACTCAAACTAGGTACATGCATCAGCATCAGATTAAGTATAATAAACTTAACATAAACATGTAGATATTGAAAAGTCTAGCAGATATTTCTATCATGAGTCAAATCTAGCTTACAATGGTAATCTAATCCAACATATAAGGTAATCACTTAAACCAATTATAAATTTGAAACATCATTTAAAGAATATCTATGAGCAAATCAACATATACTTCTTAGTTCATATTAAGAATCCTACTGCATGAGTAATAAGTCAAGTACTTAGCATTTTGAATCAATTCATAACTATAACATTATATTTGTGACACTCCACCACCCGGACCAGGAACACATCGTACAGTCCTGAAGATGAAGTACACATAATACATATCTACCAAGCAATACTATAAAATAGTAAGAAATCCAACTCATAATTAGAATGGATATGAATCCCATTATTTATAACTTGTCAACATGACATATCATAATATGAAATAGAAAATGTTCATAGCAACATGATTACTTTCCACAACAAGAAGTATAATCAACAATGAAAAATCATCGAGTAGTATTACAAGGAATGTAATAATCATTCAAATCACGTTCTACATGGATTATCGTCTTTTATTCATTTGCCCTAAAACTACTTGGCTTGTACCTCACCAAGTAGAAGTCACCAAACTTGATTCTTGTGTCAATGACTCACCATCACTATCTTAGGGTTTAGCCGGCCACCCTAAGATATCAACAATAGACCCTGGCCACCTCAGGGTTGCCTAAAGAGGCTCACGTCCTCATCTCGGGTACACGAGATAGGAACCAACAAAGTAGTGTATCCCATATCATAGAATTTCACATATTTTTCATTTCACATTTCACATATTTCATTTCATCAGAGTCTATTCCATTTGGACATAGACTTTCACAATAAGGATTTAAGGTCAAAGTAAAATTCTTAGTATATTACATTTAATTTGGGTTAAGCCACATGTAATTAAAATAAAAGATAAAATACTTCATCATACTATCTTCATTAGTTTCATCTTTATCTTGCAATCACCATTAAGTACATCTTGTTCATATTGTCTCTTATACTCAGATAAGTGTACCTTGTCATTGACTACTAATGTCATTCCCATAATCAACAATGATCATTCTTAATTATATTAAAACAAATGCATTAGACTTAGATGATATTAGTAAGGCTCATTATATTCAATTGAAGTATTAATACTTTCAACTTCAACATTTGATCACATTTACAACATCATATACAAGTTCTAGATTTATCATTCATAATATTTTTAATAATAAACTTTTAGGGTTTTCAAGAATTCATTCCTTAGTTCAACATATCATAAGAATCATATCATTCAGTAATCCAATCATGACCCAAGGGTTCATTAGGGTTATTCACAAACATGGAAACCCTAGTTTCCATTTTCACACATTTCATTCATCAATCATAAGTATACATTGATTAATTGACTCATTTCATTCACTTCCTCAACACAAATCCCAATCAGGATATGTGGTTATTCAATTCCATTAACATTCAGCAATACACTTGTATCATACAATCTAGTACAATTCAAATATGATTTTACACAGGTCAATTCAATTCCAAGCATATCGGCCATTAGGCTGATTTTTAGGCAAAATTCACATGAAATAGCATAGTCATCTACCCATAAGAAAAACCCATGGATCCTCAATCAATATATTAGGAACTAATCAAGTTCCAATAAATGATAAATAATCAAAATCAGTAGAATTGGATCCCCAATATCTTTCCCAAATCAAATCCAATCACATACATGTACAAACAAGGTTTTTGATTGTTTTAGCTGGATAGAATTAGGATTTAAACATGAATACAAAGCTTAGGAGGGAGAAAAACACTCACCTCAGGTGCCAAGCACCTTAATTTCGTAGGTCAACCTCTGAATTTTTGGAAACCCAATCAAACTCTCACAAAAGAATCCAATTCTTTCTCCTCTCAACTCGGAAACCCTAGAAATGAGGATTAGAAGAGAAAGAGTGAGAAAAGGGGGAGATTTGATGTGATTTCAAATCAAACAGAGGAGGGACAGAATCTTGACATGTGAGAGAAGATTCACCATGAAATTATATGCAAAGAAGCTAAACTTACTTGATTTCATCATATATCGGATAGAGAAACCCTAGGTCAACATCTCCACCACTTTCTCTACTCAAAATCCTAGCTCTCCTCTCTATCAAGAATTTGTTTCTTGGATAGTAAGGTCGAGTTATTAGAGCTCCTTGTGTGTTAGGTTAGTGATATAGATGAATTAAGGTGCTTAGCACATTTGCAAACAAGCCCCTCAATGTATTTTTATTTTGCTCAGACTCGTTGGTCGGTTGAGTTATAAACTCGACCGAAACCACACGTTTCAGAGCTCAAACCTCATCAAAAAATTATAAAACATTAATACAATGTCTGAAATGGAGTTTTAAATATACAGTAAAAATTGTAGATCATTTTGAGTTACAAATAAATAAATAAAAATCAAATACTACACTACTATATTGCAGTCAGCAGCATGGTCGGTCGAGTTTGTCCTTCACAGAACTCGACCGACACCCCTCTCTATAGAGATCAAAAATCACCCAAAAACTACACCAATTTAAAAAAATGTTTATAATGGAGTTTAACAACTACACATAAAATTTTAGATCATTTGGATATACCAATAAAAAGATAAAATTTAATTACCACCTTGTTATATCAATCTAAAAATATGGTCGGTCGAGTTTGAAACTCGACCAATAAACAGGTCAGAACATTCTTCAAAAATTCTAATATTTTTCAAAAGTGTTCACATTTTATATATACAAATCATATCCAAATTTATTTAAATTAGAGTTACACATAAAATGCTAAAAATCATTTAGTGAGACACTATACTTGTCAAATTCTATATTCATATATCATCAAAACTCTAATTTGGGCCGATTAGGGTTTCCAAATCTTAACCCTAATTATGTGAATCAAAGTATGATTAAACCTTATCATTATATTTAAAACATAAAAAATTAAGTACCATCACTAATCAAGCTTTAAACAATGATCAACTTAGTTAAGCATACAATCATCCAAGTAAACCCTAATTAGATGACTAATTTGAAAATGGGTCATTACAAATTCTCCCCTCCTTTTAGGATTTCATCCTAAAATCCAAGAATAGATATGGAAGAATATAATATAATCTAATCATTCATATCTCTCAACATCCAGTTAGATAGACTTCCATTTTATCTTTCTTTCATATGACATCTTTTTTCTTGTTGTTGTTGTTGTATTAGATGGATATTTCATCCTATGTCATCATCATATCTCTCCTTGAGTATTATAACCAATTGAATCACAAATATTAATAATACATCATTTATCAAGATATGATTCCCATCACCTTTCACATCCTCTTTTTTAATTTTATTGTGTGTCTCATGGATTAAGATTATGACTCATTCACATATTATCATCCACATTCATCAATTTCCTTTATAAAGAAGATCATCTAGTGTGCATCTTAGTTCATAGATTTTTCTAACAATTTTAGATTTCATACTCAGACTCAAACTCATTAGAGATTATGTTCATAATCCATTAAGCTTTCATCTTTCTTATATGAAATTTCATGTTTTCCATAGGTTCCATATTGAATTATAAAATCCTTTTCTCTTTCACCATTTTATCACCATTCTTCTCTTTTTCATCATGTATCTTATTATACTACCAAACTATGTTCATATGGATACTTGGTCAGGGCATCCAGAAGAAGTATAGTCGGCAGTTCCATACTAGCTTAGCTCAATACCCAAATACTTGACCAGAGTATCTAGATACTGAGTTCAGTCAGTATGCACATCATTCAGGTTATATTCAACATCGACATTATCAATTAGTCCTAGATCCTATTCTCCCTGTAGACTCATCTAACCTAGGCTCTGATACCACATTTGTTAGGACCCACTCTTTTTATCAACATAAATACCAACCATTAGAGATAATCCCAAACCTAAATCTAGATTATTAAATAAAATAATGAATTCTCGACAAAGGTGAATAAACAATATATGAAAAAGATAGATACATTTTTTCCTTTTTCTTTGTTCACAAACTCAAAAATCAATGACACGTCTAGGACATCACATTCAAATATCACAAATCATATTCAACTCCATTAAATCCAGAATCAAATCTTGTTCTCATATGAGGTTCGGTTTACATCAGATACATGTACATTGATGAACAAACTTAATCTACAACCCATCCTGGGAAAGAGAGAGTGCAAGGACATTCTAATCTATCTAGATTATGCTATTTATATCTTTTTTGTCATGACCTCTTCGCTAGATATCATCATACCTAAAATCATTTGAAACAACCTCATGAGACTCATATAGAGCCCCACTGAGTGGATACCTCCCACTCAAGCTAGGTGCATCAATATCAAATTAAGTATAATAAAATTAACATAAACATGTAGATATTAAAAAGTCTAGCAGATAGTTCTACCATGAGTCAAATCTAGCTTACAATGGTAATCTAATCCAACAGATAAGGTAATCACTTAAACCAATTATAAATTTGAAACATCTTTTAAAGAATGTCTATGAACAAATCAATAGATACTTCTTAGTTCAGATTAAGAATCCTACCTCATGAGTAATAAGTCAAGTTCTTAGCATTTTGAATCAATACATAACTATAACATTATATTTGTGACACGCCACCATCCGAACTAGGAACACATCCCGCAGTCCTGAAGCTGAAGTACACATAATACATATCTACCAAGCAATACTATAAAATAGTAAGAAATCCAACTCATAATAAGAATGGATATGAATCCCATCATTTATAATGTCCTCATCTTGGGTACACGAGATAGGAACCAACAAAGCAGTATATCCCATATCATAGTATTTCACATATTTTTCATTCACATTTCACATTTCACATTTCACATATTTCATTTCATTAGAGTCTATTCCATCTGGACGTAGACTTTCACATCAAGGATTTACGGCCAGAGCCACTCCAGATGACTCACTCCTAAATCCTGGTGGTCTTACCTTTAAGGTCTCGATCCAAACTCCAAAAATCCTTCTCATAATTCATCGATTACTACAAGGAGATCCGTTTTGTTTCCCCAGTGTGGTCCTCAGGGGAAACTCACGGTGTTCAAGGAACCTAACTACATGTTCCATCATTTCACTTATTATTAGTCTCTTTTACTCATCTTAAAAGAATTCAAAACATCATACATCATATTTGTGTATTCTCACATAACTAGAATAACATGAAACATATCAAGTTTATCAATAAGGAAAATGATCAAAGTAAATAAATCTGTAGATTGCAACACATATGATTATTTCTATCTTCTACATCATCTTACAAAAATCAACAATAGCGGGCTTTCTGCCCGAGACATAATCTTATTGTCCAGCATTTACCCCATCAGGGTTTTATCATCATCAGTGGGCTTTCATCCCTAAACATAATCTCATTATGCAACATTTACCCTTATCAGGGTTTCTCAATGTAAGGAGTGCATATTAAATACAATTTCAACATATTCCTTATTAGTTCATTGTATATCATAGTTCTTAATAGATATTAGCAGAGACATTAGAACTAGCAATAGTAAAAGAATATAGACATCATGTATCATTCATCATATTCAAAATATATTTATCATACAACATATACTTGTTCCATCCAATCTCAATAGATGCAAATAAATTTCATGCATATACATGCATAACAGAATTAGTTCTCTTCTTCTTTTATTTCACATTCTTCATATGGGGTTATTAATCATCGCATGTTGATTATCATTTGAATTCCATCAAAACAATTCATTCTCATAGTATAAGTATTCTATCAAACAATCACAATAAAAGAACACATTCTTATAAATCTTTAAATACTTGAGTTTCACCTTTTAGTTGAATTCAACTACAGTTATATACATCTCTTAATCCCCCATTTGAGATTGTCATTCATTAGCATCATCAAACTCATCTTTTTAGGGTAAGAGTTACATTCTTAGAATCATCTACTAATTCCTATCTTTTTCCATCATTTTATACTCAGTAGTCTCAACTTCTTTCATTTCATGTTCATTACATTATCTGGACCAATATTTCTTGATTCACTTTACATACAATGCTTCTTTTCTACATAACATTTATCAAAGTACAATTCTTAGTATATTTCATTTAATTTGGGTTAAGCCACATGTAATTAAAATAAAACATAAAATACTTCATCATACTATCTTCATTAGTTTCATCTTTATTTGCAATCACCATTAAGTACATCTTGTTCATATTGTCTCTTATATTTAGATAAGTGTACCTTGTCATTGACTACTAATGTCATTCCCATAATCAACAATGATCATTCTTAATTATATTAAAACAAATGTATTAGACTTAGATGATATTAGTAAGGCTCATTATATTCAATTGAAGTATTAATACTTTCAACTTCAGCATTTCATCACATTTACAACATCATATACAAGTTCTAGATTTATCATTCATAATATTCTTAATAATAAACTTTTAGGGTTTTCAAGAAGTCATTCATTAGTTCAACATATCATAAGAATCATATCATTCAGTAATCCAATCATGACTCAAGGGTTCATTAGGGTTATTCACAAACATGGAAACCCTAGTTTCCATTTTCACACATTTCATTCATCAATCATAAGTATACATTGATTAATTGACTCATTTCATTCACTTCCTCAACACAAATCCTAATCAGGGTATGTGGTCATTCAATTCCATTAACATTCAATAATACACTTGTATCATACAATCTAGTACAATTCAAATATGATTTTACACATGTCAATTCAATTCCAAGCATATCGGCCATTGGGCTGATTTTTAGGCAAAATTAACATGAAATAGCATATTCAACTACCCATAAGAAAAACCCATGGATCCTCAATCAATATATCAGGAGCTAATAAGGTTCCAATCAATGATAAAAAATCAAAATTAGTAGAACTGGATCCCCAATATCTTTCCCAAATCAAATCCAATCACATACATGTACAAACAAGGTTTCTGATCATTTTCGTCAGATAGAATTAGGGTTTCAACATGACTACAAATCTTATAAGGGATAAAAACACTCACCTTAGGTGCCAAGCACCTTAATTTCGTAGGTCAACCTTTGAATTTTTGGAAACCCAATCAAACTCTCGTAAAAGAATCTGATTCTTTCTCCTCTCAACTCGGAAACCCTAGAAATGGGGATTAGAAGAGAAAGAGTGAGAAAAGGGGGAAATTTGATGTGATTTTGAATCAAATAGAGGAGGGACATAATCTTGACATGTCAAAGAAGATTCACCATGAAATTATATGCAAAGAAGCTAAACTTACTTGATTTCATCATATCTTGGATAGAGAAACCCTAGGTCAACATCTCCACCACTTTCTCTACTCAAAACCTTACCTCTCCTCTCTCTCAAGAATTTCATTTCTTTGACAGTAAGTACGAGTTATGATAGCTCCTTGTGTGTTAGGTTAGTGATATAGATGAATTGAGGTGCTTAGAACATTTGTAGACAAGCCCCTCAATGTATTTTTATTTTGCTCAGACTGGTTGGTCGGTTGAGTTATAAACTCGACCAAAACCACACGTTTCATAACTCAAAACTCATCGAAACATTTAACAACTTTAACCCAGTGTCTTAAATTGAATTTTTAATATACAGTAAAAAATTTAGATCATTTGGAGTTACTAATAAATAAATAAAAATAAAATACTACACTTCTATATTGCAGTCAGCAACATGGTCAGTCGAGTTTGTCTTTCACAGAATTCGACCGACACCCCTCTCTGTAGAGATCAAAAATCATCCAAAAATTACAATAATTTAATATTGTGTTTATAATAGAGTTTAATAACTACAGTTAAAATTTTATATCAATTGGATATACCAATAAAAATATAAAATTCAATTACGACACTGCTATATCAATCTGAAAATATGGTCAGTCGAGTTTGAAACTCGACCGATAAATAGGTCAGAACATTCTTCAAAAATTCTGATATTTTTCAAGAGTGTTCAAATTGTATACATCCAAATCATATCCAAATTGTATTTAAATCATATTTACACATAAAATACTAAAAACCATTTAGTGAGACATTATACTTATCAAATTCTATATTCATATGTCATCAAAATCCTAATTTGGGCCGATTAGGGTTTCCAAATCTTAACCCTAATTATGTAAATCAAAGTATGATTAAACCTTCTCATTATATTTAAAACATGAAAAAATAAGTACCATCACTAATAAAGCTTTAAACAATGATCAACTTAGTTAAGCATACAATCATCCAAGTAAACCCTAATTAGATGACTAATTTGAAAACAGGTCATTACAAATTATCCCCTCCTTTTAGGATTTCATCCCAAAATCCAAGAAAAGATATGGAAGAATATAATATCATCTAATCATTCATCTCTCTCGACATCCAGTTAGAAAGACTTCCATTTTATCTTTCTTTCAAATGACATCTTTTTTTGTTGTTGTTGTATTAGATGGATATTTCATCCTATGTCATCATCATATCTCTCCTTGAGTATTTTAAATAATTGAATCACAAATATTAATAATACATCATTTATCAAGATATGATTCACATCACCTTTCACATCCTTTTTTTATTTGATTGTGTATCTCATGGATTAAGATTATGACTCATTCACATATTATCATCCACATTCATCAATTTCCTTTATAAAGAAGTTCATCTAGTGTGCATCTTAGTGCATAGCTTTTTCTCACAATTTTAGATTTCATACTCAGACTCAAAATCATTAGAGATTATGTTCATAGTCCATTAAGCTTTCATCTTTATTATATGAAATTTCATGTTTTCCATAGGTTCCATATTGAATTATAAAATCCTTTTCTCTCACCATTTTATCGCCATTCTTCTCTTTTTCATCATGTATCTTATTATACTACCAAACTATGTTCATCTGGATATTTGGTCAGGGCATCTAGAAGAAGTATAGTCGGCAGTTCCATACTAGCTTAGCTCAATACCCAAATACTTGACCAGAGTATCTAGATACTGAGTTCAGTCAGTATGCACATCATTCAGGTTATATTCAACATTGACATTATCAATTAATCCTAGATCCTATTGTCCCTATAGACTCATCTAACCTAGGCTAACACGTTTTTCGACACCCACTCTTTTGATCAGCATAAATACCAACCATTAGAGATAATCCCAAACCTAAACCCGGATTATGAAATAAAATAATGAATTCTCGACAAAGGCGAATAAACAATATACGAAAAAGACAATATTTTTTTTCCTTTTTCTTTGTTCACAAACTCATAAATCAATGAAGCATCAAGGACATCACATTCAGATATCACAAATCATATTCAACTCCATTAAATCCAAAATGAAATCTTGTTACCATGTGTGGTTCAATTTACATCAAATACATGTACATTGATGAACAAACTTAATCTACAACCCATCTTGGGAAAGAGAGAGTACAGGGACATTCTAATCTATCTAGATTATGCTATTTATATCTTCTTTGTCATGACCTCTCCGCTGGATAGCATTATACCTAAAATCATTTGAAACAACCTCATGAGACTCATATAGAGCCCCAATGAGTTGATACCTCCCACTCAAACTAGGTACATGCATCAGCATCAGATTAAGTATAATAAACTTAACATAAACATGTAGATATTGAAAAGTCTAGCAGATATTTCTATCATGAGTCAAATCTAGCTTACAATGGTAATCTAATCCAACATATAAGGTAATCACTTAAACCAATTATAAATTTGAAACATCATTTAAAGAATATCTATGAGCAAATCAACATATACTTCTTAGTTCATATTAAGAATCCTACTGCATGAGTAATAAGTCAAGTACTTAGCATTTTGAATCAATTCATAACTATAACATTATATTTGTGACACTCCACCACCCGGACCAGGAACACATCGTACAGTCCTGAAGATGAAGTACACATAATACATATCTACCAAGCAATACTATAAAATAGTAAGAAATCCAACTCATAATTAGAATGGATATGAATCCCATCATTTATAACTTGTCAACATGACATATCATAATATGAAATAGAAAATGTTCATAGCAACATGATTACTTTCCACAACAAGAAGTATAATCAACAATGAAAAATCATCGAGTAGTATTACAAGGAATGTAATAATCATTCAAATCACGTTCTACATGGATTATCGTCTTTTATTCATTTGCCCTAAAACTACTTGGCTTGTACCTCACCAAGTAGAAGTCACCAAACCTGATTCTTGTGTCAATGACTCACCATCACTATCTTAGGGTTTAGCCGGCCACCCTAAGATATCAACAATAGACCCTGGCCACCTCAGGGTTGCCTAAAGAGGCTCACGTCCTCATCTCGGGTACACGAGATAGGAACCAGCAAAGCAGTGTATCCCATATCATAGAATTTCACATATTTTTCATTTCATATATCACATATTTCATTTCATCAGAGTCTATTCCATTTGGACATAGACTTTCACAATAAGGATTTAAGGTCAGAGCCACTCCAGATGACTCAGTCCTAAATCCTGGTGGTCGAACCTTTAAGGTCTCGATCCACACTCCAGAAATACTTCTCATAATTCATCGATTACTACAAGGAGATCCGTTTTGTTTCCCCAGTGTGGTCCTTGGGGGGAACTCACAATGTTTAGTGCACCTAACTAGATGTTCCATCATTTCACTTATTATTAGTCTCTTTTACTCCTCTTAAAAGAATTCAAAACATCATACATCATATTTGTGTATTCTCGTGTAACTAGAATAACATGAAACAGATCAAGTTTATCAATAAGGAAAATGATCAAAGTAAGAAGCACAATAAATCTATAGATTGCAACACATATGATTATTTCTATCTTCTGCATCATCTTACAACAATCATCAATAGTGGGCTTTCTGCCTGAGACATAATCTTATTGTCCAGCATTTACCCCATCAGGGTTTTATCATCATCAGTGGGCTTTCAGCCCTAAACATAATCTCATTATGCAACATTTACCCTTATCAGGGTTTCTCAATGTAACGAGTGCATATTAAATTCAATTTCAACATATTCCTTATCAGTTCATTGTATATCACAGTTCTTAACAAATATTAGCAGATGCATTAGAACTAGAAACAGTAAAAGCATATAGACATCATGTATCATTCATCATATTTAAAATATATTTATCATACAACATATATTTGTTCCATCCAATCTCAATAGATGCAAATGAATTTAATGCATATACAGGCATAACATACTTAGTTCTCTTCTTCTTTTATTTCACATTCTTCATATGGGGTTACTAATCAACACATGTTTATTATCATTTGAATTCCATCAAAATAGTTCGTTCTCATAGTATAAGCATTCTATCAAACAATCACAATACAAGAACACATTCTTATAAATCTTCAAATACTTGAGTTTCATCTTTTAGTTGAATTCAACTATAGTTATGTACATCTCTTAATCCCCGATTTGATATTGTCATTCATTAGCATCATCAAACTCATCTTTTTAGGGTAAGAGATACATTCTTAGAATCATCTACTAATTCCTATCTTTTTCCATCATTTTATACTCAGTAGTCTCAACTTCTTTCATTTCATGTTCATCACATTATCTGGACCAATCTTTCTTGATTCACTTTACATACAATGCTTCTATTCTACATAACATTTATCAAAGTAAAATTCTTATTATATTTCATTTAATTTGGGTTAAGCCATATTTAATTAAAATAAAAGATAAAATACTTC
Source organism: Alisma plantago-aquatica (assembly GCA_963693085.1). NCBI lineage: Eukaryota > Viridiplantae > Streptophyta > Magnoliopsida > Alismatales > Alismataceae > Alisma > Alisma plantago-aquatica. The sequence continues at coordinate 579,753,140 of OY856410.1, forward strand.
ATCATACTATCTTCATTAGTTTCATCTCTATCTTGCAATCACCATTAAGTACATCTTGTTCATATTGACTCTTATATTGAGATAAGTGTACCTTGTCATTGACTACTAATGTCATTCCCATAATAAAAACATGATCATTCTTAATTATATTAAAACAAATGCATTAGACTTAGATGATATTAGTAAGGCTCATTATATTCAATTGAAGTATTAATACTTTCAACTTCAGCATTTGATCACATTTACAACATCATATACAAGTTCTAGATTTATCATTCATAATATTCTTAATAATAAACTTTTAGGGTTTTCAAGAAGTCATTCCTTAGTTCAACATATCATAAGAATCATATCATTCAGTAATCCAATCACGACTCAAGGGTTCATTAGGGTTATTCACAAACATGGAAACCCTAGTTTCCAATTTCACACATTTCATTCATCAATCATAAGTATACATTGATTAATTGACTCATTTCATTCACTTCCTCAACAAAAATCCTAATCAGGATATGTGGTCATTCAATTCCATTAACATTCAATAATACACTTGTATCATACAATCTAGTACAATTCAAATATGATTTTACACATGTCAATTCAATTCCAAGCATATCGGCCATTAGGCTGATTTTTAGGCAAAATTAACATGAAATAGCATAGTCATCTATCCATAAGAAAAACCCATGGATCCTCAATCAATATATCATGAACTAATCAAGTTCCAATTAATGATAAATAATCAAAATCAGTAGAATTGGATCCCCAATATCTTTCCCAAATCAAATCCAATCACATACATGTACAAACAAGGTTTCTGATTGTTTTATCTAGATAGAATTAGGCTTTCAACATGAATACAAAGCTTACCAGGGAGAAAAATAGTCACCTTAGGTGCCAAGCACCTTAATTTCGTAGGTCAACCTTTGAATTTTTGGAAACCCAATCAAACTCTCGCAAAAGAATCCAATTATTTCTCCTCTCAACTCAGAAACCCTAGAAATGAGGATTAGAAGAGAAAGAGTGAGAAAAGGGGGAGATTTGATGTGATTTCAAATCAAATAGAGGAGGGACCTAATCTTGACATGTGAGAGAAGATTCACAATGAAATTAAATGCAAAGAAGCTAAACTTACTTGATTTCATCATATATTGGATAGAGAAACCCTAGGTCAACATCTCCAACACTTTCTCTACTCAAAACCCTAGATCTCCTCTCTCTCAAGACTTTCATTTCTTTGACAATAAGGACGAGTTATGAGAGCTCATTGTGTGTTAGGTTAGTGATATTGTTACCTGGATGATTATATGCTTAATTGGTAAACTAGGGTTTACCTGGATGATTATATGCTTAATTGGTTTGATAATTTCGTAAATCTAATTAATGATAATAATTCAATTATGATGTTTTAAACCTAATAAGAACGTTAAGTGTTCTATTGTTTGAGAAATTAGGGTTTGAGAAATATAAACCCTATTTGGCTGAAATTAGGGTTTTGATGGTACATGAGTATGGAATTTGATCAAGATAGTAGTACGGTAAATAATTTATCAGATTTTCTATGTAATTTGGATTTAATTGAAATTTGGATATAATATGTATAACTCAATCATTCATTTCAATGAAAAATTTCAGAATTTTTGGATGTCTTTTAAAAGTCATTCTCGGTAAAGATATATTTCAACCGACCATGTTGATAGAATGTTGTTCAGCAGTATATTGTTTGATTTTTATTTATTTATTGGTATATCCAAATGATCTGAAATTTTAACTGGAGATCTGACACTCAATCATAAACAACATGTAAAATTTCATAATTTTTGTATGTGATTAGACCTTATCAGTAGATGAATTATAGTAACTGACATTTCTGTAGAATTCTAGATAGCAGTGCACTATTATATTTTTTATTATTTAATGGAAGCTTGGAATGATATAAAATTTTAAAGGAAGATTTTTAACTCAATTATACATAATATACGAAATTCTCATAATTTTTTGAGGAGGTTTTATCTCTGAAATACACGAATTTACATAAACCTTTTTATGAAAGAAAAATTCAGCTAAAATAAGAGAAAGTATAGTGAGGGGTCAATGTGCAATTGACCCAAGTAGCTCAACTGCTCTATATGTTCAACCTAACACACTATCAGCTCTCCTAATTCATGATTCATATAGAGAAATTAAATCCTATAGAGAGAGGGCGAGTTAGGGTTTGAGAGGAGAAATTGATGGAGATGCTGACCTAGGGTTTTCCGGTCCGAGGAATGATGAAATCATGTAAGTTTAGCTTCTTTGCATAGACTTTAATGGTTAATCTTCTCTCACATGTCAATATTCCATCCCTCCTCTGATTTGATTCGAAATGGTGTCAAAACTTCCCCTTTTCTCACTCTTTCTTCATAATCCCTCATTTTTAGGGTTTCTGAGTTGAAAGGAAGAAGAATTGGGTGAATTTCTAGGGATTTGATATGAGATCGAGATTTTCATAGATGAGCTACATTTGTAAGGTGTTTTCACACCTTATGGTGAGTGGGAACTTCCTTTAAATAGTATATTGCACGAAAATTGGTTAAATCGTCCATAATATTTAATTGCTGGTATGCGACTACAAACCCTGAATTGTCTATTTGTTCTAAGTTGTTGCAAAATGATATGAAATGGATTCTTCATCTGTTTGGATGAGGTTTAGATGATAAAATAATATTATAAATGTATACAATACATCCTAATGAGAATTCCCTAAGTATTCGCAGAGGTTATAAGAGTAAACTAAAATATAGGGAATTTGTCTATGACTGAAATTTCTTGTATAAGTAAATAGAGAAAACTGCTTATCTAGATCCCCTTGGTTATGAATGATTGTTTATCTAAATTCATAGTACATATATGACAGATACAATCTTGGATTTCATTCAAAGTGAATAGTGTTTGTTTGATATCTCAGTAAAGAGGGTGAAACCCTATATTTGAGGAAAGTTGGATATTTACGAATAGATATAGTGAAATCCATTTGAAGGGATTTTCTTGACATGATAGACTTTATGTATTCAATGTTATTATTTATGCATGACATCCTAGTGAATAGCGTGGAAACCCAAATTCAATTCAATTCCAAGGTTTCATACATATATTGATTTTGTATGATTTGTTGATAGTAGTCTTTATTCAATGAATGTTTATGTCGCATGAAATCTTTATGGGAGCCATGTGAATAAGTCGTTTCCTAGTGAGAAGTGACAATATGTGTGATGGCCTTGTGATCCATGAGAATACTTGTACAACTAGTGAAATGAATACCTTGGTCTAAGGACCTAGAGGTAATGGTTACCTGTTATAGAGGTAACAATGCTATGTGATGATCTAAGGGTTTGAATACCCAGATCCAGTAATCATGATAATGATGTGAAGGGATGAGAATTCCCAGTAATGTGATAAGGGGTTGAGATCTCAGGTATCATGTGTTTTAAAGATTTGAAAAGTACTTGATAGATGTATTACACCTTTCTTTGTAGCATTTATGGTGATTAAATGAAACCCTAAGGGTAGGGTGTTCAATGAATCAAGTATTATGATATCAATGTTCTCAGTTATTATTAATAATTCTTGTCATGATAAGTAATTAACTCTTAATTCACAACTCAAGATTTGGGTTGATATGCACGATTCTAGTGTGTATGTGCCAAGTGGACATGAAATATGTTTATTTAAGAATTTTAGTCTGCCTACATGTATAGTATGTTGATTACTCAGTATATTACAGTGTTTTGAATATACTACTCTGCCAAGTTTAGAATGATATACATCTTGTATTATAACTTCAAATAAGTAGATGTGACACCATAGAGATACCAAAGTCAAGTATAAGTAAGAGAAGGGTACAATGTAGAAAGAGCTTTCCAAGAATAATAAAATAATAGACTTAGGAGCCTTGAACACCGTAGAACCCCTATGTGAGGTATGTGCCTTAGGAGTGAAATGACCTAACCCTGGCAGCATCTAGTATAGGGGGGTCAGAACGTGCTATCAGGTGGCACGGGGGACAAAGCCCTAGTGGAAGTTTCCTTAAATTATAGTTAGCAGTGTCCAACATCAACCAGAAGTCTTGGTGGCACTAGAGTACAGAAAAGCCAAGAGATGGATTGACTCTCTGCTTGTGTGCTCAGGTTAGAGGAGGAGTCCAGATTAGGCCAGAGAGCCATTTCCCTATTGTAAACCAGGAGAGTAGTCAGACTTAGCATTTCCCCGGTGTGTCCGCTAAGTCTTGTACGATGTGATCGTAGTGCACTGTGAGTCTTCATATGTAGAGTACACTGCATACGATCAGGGCATAATAAAATGAATGAGAGGTCAAACAAGTGTGTAAAGTTATTCAATTATTCTTTGTATGTTTCTGAATTATTAGTTCTCTTTATGATCAATCAAGCATTTCATATATTGATTCACTCTTATAGATATTTAGAGTATCCTGTCATATTTATGATTGTCAATTATTAGACTCTCTAAAGCTTTCTACTGTTATAATTGATATCAATTGCTCAAAAGTATATTTGTAACTATATCAGTGCTTTAGATTGTTTCTTTGAAGTACTCATTCACTGAGTGAGTAGGCTCACCCCTCTACTCAAAATTTTTAGGGAAATCACATGGACTTGAAGAAGATATCATTGCATCAGAGTAGATCTGCCACAAGAGTTAAGTCTGAGTATAGTTAAGTTCAGCCGGTCCCTGTCACTCTAGGTCCTTGTATAGATCTGAGAGAGAGTTGTAAATGATGTTTTGTATGTTTGTTTCCTTAATAGGAGAGAATGCAAATGATTGTCATGTCGTATGTACATGGAAGTGTGAGAAACATAATGAATGTATGGATGTGTATCATTAATACTGAGATTATATTAGAGAAATAAAAGTTGCATTCTCTTGTAAAGTTAGTTTATGTAGTTCAATGCGAGAAAACAAAGAGTTTGAAAAAGAATAAAAAGATAAGGGAGATCCTTGTATTACGTTAAATCCTCAATTTAAACCCTAATCTCATGATTAGTGGTAATTGTGAGATTGGGGTGTAACAGCTTTGGTATCATACTTAGACTGAGTTGTTAGGGACCATTAGGTTAGTAAGTTAGAGTCATAAGTGTGGAAGATAGGAAATGTTATGATGTTAGCTCTGGGGATTTGAGTATTTGGATGTCCTGCTCGATATTTGAGTACTTGGATCAACCAGTATCAAGCTACTCTTACTATTCTTTCATGTATACCATGGCCAGGTATACAGTGGAAGGATGGTCTAGAGAGGAACCCTAGAAATATTAGGGTTAGAAACAAGATAAGTAACATGAATTAAGAGCATAAATATAAAATGAGATAGAACTTTATTTTCATATTGTTGCTTTATTGGAGATGAATAGAAAAGATCTTATATGTTTGAATTCATATATTTAGTATTTTAAAATATATATGGGTCTTTAAGATTTGTTGTACACTATGCAGTTGTAGCATTTATTGATTACATTCTTTGTATCAAGTAGACTAGAAATGATCTTCGAATGAGCTTTCTTAAGTGGATAAGTTTTCTTAAACACATTTGAGATGAATAGGAGTTGAGTAATCCTAAGTAGCTCTTGGCTTTAGGACTACAGGTTTGGCCTGGTCTGGATGGAAGGATGCATTACTGGGATCTAATGACTCCTATTAGTAACATAACAAGAGTAAATGCTGGATAGATTAGATCCAAATTCTAGTATGAATGTATATACTCTAAGATTTTGAAGTATAAGGGAAAGTCTGGGATAACTAAGAATCAGTTGGAACTGATATCTGAGATCCAACTTTGGGGCCTCATATGAGAAACCCTTAATTGGGAATAAAGGAACATGACATAAGGTTCAGATTAAGTTTAATTATTAGTATTATATGAAATATGGAAAAGATATGATAAAAGTATGTAAGGGGCCAAGATAGTAAGAATCAATCATGAGGAATGGATTATATAACCGAGTATAATGTTTTTATGTACACTAAAGCAAAGGGAAAATAGAAGAAAAGAGCTAAGTATACAATAAGTACATAGAAGTGAAGAGTTTTTAGAAGAGTTAAAGTGAAGAGAACTAGATGAGCATGTAAATCATAAAACTAGGATAAGAAATTTAGTTGAAACAAAGAAAATGTTGGAAATAATGAGCTTGATTAAGGAATGAGGGTTATGATATAATTGAGAGCATGGAATGTATACATTTATTAATAAGTTTAATACATTCATCCTTACTTACTTTGGATTCTAAGTCTTTATAGAACAACAAACTAGTTTCTAAAAGAAGAACAAAAGTGTAACTAAATAAATGAATAAGTCATACAAAGGTAGACTATATTCAGGAAGGAAAACTTGATTGAAAGAGAAACTATGTTTCACCCATGCATTATTCATTTGATTTAAAATGAAGGATATGTAATGTATTAAAAATGAGTTGAAACTAGTAGAGAGATTATTGATTTAGAATTTCAACTTCACATTAGTAGAAGGATAAAAGGAAATATATGAAACATGGTATACTTGATCATACACATAAAAGAAGCAACATGATCATAAGAGAAAACTAGAAGTTAAAGATGACATGTGGAATAGTAGTATATGGTAAGGGGATTATGGAAAGTAAAGAAGGGTTTGAAACATAATGGAGTAATATAGATTATAAAAGGAAGAGGTTGCTAGATTTAAGAAAGTGATAATTAGTCAAGTATCCTTGTTGATAATTAATTAAACCTACATATGAGAAATGTATTATTGAATGTTTGAAGATAAGAATCTAAGTCTAGAAATCATCTTCTCTTCCACATATTCCTTAATGAGAGCAATGTGGGAATGAAGTGATAAGAAAATGAATCATATATGATGCATAACCACCGTGGTAGAGACATCTAGTGAATGTAATAATGACACACAATATGATGATGAAACCCTAGCAGGGTAATTGAGAATGTAATCTATTTGAATGGCCAAGTAAGAGAAAGGAAATTCAATTGATAAGATAAAAAAGACTTTAGTAAAACTTGTGAGATCCAAAGTTTGACTTTCAAATTAAGGGAGAAAAGTTACACACAATAGCGTCATGCTACTAATAAGGACCAAACCCTAGAATGTTTATAGTTGTAGTAGTTCAAGGGTTGTCACTAGTGATTTGACCTTGAATACTAGCATCTCTATAAAACAAGATCATGTGATTTGCACTATGAGAAGGAAATTGGCACTGATAGTAATCCTAGCTAATCTGAAAGGTTAGCTAATCTGAAAGGTTGATGAACAATATGAAAATTATTCAAAGCAAGGGGTAAGAAACAAATTTGAAATGTAACAAGTGTGTTTTGAACAAAAGAAGAAGTGCAATATGTGCAAAGTGTAATATAAAACAAATTCTTGTAGTGATATTAAGAATGATGAATAATCTATTATTAGCTTGTATGTTTCAATTTTAGGGATGTTTATTCTACATGATTAAAATGAGAAGGATAAGTAGCAAAAAGTAAGTAGTAGTGAATGAGGAGAGAGATGAGAGAAAATAATGGCTTTTAGTAATATGTGAATTTGTTTTTAGAAGTATAAATTGTTGAATGTATATTAAGGGATGTAAATTGGTTTTACATATGATTTCAGTGTACATGTGCAAGCAATATGTTAATTAATGGTGTCTGATAGTTGTAGTCATTCACACCGGTAATCCATCTTAGTATTGTACAATTGTTGTTGAATATAGTCTTCCAACTTCAAGACTATTTTTCTATTTGAGTAGCATAATAGTAAAATTTCAAAACAACATGGTGAACTATGTTTTGTGATTTAGAGGTAATACATAACAATAGTGCATATTGAGTCGTATGAATTGAGATAGTTGGATCGGATTATCAATGTTGAGGTAACACCTCAAGAGTATGAAAATATTGAAATGGTTGTTTCTTTCTCTATCATATGATTGATTGTGATATAGAGAATTCATTTGTTATCATTGAGAAGTCATGATTTAACATGTTGTGATTAGAAAAGAAATAAATGACTTAATGTTGAAAATTGCATTCAAGTATGAAATATAAGAATATAATGACATGTAAGATTTCATAAGCTTAAAATAAACCTTGAAAGTACTTTTCTTGCACGTTTATGTTTCGTGGACAAAACCTTTTAAAGGGGGGATTGTTATGACAGTATTCGAGCTTAATTGGTAAACTAGGGTTTACCTAGATGATTATATGCTTAATTGGATTGATCATTTCTTAAATCTAATTAATGATGCTAATTCAATTATGATGTTTTAAACCTAATAAGAATGTTAAGTGTTCTATTGTTTGAGAAATTAGGGTTTGAGAAATATAAACCCTAGTTGGCTGAAATTAGGGTTTTGATGGTACATGAGTATGGAATTTGATCAAGATAGTAGTACGGTAAATAATTTATCATATTTTCTATGTAATTTGGATTTAATTGAAATTTGTATATAATATGTATAACTCAATCATGCATTTCAGTGAAAAATTTCAGAATTTTTGGATGTTTTTTAAAAGTCATTCCCGGTCAAGATATATTTCAACTGACCATGCTGACAGAATGTTGTTTAGCAGTATATTTCTTGATTTTTATTTATTGGTAAATCCAAATGATTTGAAATTTTAATTGGAGATCTGAAACTCAATCATAAAAAACATTTTTGTAACTGACATTTTTGTAGAATTCTGGATAGAAGTGCACTATTAGATTTTAATTATTTAATGGAAGTGTGGAATGATATCAATTTCTAAATAATGATTTTGAATTCAATTATACATAATATACGAAATTTTCATAATTTTTTGAGGAGGTTTGATCTCTGAAATACACAAATTTACAGAAACCTTTTTATGACAGAAAAATTCAGCTAAAATAAGAGAAAGTATAGTGAGGGGTCAATGTGCAATTGAGCCAAGCAGCTCAATTGCTCTATATGGTCAACCTAACACACTATCAGCTTTCATAATTCTTGATTCATTCCAGAGAAATGAAATCCTAGAGAGAGAGGGAGAGTTAGGGTTTCATAGGAGAAATTGATGGAGATGCTGACCTAGGGTTTTGCGGTCCGAGGAATGATGAAATCATGTAAGTTTAGATTCTTTACATAGACTTTAATGGTGAATCTTATCTCACATGTCAATATTCCGTCCCTCCTTTGATTTGATCCAAAATGGTGTCAAAACTTTCCTTTTCTCACTCTTTCTTCATAATCCCTCATTTTTAGGGTTTCCGAGTTGAAAGGAAGAAGAATTGGGTGAATTGCTAAGGATTTGATATGAGATCGAGATTTTCATGGATGAGCTACATTTTAAATGTGTTTTCACACCTTAGGGTGAGTGGGAACTTCCTTTAAATAGTATATTGCATGAAAATTTCTTAAATCATCCATAATCTTTAATTGTTGGTATGCGACTACAAACACTGAATTGTATATTTGTTCTAAGTTGTTGCAAAATGATATGAAATGGATTCTTCCTCTGTTTGGATGAAGTTCAGATGATAAAATCATATTAGAAATGTATACAATACATCCTAATGAGAATTCCCTAAGTATTCACAGAGGTAATAAGAGTAAACTAAAATATAGGGAATTTGTCTATGACTGAAATTTGTTGTATAAGTAAATAGTGAAAATTGCTTATCTAGATCCCCTTAGTTATGAATGATTGTTTATCTAAATTCATAGTACATATATGTCAGATACTATCTTGGATTTCATTCCAAGTGAATAGTGTTTGTTTGATATCTCAGTAAAGAGGGTGAAACCCTAGATGTGAGGAAAGTTGGATATTTGTGAATAGATATCGTGAAATCTATTTGAAGGGATTTTCTTGACATGATAGACTTTATTTATTCAATATTATTATTGATGCATGATATTATAGTGAATAGCGTGGAAACCCAAATTCAATTCAGTTCCAGGTTTCATACATATATTGATTTTGTATGGTTTGTTGATAGTAGTCTTGATTCAATGAATGTTTATGTCGCATGAAATCTTTATGGGAGCCATGTGAATAAGGTGTTGCCTAGTGAGAGGTGACAAGATGTGTGATAGCCTTTTTATCCATGAGAATACTTGTACAACCTGTGAAATGAATACCATGGTCTAAGGACCTAGAGGTAATGGTTACATGTTACAGAGGTAACAATGTTATGTGATGATGTAAGGGTTTGAATACCCAGATCCAGTAATCATGATAATGATGTGAAGGGATGATAATTCCCAGTAATGTGATAAGGGGTTGAGATCTCAGGTATCATGTGTTTTAAAGATTTGAAAAGTACTTGATAGATGTATTACACCTTTCTTTGTAGCATTTGTGGTGATTAAATGAAACCCTAAGGGTAGGGTGTTCAATGAATCATGTATTATGATATCAATGTTCTCAGTTATTATTAATAATTCTTGTCATGATAAGTAATTAACTCTTAATTGAGTTATGAGATGCATAACTCAAGATTTGGGTTGATATGCACGATTCTAGTGTGTATGTGCCAAGTGGACATGAAATATTTTTATTTAAGAATTTTAGTATGCCTACATGTATAGTTGTTGATTACTCAGTATATTACAGTGCTTTGAATATACTGCTCTGTCAAGTTTAGAATGATATACATCTTGTATTATAACTTCAAATAAGTAGACGCGACACCATAGAGATACCAGAGTCAAGTACAAGTAAGAGAAGGGTACAATGTAGAAAGAGCTTTCTAAGAATAATAAAATAATAGACTTAGGAGCCTTGAACACCGTAAAACCCCTATGTGAGGTATGCGCCTTAGGGGTGAAATGACCTAACCCTGACAACATCTAGTATATTGGGTCAGAACGTGCTATCAGGTGGCACGGGGGACAAAGCCCTAGTGGAAGTCTCCTTAAATTATAGTTTGCAGTTTCCAACATCAACCAGAAGTCTTGGTGGCACTAGAGTATAGAAAAACCAAGAGATGGCTTGACTCTCCACCTGTGTACTCAGGTTAGAGGAGGAGTCCAGATTAGGCCAGAGAGCCATTTCCCTATTGCAGACCAGGAGAGTATTCAGACTTAGAATTTCTTGGGTGTGTCTGCTAAGTCTTGTACGGTGTGATCGTAGTGCACTATGAGTCTTCATATTTAGAGTACACTACATATGATCAGGGCATCATAAAATGAATGAGAGATTAAACAAGTGTGTACAGTTATTCAATTATTCTTTGTATGTTTCTGAATTATTAGTTCTCTTTATGATCAATCAAGCATTTCATATATTGATTCACTCTTATAGACATTTAGAGTATCCTGCCATATTTATGATTGTCAATTATTAGACTCTCTAAAGCTTTCTACTTTTATAATTGATATCAATTGCTCAAAAGTATATTTGTAATTATATCAGTGCTTTAGACTATTTCTTTGAAGTACTCATTCCTTGAGCGAGTAGGCTCACCCCTCTACTCAAAATTTTTAGGGAAATCACATGGACTTGAAGAAGATATCATTGCATCAGAGTAGATCTGCCGCAAGAGTTAAGTCTGAGTATAATTAAGTTCAGTTGGTCCCTGTCACTCTAGGTCCTTGTATAGATTTGAGAGAGAGAGTTGTAAATGATGTTTTATATGTTAGTTTCCTTAATAGGAGAGAATGCAAATGATTGTCATGTCGTATGTACATGGAAGTGTGAGAAACATAATGAATGTATGGATGTGTCTCATTAATGTTGAGATTATATTAGAGAAATAAAAGTTTAATTCTCTTGTAAAGTTAGTTTCTGTAGTTCAATGCGAGAAAACAAAGAGTTTGAAAAAGAAGAAAAAGTTAAGGGTGTCTTTGTATTACGTTAAATCCTCAATTTATACCCTAATCTCATGATTAGTGATAATTGTGAGATTGAGGTGTAACAACTTTGGTATCAGAGCTTAGGCTGAGTTGTCAGGGACCATTAAGTTAGTAAGTTAGAGTTATAAGTGTGGCAGATAGGAGATGTTATGTTGTTAGCTTTGGGGATTTGAGTATTTGGATATTCTAGCTCGGTATCTGAGTACTTGGATCAACCAGTATCAAGCTACTCTGTCTATTCTTTCATGTATACCCTGGCCAGGTATACAGTGGAAGGATGGTCTAGGGAGGAACCCTAGAAATATTAGGGTTAGAAACAAGATAAGTAACATGAATTAAGAGCATAAATATAAAATGAGATAGAACTTTCTTTTCATATTGTTGTTTTATTGGAGATGAATAGAAAAGCTCTTATATGTTTGAATTCAGATATTTAGTATTTTGAAATATATATGGGTCTTTAAGATTTGCTGTACACTATGTAGTTGTAGCATTTATTGATTACATTCTCTGTATCAAGTAGACTATAAATGATCTTTGAATGAGATTTCCTAAGTGGATAAGTTTTCTTCCACACATTTGAGATGAATAGGAGTTGAGTAATCCTAAGTAGCTATTGGCTTCAGGACTGCAGGTTTGGCCTGGTCTGGATGGCAGGATGCATTACTGGGATCTAATGGATCCTATTAGTAACATAACAAGAGTAAATGCTGGATAGATTAGATCCAAATTCTAGTATGAATGTATATACTCTAAGATTTTAAAGTATAAGGGAAAGATTGGGATAACTAAGAATCAGTTGGAACTGATATCTGAGATCCAACTTTGGGGCCTCATATGAGAAACCCTTAATTGGGAATAAAGGAACATGACATAAGGTTCAGATTAAGTTTAATTATTAGTATTATATGAACTCTAAATATGAAATATGGAAAAGATATGAGAAAAGTATGTAAGGGGCCAAGATAGTAAGAATCAATCATGAGGAATAGATTATATAACCGAGTATAATGTTTTTATGTACTCCAAAGCAAAGGGAAAATAGAAGAAAAGAGCTAAGTATACAATAAGTACATAGAAGTTAAGAGTCTTTAGAAGAGTTAAAGTGAAGAGAACTAGATGAGCATGTAAATCATAAAATTAGGATAAGAAACTTAGTTGAAACAAAGAGAAATGTTGGAAATAATGAGCTTGATTACGGAATTAGGGTTATGATATAATTGAGAGCATGGAATTTATACCTTTATTAATAAGTTTAATACATTCATCCTTACCACCTTTGGATTCTAAGTCTTTATAGAACAACAAACTAGTTTCTAAAAGAAGAACAAAAGTGTAACTAAATAAATGAATAAGTCATACAAAGGTAGACTATATTTAGGAAGGAAAAACTTGATTGAAAGAGAAACTATGTTTCACCCATGCATGAGTCGTTTGATTTAAAATGAAGGATATGTAATGTATTAAACATGAGTTGAAACTAGTAGAGAGATTATTGATTTAGAATTTCAACTTCACATTAGTAGAAGGATAAAAGGAAATATATGCAACATGGTATACTTGATCATACACATAAAAGAAGCAACATGATCATAAGAGAAAACTAGAAGTTAAAGATGACATGTGGAATAGTAGTATATGGTAAGAGGATTATGGAAAGTAAAGAAGGGTTTGAAACATAATGGAGTAATATAGATTATAAAAGGAAGATGTTGCGAGATTTAAGAAAGTGCTAATTAGTCAAGTATCCTTGTTGATAATTAATTAAACCTACATATGAGAAATGTATTATTGAATGTTTGAAGATAAGAATTCTAAGTCTCAAAATCATATTCTCTTCCACATATTCCTTAATGAGAGCAATGTGGGAATGAAGTGATAATAAAATGAATCATATATTATGCATAACCACTGTGGTAGAGACATCTAGTGAATGTAATAATGACACACAATATGATGATGAAACCCTAGCAGGGTAATTGAGAATGTAATCTATTTGAATGGCCAAGTAAGAGAAATGAAATTCAATTGATAAGATAAAGAAGACTTTAGTAAAACTTGTGAGATCCAAAGTTTTACTTTAAAATTGAGGGAGAAAAGTTACACACAACAAAATCATGCTACTGATAAGGACCAAACCCTAGAATTTTTAGAGTTGTAGTAGTTCAAGGGTTGTCACTAGTGATTTGACCTTGAATACTAGCATCTCTATAAAACAAGATCATGTGATTTGCACTATGAGAAGTAAACTAGCATTGATAGTAATCCTAGCTAATCTAAAAGGTTGATGAACAATATGAAAATTATTCAGAGCAAGGGGTAAGAAATAAATTTGAAATGTAACAAGTGTTTTTTGAACAAATGAAGAAGTGCAAGATGAGCAAACTGAAATATAAAACAAATTCTTGCAGTGATATCAAGAATGATGAATAATCTATTCTTAGCTTGTATGTTTCAATTTTAAGGATGTTTATTCTACATGATTAAAATGAGAAGGATAAGTAGCAAAAAGTAAGTAGTAGTGAATGAGGAGAGATATGAGAGAAAATAATGGCTTTTAGTAATATGTGAATTTGTTTTTAGAAGTATAATTTGTTGAAGGTATATTAAGGGATGTAAATTGGTTTATATATGATTTCAGTGTACATGTGCAAGCAATATGTTAATTAAAGGTGTCTGATAGTTGTAGTCATTCATACCAGTAATCCATCTTAGTATTGTATAATTGTTGTTGAATATAGTCTTCCAACTCAAGACTATTTTGCTATTTGAGTAGCCTAATAGTAAAAATTCAAAACAACATGGTGAACTCTCTTTTGTGATTTAGAGGTAATACATAAAAATAGTACATATTGAGTCGTATGAATTGAGATAGTTGGATCAGATTATCAATGTTGAGGTAACACATCAAGAGTATGAAAATATTGAAATGGTTGTTTCTTTCTCTGTCCTATGATTGATTGTGATATAGAAAATTCATTTGTTATCATTGAGCAGTCATGATTTAACATGTTGTGATTAGAAAAGAAATAAAGGATTTAATGTTGAAAATTGCATTCAAGTATGAAATATAAGAATATAATGACATGTAAGATTTCAGAAGCTTAAAATAAACCTTGAAAGTACTTTTCTTGAACATTCATGTTTCGGGGACGAAACCTTTTAGGGGGGGGAGAATTGTTATGACCGTATCCGAGCTTAATTGGTAAACTAGGGTTTACCTGGATGATTATATGCTTAATTGGATTGATCATTTCTTAAATCTAATTAATGATGATCATTCAATTATGATATTTTAAACCTAATAAGAACGTTAAGTGTTCTATTGTTTGAGGAATTAGGGTTTGAGAAATATAAACCCTAGTTGGCTGAAATTAGGGTTTTGATGGTACATGAGTATGGAATTTGATCAAGATAGTAGTACGGTAAATAATTTATCATATTTTCTATGTAATTTGGATTTAATTGAAATTTGTATATAATATGTATAACTCAATCATGCATTTTAGTGAAAATTTTCAGAATTTTTGAATGTTTTTAAAAATTCATTCTCGATCAAGATATATTTCAACTGACAATATATGTTGTGAGAATGTTGTTTAGCAGTATATTATTTGATTTTTATTTATTTATTGGTAAATCCAAATGATATGAAATTTTAAGTGGAGATCTGAAACTCAATAGTAAAAAACATGAAAAATTTTCATAATTTTTGGATGCGATTAGACCTTATCAGTAGACAAATTATAGTAACTGACATTTCTATAGAATTCTGGATAGCAGTGCACTATTAGATTTTTAATTATTTAATGGAAGCTTGGAATGATATCAAATTTTAGAGTAATATTTTTAACTCAATTATAGATAATATACGAAATTCTCATAATTTTTGAGGTTTGATCTCTGAAATACACGAATTTACAGAAACCTTTTTATGACAAAAACTTTCTGCTAAAATAAGAGAAAGTATAGTGAGGGGTCAATGTGCAATTGACCCAAACAGCTCAATTGCTCTATATGGTCAACCTAACACACTATCATCTCTCATAATTCATGATTCATTCCAGAGAAATGAAATCCTAGAGAGAGAGGGAGAGTTAGGGTTTGAGAGGAGAAATTGATGGAGATGTTGACCTAGGGTTTTGCGGTCCGAGGAATGATGAAATCATGTAAGTTTATATTCTTTGGATAGAATTTAATGATGAATCTTCTCTCACATGTCAAGATTCCGTCCCTCCTTTTATTTGATCTGAAATGGTGTCAAAACTTCCCCTTTTCTCACTCTTTCTTCATAATCCCTCATTTTTAGGGTTTCCGAGTTGAAAGGAAGAAGAATTGGGTGAATTGCAAGGGATTTCATATGAGATTGAGATTTCCATGGATGAGCTACATTTTTACGGTGTTTTCACACCTTAGGGTGAGTGGGAACTTCCTTTAAACAATATATTGCACGAAAATTGGTTAAATCATCCATAATCTTTAATTGTTGGTATGCGACTACAAACCCTGAATTGTGTATTTGTTCTAAGTTGTTGCTAAATGATATGAAATGGATTCTTCCTCTGTTTGGATGAAGTTCAGATGATAAAATCATATTATAAATGTATATAATACATCCTAATGATAATTCCCTCAGTATTCACAGAGGTTATAAGAGTAAACTGAAATATAGGGAATTTGTCTATGACTGAAATTTGTTGTATAAGTAAATAGTGAAGATTGCTTATCTAGATCCTCTTGGTTATGAATGATTGTTTATCTAAATTCATAGTACATATATGTCAGATACTATCTTGGATTTCATTCAAAGTGAATAGTGTTTGTTTGATATCTCAGTGAAGAGGGTGAAACCCTAGATGCGAGGAAAGTTGGATATTTGTGAATAGATATCGTGAAATCTATTTGAAGGGATTTTCTTGACATGATAGAATTTATTTATTCAATGTTATTAATGATGCATGATATCCTATTGAATAGAGTGGAAACCCAAATTCAATTCAGTTCCAAGGTTTCATACATATATTGATTTTGTATGATTTGTTGATAGTAGTCTGTATTCAATGAATGTTTATGTCGCATGAAATCTTTATACGAGCCATGTGAATAAGTCGTTGCCTAGTGAGAGGTGACAAGATGTGTGATGGCCTTGTGAGCCATGAGAATACTTATACAACCAGTGAAATGAATACCTTGGTCTAAGGACCTAGAGGTAATGGTTACCTGTTACAAAGGTAACAATGCTATGTGATGATCTAAGGGTTTGAATACCCAGATCTAGTAATCATGATAATGATGTGAAGGGATGAGAATTACCAGTAATGTGATAAGGGGTTGAGATCTCATGCATCATGTGTTTTAAAGATTTGAAAAGTACGTGATAGATGTATTACACCTTTCTTTGTAGCATTTGTGGTGATTAAATGAAACCCTAAGGGTAGGGTGTTCAATGAATCAAGTATTATGATATCAATGTTCTCAGTTATTATTATTAATTCTTGTCATGATAAGTAATTAACTCTTAATTGAGTTATGAGATGCACAACTCAAGATTTGGGTTGATATGCACGATTCTAGTGTGTATGTGCAAAGTGGACATGAAATATGTTTATTTAAGAATTTTAGTCTGCCTACATGTATAGTATGTTGATTACTCAGTATATTACAGTGTTTTGAATATACTTCTCTGCCAAGTTTAGAATGATATACATCTTGTATTATAACTTCAAATAAGTAGACGCGACACCATAGAGATACCAGAGTCAAGTATAAGTAAGAGAAGGGTACAATGTAGAAAGAGCTTTCTAAGAATAATAAAATAATAGACTTAGGAGCCCTGAACACCGTAGAACTCCTATGTGAGGTATGCGCCTTAGGGGTGAAACGACCTAACCCTGGCAGCATCTAGTATACGGGGGTCAGAACATGCTATCAGGTGGCATGGGGGACAAAGCCCTAGTGGAAGTCTCCTTAATTTATAGTTTGCAGTGTCCAACATCAACCAAAAGTCTTGGTGGCACTAGAGTATAGAAAAGCCAAGAGATGGCTTGACTCTTCGCCTGTGTGCTCAGGTTAGAGGAGGAGTCCAGATTAAACCAGAGAGCCATTTCCCTATTGTAGACCAGGAGAGTAGTCAGACTTAGCATTTCCCGGGTGTGTCTGCTAAGTCTTGTACGGTGTGATCGTAGTGCACTATGAGTCTTCATATGTAGAGTACATTGCATATGATCCGGGCATAATAAAATGAATGAGAGGTCAAACAAGTGTGTAAAGTTATTCAATTATTCTTTGTATATTTCTGAATTATTAGTTCTCTTTATGATCAATCAAACATTTCATATATTGATTCACTCTTATAGATATTTAGAGTATCCTACCATATTTATGATTGTCAATTATTAGACTCTCTAAAGCTTTCTGCTTTTATAATTGATATTAATTGCTCAAAAGTATATTTGTAATTATATCAGTGCTTTAGACTATTTCTTTGAAGTACTCATTCACTGAGCGAGTAGGCTCACCCTCTACTCAAAAAGTTTAGGGAAATCACATGGACTTGAAGAAGATATCATTGCATCAGAGTAGATCTGCCGCAAGAGTTAAGTCTGAGTATAATTAAGTTCAGTTGGTCCCTGTCACTCTAGGTCCTTGTATAGATCTGAGAGAGAGAGTTGTAAATGATGTTTTATATGTTAGTTTCCTTAATAGGAGAGAATGCAAATGATTGTCATGTCGTATGTACATGGAAGTGTGAGAAACATAATGAATGTATGGATGTGTGTCATTAATGTTGTGATTATATTAGAGAAATAAAAGTTTAATTCTCTTGTAAAGTTAGATTCTGTAGTTCAATGCGAGAAAACAAAGAGTTTGAAAAAGAAGAAAAAGTTAAGGGTGTCTTTGTATTACGTTAAATCCTCAATTTATACCCTAATATCATGATTAGTGGTAATTGTGAGATTGAGGTGTAACAACTTTGGTATCAGAGCTTAGGATGAGTTGTCAGGGACCATTAAGTTAGTAAATTTGAGTCATAAGTGTGGCAGATAGGAGATGTTATGTTGTTAGCTTTGGGGATTTGAGTATTTGGATATCCTGGCTCGGTATCTGAGTACTTGGATCAACCAATATCAAGCTACTCTGACTATTCTTTCATGTATACCCTGGCCAGGTATACAGTGGAAGGATGGTCTAGGGAGGAATCCTAGAAATATTAGGGTTAGAAACAAGATAAGTAACATGAATTAAGAGCATAAATATAAAATGAGATAGAACTTTCTTTTCATATTGTTGTTTTATTGGAGATGAATAGAAAAGCTCTTATATGTTTGAATTCAGATATTTAGTATTTTGAAATATATATGGGTCTTTAAGATTTGATGTACACTATGTAGTTGTAGCATTTATTGATTACATTCTTTGTATCAAGTAGACTATAAATGATCTTTGAATGAGATTTCCTAAGTGGATAAGTTTTCTTCCACACATTTGAGATGAATAGGAGTTGAGTAATCCTAAGTAGCTCTTGGCTTCAGGACTGCAGGTTTGGACTGGTCCGGATGGCAGGATGCATTACTGGGATCTAATGACTCCTATTAGTAATAAAATAAGAGTAAATGCTGGATAGATTAGATCCAAATTCTAGTATGAATGTATATACTCTAAGATTTTGAAGTATAAGGGAAAGATTGGGATAACTAAGAATCAGTTGGAACTGATATCTGAGATCCAACTTTGGGGCCTCATATGAGAAACCCTTAATTGGGAATAAAGGAACATTACATAAGGTTCAAATTAAGTTTAATTATTAGTATTATATGAACTCTAAATATGAAATATGGAAAAGATATGAGAAAAGTATGTAAGGGGCCAAGATAGTAAGAATCAATCATGAGGAATGGATTATATAATTGAGTATAATGTTTTTATGTACTCTAAAGCAAAGGGAAAATAGAAGAAAAGAGCTAAGTATACAATAAGTACATAGAAGTGAAGAGTCTTCAGAAGATTTAAGTGAAGAGAACTATATGAGCATGTAAATCATAAAACTAGGATAAGAAACTTAGTTGAAACAAAGAGAAATGTTAGAAATAATGAGCTTGATTAAGGAATGAGGGTTATGATATAATTGAGAGAATGGAATGTATACCTTTATTAATAAGTTTAATACAATCATCCTTACTACCTTTAGATTCTAAGTCTTTATAGAACAACAAACTAGTTTCTAAAAGAAGAACAAAAGTGTAACTGAATAAATGAATAAGCCATACAAAGGTAGACTATATTCAAGAAGGAAAATCTTGATTGAAAGAGAAACTATGTTTCACCCATGCATGAGCCGTTTGATCTAAAACGAAGGATATGTAATGTATTAAACATGAGTTGAAACTAGTAGAGATATTATTGATTTAGAATTTCAACTTCACATTAGTAGAAGGATAAAAGGAAATATATGCAACATAGTATACTTGATCATACACATAAAAGAAGCAACATGATCATAAGAGAAAACTAGAAGTTAAAGATGACATGTGGAATAGTAGTATAAGGTAAGAGGATTATGGAAAGTAAAGAAGATTTTGAAACATAATGGAGTAATATAGATTATAAAAAGAAGAGGTTGTGAGATTTAAAAAAGTGCTAATTAGTCAAGTATCCTTGTTGATAATTAATTAAACCTACATATGAGAAATGCATTATTGAATGTTTGAAGATAAGAATTCTAAGTCTCAAAATCATCTTCTCTTCCACATATTCCTTAATGAGAGCAATGTGGGAATGAAGTGATAAGAAAATGAATCATATATGATGCATAACCACCGTGGTAGAGACATCTAGTGAATGTAATAATGACACACAATATGACGATGAAACCCTAGCAGGGTAATTGAGAATGTAATCTATTTGAATGGCCAAGTAAGAGAAAGGAAATTCAATTGATAAGATAAATAATACTTTAGTAAAACTTGTGAGATCCAAAGTTTGACTTTCAAATTAAGGGAGAAAAGTTACACACAACAACGACATGCTACTGATAAGGACCAAACCCTAGAATGTTTAGAGTTGTTGTAGTTCAAGGGTTGTCACTAGTGATTTGACTTTGAATACTAGCATTTCTATAAAACAAGATCATGCAATTTGCACTATGAGAAGTAAACTACCACTGATAGTAATCCTAGCTAATCTAAAAGGTTGATGAACAATATGAAAATTATTCAGAGCAAGGGGTAAGAAATAAATTTGAAATGTAACAAGTGTGTTTTGAACAAAAGAAGAAGTGCAAGATGAACAAAGTGTAATCTAAAACAAATTCTTGCAGTGATATCAACAATGATGAATAATCTATTCTTAGCTTGTATGTTTCAATTTTAAGGATGTTTATTCTACATGATTAAAATGAGAAGGATAAGTAGCAAAACGTAAGTAGTAGTGAATGAGGAGAGAGATGAGAGAAAACAACGGCTTTTAGTAATATGTGAATTTGTTTTTAGAAGTATAATTTGTTGAAGGTTAATTAAGGGATGTAAATTGGTTTTACATATGATTTCAGTGTACATGTGTAAGCAATATGTTAATTAAAGGTGTTTGATAGTTGTAGTCATTCATACCAGTAATCCATCTTAGTATTGTACAATTGTTGTTGAATATAGTCTTCCAACTCATGACTATTTTGCTATTTGAGTAGCATAATAGTAAAAATTCAAAACAACATGGTGAACTCTCTTGTAATTTAGAGGTAATATATAACAATAGTACATATTGAGTCGTATGAATTGAGATAGTTGGATCGGATTATCAATGTTGAGGTAACACCTCAAGAGTATGAAAATATTTAAATGGTTGTTTATTTCTCTATCCTATAATTGATTATGATATAGAGAATTCATTTGTTATCATTGAGCAATCATGATTTAACATGTTGTGATTAGAAAAGAAATAAAGGACTTAATGTTGAAAACTGCATTCAAGTATGAAATATAAGAATATAATGACATGTAAGATTTTAGAAGCTTAAAATAAACCTTGAAAGTACTTTTCTTGCACGTTTATGTTTCGGGGATGAAACCTTTTAAGGGGGGGATTGTTATGACCGTATCCGAGCTTAATTGGTAAACTAGGGTTTACCTGGATGATTATATGCTTAATTGGATTGATCATTTCTTAAATCTAATTAATGATGGTAATTCAATTATGATGTTTTAAACCTAATAAGAATGTTAAGTGTTCTGTTGTTTGAGAAATTAGGGTTTGAGAAATATAAACCCTAGTTGGCTGAAATTAGGGTTTTGATGGTACATGAGTAGGGAATTTGATCAAGATAGTAGTACGGTAAATAATGTATCATATTTTCTATGTAATTTAGATTTAATTGAAATTTGGATATAATATGTATAACTCAATCTTACACTTCATTGAAAAGTTTCAGAATTTTTGGACGTTCTTTAAAAGTCATTCTCGGTCAAGATATATATCAACCGACCATGCTGACAGAATGTTGTTTAGCAGTATATTATTTGATTTTTATTTATTTATTGGTAAATCCAACTGATCTAAAATTTTAACTGGAGATCGGAAACTGAATCATAAATAAGATATTAAATTCTAATAATTTTTGGATGTGTTTAGCCTTATCAGTAGATGAATTATAGTAATTGACATTTCTATAGAATTCTGGATAGCAGTGCACTATTCAATTTTTATTTATTTAATGGAAGCTTGGAATGATCTCAAATCTTAAATGATGCTTTTTAACTCAATTATACATAATATAAGAAATTATCATAATTTTTTTAGGAGGTTTGATCTCTGAAATATATGAATTTATAGAAACCTTTTTATGACAAAACAATTCAGCTAAAATAAGAGAAAGTATAGTGAGGGGTCAATGTGCAATTGAACCAAGCAACTCAATTTCTCTATATGGTCAACCTAACACACTATTAGCTCTCATAATTCATGATTCATTCCAGATAAATGAAATCCTAGAGAGAGAGGGAGAGTTAGGGTTTGAGAGGAGAAATTGATGGAGATGCTGACCTAGGGTTTTGCGGTCCGAGGAATGATGAAATCATGTAAGTTTAGCTTTTTTGCATAGACTTTAATGGTGAATCTTCTCTCACATGTCAAGATTCTATCCCTCCTCTTATTTGATCCTAAATGGTGTCAAAACTTCTCCTTTTCCCTCTCTTTCTTCATGATCCCTCATTTTTAGGGTTTCTGAGTTGAAAGGAAGAAGAATTGGGTGAATTGCTAGGGATTTGATATCAGATCGAGATTTTCAGGGATGAGCTATGTTTTTAAGGTTTTGTCACACCTTAGGGTGAGTGGGAACTTCCTTTAAATAGTATATTGTATGCAAATTAGTTAAATCATCCATAATCTTTAATTGCTAGTATGCGACTACAAACCCTGAATTGTCTATGTGTTCTAAGTTGTTGCAAAATTATATGAAATGGATTCTTCCTCTATTTGGACGAAGTTCAGGTGATAAAATCATATTAGAAATATATATAATACATACTAATGTGAATTCCCTAAGTATTCACAGAGGTTATAAGAGTAAACTGAAATATAGGGAATTTGTGTATGACTGAAATTTACTGTATAAGTAAATAGAGAAAATTTCTTATCTAGATCCCCTTGGTTATCAATGATTGTTTATCAAAATTCATAGTACATATATGTTAGATACTATCTTATATTTTGTTCAAAGTGAATAGTATTTGTTTGATATCTCAGTAAAGAGGATGAAACCCTAGATGTGAGGAAAGTTGGATATTTGCGAATAGATATCGTGAAATGCATTTGAAGGGATTTTCTTGACATGATAGACTTTATTTATTCAATGTTATTATTGATGCATGATATCCTAGTGAATGGCATGGAAACCAAAATTCAACTTAGTTCCAAGTTTTCATTTATATATTGATTTTATATGATTTATTGATAGTAGTCTTTATTCAATGAATGTTTATGTCGCATGAAATCTTTATGGGAGCCATGTAAATAAGTTGTTTCCTAGTGAGAGGTGACAAGATGTGTGATGGCCTTGTGAGCCATGAGAATACTTGTACAACCAGTGAAATGAAAACCTTGGTCTAAGGACCTAGAGGTAATGGTTACCTATTACAGAGGTAACAATGCTATGTGATGATCTAAGGGTTTGAATACCTAGATCCAGTAATCATGTTAATGATGTGAAGGGATGAGAATTCCCAGTAATGTGATAAGGGATTGAGATCCCAGGTATCGTGTGTTTTAAATATTTGAAAAGTACGTGATAGATGTATTACACCTTTCTTTGCATCATTTGTGGTGATTAAATGAAACCCTAAGGGTAGGGTGTTCAATGAATCAAGTATTGTGATATTAATGTTCTCAATTATTATTAATAATTCTTGTCATGATAAGTAATTAACTCTTAATTGAGTTATGAGATGCACAACTCAAGATTTGGGTTGATATGCACGATTCTAGTGTGTACGTGCCAAGTGGACATGAAATCTGTTTATTTAAGAATTTTAGTCTGCCTACATGTATAGTATGTTGATTACTCAGTTTATTACAGTGTTTTGAAAATACTTCTCTGCTAAGTTTAGAATGATATACATGTTGTATTATAACTTCAAATAAGTACACGCGACACCATAGAGATACCAGAGTCAAGTATAAGTAAGAGAAGGGTACAATGTAGAAAGAGCTTTCTAGGAATAATAAAATAATAGACTTAGGAGCCATGAACACCGTAGAACCCCTATGTGAGGTCTGCACCTTAGGGGTGAAACGACCTAACCCTGGCAACATCCAGTATATGGGGGTCGGAACGTGCTATCAGGTGGCACGGGGGACGAAGCCCTAGTGGAAGTCTCCTTAAATTATAGTTTGCAGTGTCCAACATCAACTAGAAGTCCTGATGGCACTAGAGTATAGAAAAGACAAGAGGTGGCTCGACTCTCCGCTTGTGTGCTCCGGTTAGAGAAGGAGTCTAGTTTAGGCCAGAGAGCCATTTCCCTGTTGCAGACCAGGAGAGTAGTTAGACTTAGCATTTCCCGAGTGTGTCTGCTAAGTCTTATACATTGTGATCGTAGTACACTACGAGTCTTCATATGTAGAATAAATTGCATATGATCAGCGTATAATAAAATGAAGTAGAGGTCAAACAAGTGGTTCTAGTTATTCAATTATTCTTTGTGTGTTTCTAAATTATTAGTTCTCCTTATGATCAATCAAGCATTTCATATATCGATTCACTTTTATAGATATTTAGAGTATACTACCATATTTATGATTGTAAATTATTAGACTCTCTAAATCTTTCTGCTATTATAATTGATATCAATTTCTCAAAAGTATATCTGTAATTACATCAGTGCTTTAGATTATTTCTTTGAAGTAATCATTCACTGAGCGAGTAGGCTCACCCCTCTACTCAAAATTTTTAGGGAAATCACATGGACTTGAAGAAGATATCATTGCATCAGAGTAGATCTGCCACAAGAGTTAAGTCTGAGTATAGTTAAGTTTAGTCGGTCCATGTCACTCTAGGTCCTTGTATAGATCTAAGAGAGAGAGTTGTAAATGATGTTTTGTATGTTTGTTTCCTTAATAGGAAAGAATGCAAATGATTGTCATGTCGTATGTACATGGAAGTGTGAGAAACATAATGAATGTATGGACGTGTATCATTAATGCTGAGATTATATTAGAGAAATAAAAGTTTAATTCTCTTGTAAAGTTAGTTTATGTGGTTCAATGTGAGAAAACAAAGAGTTTGAAAAAGAAGAAAAGTTAAGGGTGATCTTTGTATTATGTTAAATACCCAATTTATACAATAATATCATGATTAGAGGTAATTGTGAGATCGGGGTGTAACAGATATAGATGAATTGAGGTGCTTAGAACATTTGCAAATAAGCCCCTCAATGTATTTTTATTTTGATCAAACTGGTTGGTCGGCTGAGTTATAAACTCGACTGAAACTACACATTTCAGAACTAAAACCTCATACAAAAATTATAAAACTTTAACCCAATGTCTAAAATTGATCTTATAATATATAGTGAAAAATTTAGATTATTTGGAGTTACCAATAAATAAATAAAAATCAAATACTACACTGCTATATTGTAATTAGCAGCTTGGTCGGTTGAGTTTGTCCTTCACAGAACTCAACCGACACCCCTCTCTGTAGAGATCAAACATCATCCAAAAATTACACCAATTTAATAAGGTGTTTATAATGGAGATTAACAATGACAGTTAAAATTTGAGATCAATTGGATATACCAATAAAAAGATAAAATTCAGTTACCACACTGCTATATCAATCTGAAAATATGGTCAGTCGAGTTTGAAACTCGACCAATAAATAGGTCAAAATATTCTTAACAATTTTGAAATTTTTCTAGAGTGTTCAAATTTTATATATCCAAATCATATCAAAATTTTATTTAAAGAAGAGTTACACATAAAATACTAAAAATCATTTAGTGATACACTATACTTATCCAATTTTATATTCATATGTCATCAAAACCCTAATTTGGGCCTTTTAGGGTTTACAAATCTTAACCCTAATTATGTGAATCAAAGTATGATTAAGCCTTCTAATTATATTTAAAACATCAAAAATTAAGTACCATCACTAATCAAGCTTTAAACAATGATCAACTTAGTTAAGCATACAATCATCCAAGCAAACCCTAATTAGATGACTAATTTGAAAATGGGTCATTACAAAATCTCCCCTGCTTTTAGGATTTCATCCTAAAATCCAAGAAAAGATATGGAAGAATATCATATAATCTAATCATTCATCTCTCTCAACATCTAGTCAAAAAGACTTCCATTTTATCTTCCTTTCATATGACATCTTTTTTGTTGTTGTTGTTGTTGTTGTTGTATTAGATGGATATTTCATCCTATGTCATCATAATAACTCTCCTTAAGTATTATAACCAATTGAATCACAAATATTAATAATGCATCATTTATCAAGATTTGATTCCCATCACCTTTCACATCCTTTTTTTAATTTGATTGTGTATCTCATGGATTAAGATTATGACTCATTCACATACTATCATCCACATTTATCAATTTCCTTTATAAAGAAGATCATCTAGTGTGAATCTTAGTTCATATATTTTTCTCACAATTTCAGATTTCATACTCAGACTCAAACTCATTAGAGATTATGTTCATAATCCATTAAGCTTTCATCTTTCTTATATGAAATTTCATGTTTTACATAGGTTTCATATTGAATTATAAAATCCTTTTCTCTTTCACCATTTTATCACCATTCTTCTCTTTTTCATCATGTATCTTATTATACTACCAAACTATGTTTATCTGGATACTTGGTTAGGGCATCCAGAAGAAGTATAGTCGGCAGTTCCGTACTAGCTTAGCTCAATACCCAAATACTTGACCAGAGTATCTAGATACTGAGTTCAGTCAGTATGCACATCATTCAGGTTATATTCAACATCGACATTATCAATTAGTCCTAGATCCTATTGTCCCTGTAGACTCATCTAACCTAGGATCTG
Organism: Alisma plantago-aquatica; assembly: GCA_963693085.1. Taxonomy (NCBI): domain Eukaryota; kingdom Viridiplantae; phylum Streptophyta; class Magnoliopsida; order Alismatales; family Alismataceae; genus Alisma; species Alisma plantago-aquatica. Next base: position 579,780,540 of record OY856410.1, read on the forward strand.
ATACCACGTTTTTCAGGACCCACTCTTTTGATCAGCATAAATACCAACCATTAGAGATAATCCCAAATCTAAACCCAGATTATGAAATAAAATAATGAATTCTCGACAAAGGTGAATAAACAATATACAAAAAAGACAGATAATTTTTTTCCTTTTTCTTTGTTCGCAAACTCATAAATCAATGACATGTCAAAGACATCACATTCAAATATCACAAATCATATTCAACTCCATTAAATCTAGACTCAAATATTGTTCTCATATGTGGTTCATTTTACATCAGATACATGTACATTGATGAACAAACTTAATCTACAACCCATCATGGGAAAGAGAGAGTGCATTGACATTCAAATCTATCTAGATTATGCTATTTATATATTTTTTGTCATGACCTCTCTGCCAGATATCGTTATACCTAAAATCATTTGAAACAACCACATGAGACTCATATAGAGCCCCACTCAGTGGATACCTCCCACTCAAGCTAGGTACATGCATCAATATCAAATTAAGTATAATAAACTTAACATAAACATGTAGATATTGAAAAGTCTAGCAGATAGTTCTATCATGAGTCAAATCTAGCTTACAATGGTAATCTAATCCAACAGATAAGGTAATCACTTAAACCAATTATAAATTTGAAACATCTTTTAAAGAATGTCTATAAACAAATCAATATATACTTCTCAGTTTAGATTAAGAATCCTATTGCATTAGTAATAAGTCAAGTTCTTAGCATTTTGAATCAATACATAACTATAACATTATATTTGTGACATGCCACCAGCTGGACCAGGAACACATCCTGTAGTCCTGAAGTTGAAGTACACATAATACATATCTACCAAGCAATACTATAAAATAGTAAGAAATACAACTCATAATCAGAATGGATATGAATCCCATCATTTATAACTTGTCAACATGACATATCATAATATGAAATAGAAAATGTCCTTAGCTACATGATTACTTTACAAAATAAGAAGTATAATCAACAATGACAAATCATCAAGGTAGTATTATGAGGAATGTAATAATCATTCAAATCATGTTCTACACGACTTATCATCTTTTATTCATTTGCCCTAAAACTACTTGGCTTGTACCTCACCAAGTAGAAGTCGCCACACCTGATTCTCGTGTCAACGACTCACCATCACTATCTTTGGGTTTAGCCGGCCACCCTAAGATATCAACAACAGACCCTGGCCACCTCAGGGTTGCCTAAAGAGGCTCACGTCCTCATCTCGGGTACACGATATAGGAACCAACAAAGTAGTATATCCCATATCATAGTATTTTACATATTTTTCATTTCACATTTCACATTTCACATTTCACATATTTCATTTCATCAGAGTCTATTCCATATGGACATAGACTTTCACAGCAAGGATTTAAGGACAGAGCCACTCCAGATGACTCACTCCTAAATCCTGGTAGTCTAACCTTTAAGGTCTCGATCCACACTCTGGAAATCCTTCTCATAATTCATCGATTACTACAAGGAGATCCGTTTTGTTTCCCCAGTGTGGTCCTCGGGGGAAACTCACGGTGTTCAGGGCACCTAACTAGATGTTCCAACATTTCACTTGTTATTACTCTCTTTTACTCATCTTAAAAGAATTCAAAACATCATACATCATATTTCTATATTCTTGCGTAACTAGAATAATATGAAACAGATCAAGTTTATCAATAAGGAAAATGATCAAAGTAAGAAGCACAATAAATCTGTAGATTGCAACAGATGTGATTATTTCTATCTTCTACATCATCTCACAATAATCATCAATAGTGGGCTTTCTGCCTGAGACATAATCTTATTGTCCAGCATTTACCCCATCAGGGTTTTATCATCATCAGTGGGCTTTCAAACCTAAACATAATCTCATTATGCAACATTTATCCTTATCAAGGTTTCTCAATGTAAGGAGTACATATTAAATTCAGTTTCAACATATTCCTTATCAGTTCATTGTATATCACAGTTCGTAACAGATATTATATCATTTCATTATATATCACAGTTCTTAACAGATATTAGCAGAGGCATTAGAACTAGAAACAGTAAAAGCATATATACATCATGTATCATTCATCATATTCAGAATATATTTATCATACAACATATACTTGTTCCATCCAATCTCAATAGATGCAAATGAATTTCATGCATATACATGCATAACAGACTTAGTTCTCTTCTTCTTTTATTTCACATTCTTCATATGGGGTTACCAATCAATGCATGATGATTATCATTTGAATTCCATCAAAATAGTTCATTCTTATAGTATAAGTATTCTATCACATGTTTTCCATAGGTTCCATATTGAATTATAAAATCCTTTTCTCTTTCATCATTTTATCACCATTCTTCTTTTTTTCATCATGTATCTTATTATACTACCAAACTATGTTTATCTGGATAATTGGTCAGGGAATCCAGAAGAAGTATAGTCGGCAGTTCCATACTAGCTTAGCTCAATACCCAAATACTTGACCAGAGTATCTAGATACTGAGTTCAGTCAGTATGCACATCATTCAAGTTATATTCAACATCGACATTATCAATTACTCCTATATCCTATTGTCCCTGTAGACTCATCAAACCTAGGCTCTGATACCACGTTTGTCAGGACCCACTCTTTTGATCAGCATAAATACCAACCATTAGAGATAATCCCAAACCTAAACCCAGATTATAAAATAAAATAATGAATTCTTGACAAAGGTGAATAAACAATATACGAAAAAGACAGATAAATTTTTTCCTTTTTCTTTGTTCGCAAACTCATAAATCAATGACACGCCAAGGACATCACATTCAAATCACAAATCATATTCAACTCCATTAAATCTAGACTCAAATCTTGTTCTCATATGTGGTTCAGTTTACATCAGATACATGTACATTGATGAACAAACTTAATCTACAACCCATCCTGGGAAAGAGAGAGTACATAGACATTCTAATCTATCTAGATTATGCTATTTATATCTTTTTTGTCATGACCTCTCTGCTATATATCATTATACCTAAAATCATTTGAAACAACCTCCGGAGACTCATCTAGAGACCCACTAAGTGGATACCTCCCATCAAGCTAGGTACATGCAACAACATCAAATTAAGTATAATAAACTTAACATAAACATGTAGATATTGAAAAGTCTAGCAGATAGTTCTATCATGAGTCAAATCTAGCTTACAATGGTAATCTAATCCAACAGATAAGGTAATCACTTAAAACAATTATAAATTTGAAACATATTTTAAAGAATGTTTATAAACAAATCAATATATACTTCTTAGTTCATATTAAGAATGCTACTGCATGAGTAATAAGTCAAGTTCTTAGCATTTTGAATCAATACATAACTATAACATTATATTTGTGACACGCCACCAGTTGGACCAGGAACACATCCCGCAGTCCTGAAGCTGAAGTACACATAACACATATCTACCAAGCAATACTATAAAATAGTAAGAAATCCAACTCATAATCAGAATGGATATGAATCCCATCATTTATAACTTGTCAACATGACATATCATAATATGAAATAGAAAATGTCCTTAGAAACATGATTACTTTCCAAAACAAGAAGTATAATCAACAATGACAAATCATCAAGGTAGTATTACAAGGAATGTAATAATCATTCAAATCATGTTCTACATGACTTATCATCTTTTATTCATTTGCCCTAAAACTACTTCTCTTGTACCTCACCAAGTAGAAGTCGCCACACCTGATTATCATGTCTATGACTCACCATCACTATTTTTGGGTTTAGTCAGCCACCCTAAGATATCAAAAAAAGACCCTGGCCACCTCAGGGTTGCCTAAAGAGGCTCACGTCCTCATCTCGGGTACACGAGATAGGAACCAACAAAGCAGTATATCACATATCATAGTATTTTACATATTTTTCATTTCACATTTCACATATTTCATTTCATCAGAGTCTATTCCATCTGGACATAGACTTTCACAGCAAGAATTTAAGGACAAAGCCACTCCAGATGACTCACTCCTAAATCCTGGTGGTCTAACCTTTAAGGTCTCGATCCACACTCTGGAAATCCTTCTCATAATTCATCGATTACTACAAGGAGATCTATTTTGTTTCCCCAGTGTGGTCCTCGGGGGAAACTCACGGTGTTCAGGGCACCTAACTAGATGTTCCAACATTTCACTTGTTATTACTCTCTTTTACTCATCTTAAAAGAATTCAAAACATCATACATCATATTTTTGTATTCTTGCGTAAGTAGAATAATATGAAACAGATCAAGTTTATCAATAAGGAAAATGATCAAAGTAAGAAGCACAATAAATCTGTAGATTGCAACACATGTGATTATTTCTATCTTCTACATCATCTCACAACAATCATCAATAGTGGGCTTTCTGCCCGAGACATAATCTTATTATCCAGCATTTACCCCATCAGGGTTTTATCATCATCAGTGGGATTTCAACACTAAACATAATCTCATTATGCAACATTTACCCTTATCAAGGTTTCTCAATGTAAGGAGTACATATTAAATTCAATTTCAACATATTCTTTATCAGTTCATTGTATATCACAGTTCTTAACATATATTAGTAGAGGCATTAGAACTAGCAACAGTAAAAGCATATAGACATCATGTATCATTCATCATATTCAGAGTATATTTATCATACAACATATACTTGTTCCATCCAATCTCAATAGATGCAAATGAATTTCATGCATATACATGCATAACAGACTTAGTTCTCTTCTTCTTTTATTTCACATTCTTCATATGGGGTTACCAATCAGCGCATGTTGATTATCATTTGAATTCCATCAAAATAGTTCGTTCTCATAGTATAAGTATTCTATCAAACAATCACAATACAAGAACACATCCTTATAAATCTTCAAATACTTGAGTTTCATATTTTAGTTGAATTCAACTACGGTTATGTACATCTCTTAACCCCCCATTTGAGATTGTCATTCATTAGCATCATCAAACTCATCTTTTTAGGGTAAGAGTTACATTCTTAGAATCATCTACTAATTCCGATCGTTTTCCATCATTGTATACTCAGTAGTCTCAACTTATTTCATTTCATGTTCATTACATTATCTGGACCAATCTTTCTTGATTCAATTTACATACAATGCTTTTATTCTACATAACATTTATCAAAGTAAAATTCTTAGTATATTTCATTTAATTTGGGTTAAGCCACATGTAATTAAAATAAAAGATAAAATACTTCATCATACTATCTTCATTAGTTTCATCTTTATCTTGCAATTACCTTTAAGTACATCTTGTTCATATTGTCTCTTATATTCAGATAAGTGTACCTTATCATTGACTACTAATGTCATTCCCATAATAACCAATGATCATTCTTAATTATATTAAAACAAATGCATTAGACTTAGATGATATTAGTAAGGCTCATTATACTCAATTGAAGTATTAATACTTTCAACTTCAACATTTGATCACATTTACAACATCATATACAAGTTCAAGATTTATCATTCATAATATTTTTAATAATAAACTTTTAGGGTTTTCAAGAATTCATTCCTTAGTTCAACATATCATAAGAATCATATCATTCAGTAGTCCAATCATGACCCAAGGGTTCATTAGGGTTATTCACAAACATGGAAACCCTAGTTTCCATTTTCACACATTTCATTCATCAATCATAAGTATAGATTGATTAATTGACTCATTCCATTCACTTCCTCAACACAAATCCCAATCAGGATATGTGGTTATTCAATTCCATTAACATTCAGCAATACACTTGTATCATACAATCTAGTACAATTCAAATATGATTTTACACAGGTCAATTCAATTCCAAGCATATCGGCCATTAGGCTGATTTTTAGGCAAAATTCACATGAAATAGCATAGTCATCTACCCATAAGAAAAACCCATGGATCCTCAATCAATATATTAGGAACTAATCAAGTTCCAGTCAATGATAAATAATCAAAATCAGTAGAATGGGATCCCCAATATCTTTCCCAAATCAAATCCAATCACATACATGTACAAACAAGGTTTTTGATTGTTTTAGCCGGATATAATTAGGATTTAAACATGAATACAAAGCTTAGGAGGGAGAAAAACACTCACCTCAGGTGCCAAGCACCTTAATTTCGTAGGTCAACCTCTGAATTTTTGGAAACCCAATCAAACTCTCACAAAAGAATCCAATTCTTTCTCCTCTCAACTCGGAAACTCTAGAAATGAGGATTAGAAGAGAAAGAGTGAGAAAAGGGGGAGATTTGATGTGATTTCAAATCAAACAGAGGAGGGACAGAATCTTGACATGTGAGAGAAGATTCACCATGAAATTATATGCAAAGAAGCTAAACTTACTTGATTTCATCATATATCGGATAGAGAAACCCTAGGTCAACATCTCCACCACTTTCTCTACTCAAAATCCTAGCTCTCCTCTCTATCAAGAATTTGTTTCTTGGATAGTAAGGTCGAGTTATTAGAGCTCCTTGTGTGTTAGGTTAGTGATATAGATGAATTAATGTGCTTAGCACATTTGCAAACAAGCCCCTCAATGTATTTTTATTTTGCTCAGACTGGTTGGTCGGTTGAGTTATAAACTCGACTGAAACCATACGTTTCAGAGCTCAAACCTCATCAAAAAATTATAAAACATTAATACAATGTCTGAAATGGAGTTTTAAATATACAGTAAAAATTGTAGATCATTTTGAGTTACAAATAAATAAATAAAAATCAAATACTACACTACTATATTGCAGTCAGCAGCATGGTCGGTCGAGTTTGTCCTTCACAGAACTCGACCGACACCCCTCTCTATAGAGATCAAAAATCACACAAAAACTACACCAATTTAAAAAAATGTTTATAATGGAGTTTAACAACTACACATAAAATTTTAGATCATTTGGATATACCAATAAAAAGATAAAATTTAATTACCACCTTGTTATATCAATCTAAAAATATGGTCGGTCGAGTTTGAAACTCGACCAATAAACAGGTCAGAACATTCTTCAAAAATTCTAATATTTTTCAAAAGTGTTCACATTTTATATATACAAATCATATCCAAATTTATTTAAATTAGAGTTACACATAAAATGCTAAAAATCATTTAGTGAGACACTACACTTATCAAATTCTATATTCATATATCATCAAAACTCTAATTTGGGCCGATTAGGGTTTCCAAATCTTAACCCTAATTATGTGAATCAAAGTATGATTAAACCTTATCATTATATTTAAAACATCAAAAATTAAGTACCATCACTAATCAATCTTTAAACAATGATCAACTTAGTTAAGCATACACTCATCCAAGTAAACCCTAATTAGATGACTAATTTGAAAATGGGTCATTACAAATTCTCCCCTCCTTTTAGGATTTCATCCTAAAATCCAAGAATAGATATGGAAGAATATAATATAATCTAATCATTCATATCTCTCAACATCCAATTAGACAGACTTCCATTTTATCTTTCTTTCATATGACATCTTTTTTGTTGTTGTTGTTGTATTAGATGGATATTTCATCCTATGTCATCATCATATCTCTCCTTGAGTATTATAACCAATTGAATCACAAATATTAATAATACATCATTTATCAAGATCTGATTCCCATCACCTTTCACATCCTCTTTTTTAATTTTATTGTGTATCTCATGGATTAAGATTATGACTCATTCACATATTATCATCCACATTCATCGATTTCCTTTATAAAGAAGATCATCTAGTGTGCATCTTAGTTCATATATTTTTCTAACAATTTTAGATTTCATACTCAGACTCAAACTCATTAGAGATTATGTTCATAATCCATTAAGCTTTCATCTTTCTTATATGAAATTTCATGTTTTCCATAGGTTCCATATTGAATTATAAAATCCTTTTCTCTTTCTCCATTTTATCGCCATTCTTCTCTTTTTCATCATGTATCTTATTATACTACCAAACTATGTTCATATGGATACTTGGTCAGGGCATCCAGAAGAAGTATAGTCGGCAGTTCCATACTAGCTTAGCTCAATACCCAAATACTTGACCAGAGTATCTAGATACTGAGTTCAGTCAGTATGCACATCATTCAGGTTATATTCAACATCGACATTATCAATTAGTCCTAGATCCTATTGTCCCTGTAGACTCATCTAACCTAGGCTCTGATACCACATTTGTTAGGACCCACTCTTTTTATCAACATAAATACCAACCATTAGAGATAATCCCAAACCTAAATCTAGATTATTAAATAAAATAATGAATTCTCGACAAAGGTGAATAAACAATATATGAAAAAGACAGATACATTTTTTCCTTTTTCTTTGTTCACAAACTCAAAAATCAATGAAACGTCTAGGACATCACATTCAAATATCACAAATCATATTCAACTCCATTAAATCCAGAATCAAATCTTGTTCTCATATGAGGTTCAGTTTACATCAGATACATGTACATTGATGAACAAACTTAATCTACAACCCATCCTGGGAAAGAGAGAGTGCAGGGACATTCTAATCTATCTAGAATATGCTATTTATATATTTTTTGTCATGACCTCTTCGCTAGATATCATCATACCTAAAATCATTTGAAACAACCTCATGAGACTCATATAGAGCCCCACTGAGTGGATACCTCCCACTCAAGCTAGGTGCATCAATATCAAATTAAGTATAATAAACTTAACATAAACATGTAGATATTGAAAAGTCTAGCAGATAGTTCTACCATGAGTCAAATCTAGCTTACAATGGTAATTTAATCCAACAGATAAGGTAATCACTTAAACCAATTATAATTTTGAAACATCTTTTAAAGAATGTCTATGAACAAATCAATAGATACTTCTTAGTTCAGATTAAGAATCCTACCTCATGAGTAATAAGTGAAGTTCTTAGCATTTTGAATCAATACATAACTATAACATTATATTTGTGACACGCCACCATCCGAACTAGGAACACATCCCGCAGTCCTGAAGCTGAAGTACACATAATACATATCTACCAAGCAATACTATAAAATAGTAAGAAATCCAACTCATAATCAGAATGGATATGAATCCCATCATTTATAACTTGTCAACATGACATATCATAATATGAAATAGAAAATGTCCTTAGCAACATGATTACTTTCCAAAACAAGAAGTATAATCAACAATGACAAATCATCAAGGTAGTATTACAAGGAATGTAATAATCATTCAAATCATGTTCTACACGGCTTATCATCTTTTATTCATTTGCCCTAAAACTACTTGGCTTGTACCTCACCAAGTAGAATTTGCCATACCTGATTCTCGTGTCAATGACTCACCATCACTATCTTTGGGTTTAGCCGGCCACCCTAAGATATCAACAGCATACCCTGGCCACCTCAGGGTTGCCTAAAGAGGCTCACGTCCTCATCTCGGGTACACGAGATAGGAACTAGCAAAGCAGTATAACCCATATCATAGTATTTTACATATTTTTCATTTCACATTTCACATATTTCATTTCATCAGAGTCTATTCCATCTGGGCATAGACTTTCACATCAAGGATTTAAGGCCAGAGCCACTCCAGTTGACTCACTCCTAAATCCTGGTGGTCTAACCTTTAAGGTCTCGATCCACACTCTGGAAATCCTTCTCATAATTCATCGATTACTACAAGGAGATCCGTTTTGTTTCCCCAGTGTGGTCCTCGGGGGAAACTCACGGTGTTCAGGGCACCTAACTAGATGTTCCAGCATTTCACTTGTTATTACTCTCTTTTACTCTCTTAAAAGAATTCAAAACATCATACATCATATTTTTGTATTCTTGCGTAACTAGAATAATATGAAACAAATCAAGTTTATCAATAAGGAAAATGATCAAAGTAAGAAGCACAATAAATTTGTAGATTGCAACACATGTGATTATTTCTATCTTCTACATCATCTCACAACAATCATCAATAGTGGGCTTTCTGCCCGAGACATAATCTTATTGTCCAGCATTTACCCCATCAGGGTTTTATCATCATCAGTGGGCTTTCCACCCTAAACATAATCTCATTATACAACATTTACCCTTATCAATGTTTCTCAATGTAAGGAGTGCATATTAAATTCAATTTCAACTTATTCCTTATCAGTTCATTGTATACCACACTTATTAATAGATATTAGAAGAGGCATTAGAACTAGCAACAGTAAAATCATATAGACATCATGTATCATTCATCATATTCAGAATATATTTATCATACAACATATACTTGTTCCATTCAATCTCAATAGATGCAAATGAATTTCATGCATATACATGCATAACAGACTTAGTTCTCTTCGTCTGTTATTTCACATTCTTCATATGGGGTTACCAATCAACGCATGTTGATTATCATTTGAATTCCATCAAAATATTTCATTCTCATAGTATAAGTATTCTATCAAACAATCATAATATAAGAACACATCCTTATAAATCTTCAAATACTTGAGTTTCATATTTTAGTTGAATTCAACTACGGTTATGTACATCTCTTAATCCCCCATTTGAGATTGTCATTCATTAGCATCATCAAACTCATCTTTTTAGGGTAAGAGTTACATTCTTAGAATCATCTACTAATTCCTATCTTTTTCCATCATTTTATACTCAGTAGTCTCAACTGCTTTCATTTCATGTTCATTACATTATCTTTACCAATCTTTCTTGATTCACTTTACATACAATGCTTCTATTCTACAAAACATTTATCAAAGTACAAATCTTAGTATATTTCATTTAATTTGGGTTAAGCCACATGCAATTAAAATAAAAGATAAAATACTTCATCATACTATCTTCATTAATTCCATCTTTATCTTGCAATCACCATTAAGTACATCTTGTTCAGATTGTCTCTTATATTCAGATAAGTGTACCTTGTCATTGACTACTAATGTAATTCCCATAATCAACAATGATCATTCTTAATTATATTAAAAAAAATGCATTAGACTTAGATGATATTAGTAAGGCTCATTATATTCAATTGAAGTATTAATACTTTCAACTTCAGCATTTGATCACATTTACAACATCATATACAAGTTCTAGATTTATCATTCATAATATTTTTAATAATAAACTTTTAGGGTTTTCAAGAATTCATTCCTTAGTTCAACATATCATAAGAATCATATCATTCAGTAATCCAATCATGACTCAAGGGTTCATTAGGGTTATTCACAAACATGGAAACCCTAGTTTCCATTTTCATACATTTCATTCATCAATCATAAGTATACATTGATTAATTGACTCATTTCATTCACTTCCTCAACACAAATCCCAATCAGGATATGTGGTCATTCAATTCCATTAACATTCAACAATACACTTGTATCATACAATCTAGTACAATTCAAATATGATTTTACACATGTCAATTCAATTCCAAGCATATCGACCATTGGGCTGATTTTTAGGAAACATTCACATGAAATAGCATAGTCATCTACCCATAAGAAAAACCCATGGATCCTCAATCAATATATTAGGAACTAATCAAGTTCCAATCAATGATAAATAATCAAAATCAGTAGAATTGGATCCCCAATATCTTTCCCAAATCAAATCCAATCACATACATGTACAAATAAGGTTTCTGATTGTTTTAGCCGAATAGAATTAGGATTTCAACATGAATACAAAGCTTAGGAGGGAGAAAAACACTCACCTCAGGTGCCAAGCACCATAATTTCGTAGGTCAACCTCTGAATTTTTGGAAACCCAATCAAACTCTCGCAAAAGAATCCAATTCTTTCTCCTCTCAACTCGGAAACCCTAAAAATGAGGATTAGAAGAGAAAGAGTGAGAAAAGGGGGAGATTTGATGTGATTTCAAATCAAACAGAGGAGGGATGGAATCTTGACATGTGAGAGAAGATTCACCATGAAATTATATGCAAAGAAGCTAAACTTACTTGATTTCATCATATATTGGATAAAGAAACTATAGGTCAACATTTCCACCACTTTCTCTACTCAAAACCCTAGCTCTCCTCTCTATCAAGAATTTTGTTTATTTGATAGTAAGGTCGAGTTATTAGAGCTCCTTGTGTGTTAGGTTAGTGATATAGATGAATTAAGGTGCTTAGAACATTTGCAAACAAGCCCCTTAATGTATTTTTATTTTGCTCAGACTGGTTGGTTGGTTGAGTTATAAACTCGACCGAAACCACACGTTTCAGAGCGCAAACCTCATCCAAAAATTATAAAACTTTAACCCAATGTCTGAAATGGAGTTTTTAATATAAAGTAAAAAAATTTAGATAATTTTTAGTTACAAATAAATAAATAAAAATCAAATACTACACTACTATATTGCAGTCAGCAACATGGTCGGTCGAGTTTGTCCTTCACAGAACTCGACCGACACCCCTCTCTATAGAGATAAAAAATCATCCAAAAATTACAGAAATTTAACAAAATGTTTATAATGGAGTTTAACAACTACACGTAAAATTTGAGATCAATTGGATATACCAATAAAAAGATAAAATTTAATTCCCACTTTGTTATATCAATCTGAAAATATGGTCGGTTGAGTTTGAAACTCGACCAATAAACAGGTCAGAACATTCTTCAAAAATTCTGATATTTTTCAAGAGTATTCACATTTTATATATTCAAATCATATCCAAATTTATTTAAATCAGAGTTACACATAAAATACTAAAAATCATTTAGTGAGACACTATACTTATCAAATTCTATATTCATATGTCATCAAAACCCTAATTTGGGCCGATTAGGTTTTCCAAATCTTAACCCTAATTATGTGAATCAAAGTATGATTAAACCTTCTCATTATATTTAAAACATCAAAAATTAAGTACCATCACTAATCAAGCTTTAAATAATGATCTACATAGTTAAGCATACAATCATCCTAGTAAATCCTAATTAGATGACTAATTTGAAAACGAGTCATTGCAAATTCTCCCCTCCTTTTAGGATTTCATCCTAAAATCCAAGAAAAGATATGGAAGAATATCATATAATCTAATCATTCATCTCTCTCAACATCCAGTTAGAAAGACTTCCAATTTATCTTTCTTTCATATCACATCTTTTTTGTTGTTGTTGTTGTTGTATTAGATGGATATTTCATCCTATGTCATCATCATATCTCTCCTTGAGTATTATAACCAATTGAATCACAAATATTAACAATACATCATTTGTCAAGATCTGATTCCCATCACCTTTCGCATCCTTTTTTTTAATTTGATTGTGTATCTCATAGATTAAGATTATGACTCATTCACATATTATCACCCACATACATCAATTACCTTTATAAAGAAGATCATCTAGTGTGCATCTTAGTTCATAGATTTTTCTCACAATTTCAGATTTCATACTCAGACTCAAACTCATTAGAGATTATGTTCATAATCCATTAAGCTTTCATCTTTCTTATATGAAATTTCATGTTTTCCATAGGTTCCATATTGAATTATAAAATCCTTTTCTCTTTCACCATTTTATCGCCATTCTTTTCTTTTTCATCATGTATCTTATTATACTACCAAACTATGTTCATATGGATACTTGGTCAGGGCATCCAGAAGAAGTATAGTCGGCAGTTCCATACTAGCTTAGCTCAATACCCAAATACTTGACCAGAGTATCTAGATACTGAGTTTAGTCAGTATGCACATCATTCAGGTTATATTCAACATCGACATTATCAATTAGTCCTAGATCCTATTGTCCCTGTAGACTCATCTAACCTAGGCTCTGATACCACATTTGCTAGGACCCACTCTTTTTATCAACATAAATACCAACCATTAGAGATAATCCCAAACCTAAATCTAGATTATTAAATAAAATAATGAATTCTCGAAAAAGGTGAATAAACAATATATGAAAAAGACAGATACATGTTTTCCTTTTTCTTTATTCACAAACTGAAAAATCAATGACACATCTAGGACATCACATTCAAATATCACAAATCATATTCAACTCCATTAAATCCAGAATCAAATCTTGTTCTCATATGAGGTTCAGTTTACATCAGATACATGTACATTGATGAACAAACTTAATCTACAACCCATCCTGGGAAAGAGAGAGTGCAGGGACATTCTAGTCTATCTAGATTATGCCATTTATATCTTTTTTGTCATGACCTCTTCGCTAGATATCATCATACCTAAAATCATTTGAAACAAACTCATGAGACTCATATCGAGCCCCACTGAGTGGATACCTCCCACTCAAGCTAGGTACATGCATCAACATCAAATTAAGTATAATAAACTTAACATAAACATGTAGATATTGAAAAGTCTAGCAGATAGTTCTATCATGAGTCAAATCTAGCTTACAATGGTAATCTAATCCAACAGATAAGGTAATCATTTAAACCAATTATAAATTTGAAACATCTTTTAAAGAATGTCTATGAACAAATCAATAGATACTTCTTAGTTCAGATTAAGAATCCTACTTCATGAGTAATAAGTCAAGTTCTTTGCATTTTGAATCAATACATAACTATAACATTATATTTGTGATACGCCACCAGCCGGACCAGGAACACATCCCGCGGTCCTGAAGCTGAAGTACACATAATACATATCTACCAAGAAATACTATAAAATAGTAAGAAATCCAACTCATAATCAGAATGGATATGAATCCCATCATTTATAACTTGTCAACATGACATATCATAATATGAAATAGAAAATGTCCTCAGCAACATGATTACTTTCCAAAACAAGAAGTATAATCAACAATGACAAATCATCAAGGTAGTATTTCAAGGAATGTAATAATCATTCAAATCATGTTCTACACGGCTTATCATCTTTTATTCATTTGCCCTAAAACTACTTGGCTTGTACCTCACCAAGTAGAAGTCGCCACGCCTGATTCTCGTGTCAACGACTCACCATCACTATCTTTGGGTTTAGCCGGCCACCCTAAGATATACACAACAGACCCTGACCACCTCAGGGTTGCCTAAAGAGGCTCACGTCCTCATCTCGGGTACACGAGATAGGAACCAGCAAAGCAGTATATCCCATATCATAGTATTTCACATATTTTTCATTTCACATTTCACATTTCACATATTTCATTTCATCAAAATCTATTTCATCTGGACATAGACTTTCACAGCAAGGATTTAAGGACAGAGCCACTCCAGATGACTCACTCCTAAATCTTGGTGGTCTAACCTTTAAGGTCTCGATCCACACTCTGGAAATCCTTCTCATAATTCATTGATTACTACAAGGAGATACGTTTTGTTTCCCCAGTGTGGTCCTCGGGGGAAACTCATGGTGTTCAGGGCACCTAACTAGATGTTCCAACATTTCACTTGTTATTACTCTCTTTTACTCATCTTAAAAGAATTCAAAACATCATACATCATATTTTTGTATTCTTGCATAACTAGAATAATATGAAACAGATCAAGTTTATCAATAAGGAAAATGATCAAAGTAAGAAGCACAATAAATCTGTAGATTGCAACACATGTGATTATTTCTATCTTCTACATCATCTCACAACAATCATCAATAGTGGGCTTTCTGCCCGAGACACAATCTTATTGTCCAGCATTTACCCCATTAAGGTTTTATCATCATCAGTGGGCTTTCAACCCTAAACATAATCTCATTATGCAACATTTACCCTTATCAAGGTTTCTCAATGTAAGGAGTGCATATTAAATTCAATTTCAACATATTCCTTATCAGTTCATTGTATATCACAGTTCTTAATAGATATTAGCAGAGACATTAGAACTAGCAACAGTAAAAGCATATAGACATCATGTATCATTCATCATATTCAGAATATATTTATCATACAACATATACTTGTTCCATCCAATCTCAATAGATGCAAATGAATTTCATGCATATACATGCATAACAGACTTAGTTCTCTTCTTCTTTTATTTCACATTCTTCATATGGGGTTACCAATCAACACATGTTGATTATCATTTGAATTCCATCAAAATAGTTCATTCTCATAGTATAATTATTCTATCAAACAATCACAATACAAGAACACATCCTTATAAATCTTCAAATACTTGAGTTTCATATTTTAGTTGAATTCAACTACGGTTATGTACATCTCTTAATCCCCCATTTGAGATTGTCATTCATTAGCATCATCAAACTCATCTTTTTAGGGTTAGAGTTACATTCTTAGAATCATCTACTAATTCCTATCTTTTTCCATCATTTTATACTCAGTAGTCTCAACTTCTTTCATTTCATGTTCATTACATTATCTGGACCAATCTTTCTTGATTTACTTTACATACAATGCTTCTTTTTTTATGGAAAAAAAGAAGAAGCATTGTATGTAATTAAAAGAAAAGATAAAATCTTCATCATACTATCTATTCTACATAACATTTATTAAAGTACAATTCTTAGTATATTTCATTTAATTTGGGTTAAGCCACATGTAATTAAAATAAAAGATAAAATACTTCATCATACTATCTTCATTAGTTTCATCTTTATCTTGCAATCACCATTAAGTACATCTTGTTCATATTGTCTCTTATATTCAGGTAAGTGTACCTTGTCATTGACTACTAATGTCATTCCCATAATCAACAATGATCATTCTTAATTATATTAAAACAAATGCATTAAACTTAGATGATATTAGTAAGGCTCATTATATTCAATTGAAGTATTAATACTTTCAATTTCAACATTTGATCACATTTACAACATCATATACAAGTTCTAGATTTATCATTCATAATATTTTTAATAATAAACTTTTAGGGTTTTCAAGAAGTCATTCCTTAGTTCAACATTTCATAAGAATAATATCATTCAGTAATCCAATCATGACTCAAGGGTTCATTAGGGTTATTCACAAACATGGAAACCCTAGTTTCCATTTTCACACATTTCATTCATCAATCATAAGTATACATTGATTAATTAACTCATTTCATTCACTTCCTCAACACAAATCCCAATCAGGATATGTGGTCATTCAATTCCATTAACATTCAATAATACACTTGTATCATACAATCTAGTACAATTCAAATATGATTTTACACATGTCAATTCAATTCCAAGCATATCGGCCATTGGGATGATTTTTAGGTAAAATTCACATGAAATAGCATAGTCATCTACCCATAAGAAAAACCCATAGATCCTCAATCAATATATTAGGAACTAATCAAGTTCCAATTAATGATAAATAATCAAAATCAGTAGAATTGGATCCCCAATATTTTTTCCAAATCAAATCCAATCACATACATGTACAAACAAGGTTTCTGATTGTTTTAGCCGGATAGAATTAGGCTTTCAACATGAATACAAAGCTTAGGAGGGAGAAAAACACTCACCTCAGGTGCCAAGCACCTTAATTTCGTAGGTCAACCTCTAAAGTTTTGGAAACCCAATCAAACTCTCGCAAAAGAATCCAATTCTTTCTCCTCTCAACTCGGAAACCCTAGAAATGAGGATTAGAAGAGAAAAGGGGGATATTTGATGTGATTTCGAATCATATAGAGGAGGACGGAATCTTGACATGTGAGAGAAGATTCACCATGAAATTATATGCAAAGAAGCTAAACTTACTTGATTTCATCATATATTGGATAGAGAAACCCTAGGTCAACATCTCCACCACTTTCTCTATTCAAAACCCTAGCTCTCCTCTCTCTCAAGAATTTTTTTTCTTTGATAGTAAGGTTGAAATGTCCGACACCAAACTGACAATCAAATTAAATGAATGCGGAAGCGATTAGCAGCGGAATTATAAAAAAATCACTAAAAAATTAAAAATTTTGTAAAGAGATCTTTGAAAGATAAAAACTCTTTCATAAAAAACATGATAGGTCATTTACAATCTGATCCATTGATACATCTCTGTAATAAACACATCTCGAGCATTACAACAAAACCCACCTTGTTAACTGTACAAGGTAAGATACAAAATCTCGAGGCATCATGCCAAAATCCTCAGACCTACTGACTCCTAGGACCTGAGAGTACAGAGACGACATAAGACATGCTATCTATAAGACTAGACAGTCAGTATCTCCACCTGAGATTCACTGCTACCCCTGATGCTGTTGTTGCTATTGTTGCTCATTCTTAAATGGATTCCTTCATCCTTGGCGTCTTCCTAAGAAGTAGAAACCTACGGGAGTGAGACAATTTGAATAATTGTCCTAGCGAGAGTTATAACTCTCCACCAGAAGCTTTGTTATAGCATATAAGGAATAACAGAAGCAAAGTAACTGAAAATATCAACAACAGGTTTGGTAATAAGTAATACAACATTTACTTAAGCAATCACTTCATTAAAGCTTATGTAGAACATGTATTCTAGAAACTTGAACAGACTATTAAAGTCAACAATGTAACATCAATCATTGTTTCTCATAGTACAACCTAAGCAGTTATACTATACGACTGATTATATTTTTCAAACATCATTATGCCCTGCGGAGATGAGGTATACCTCTCATACTCCAACCGACCATTTATAAAAATCACGTCGGTACCATACATAGGTCATCAAAAGAGCCGAATTCTTATGACCTCATCTTCCTCAGTCAGTAAGAGGATTTACTTGCAGGACATCTTGTGTCTCTGCTGTAGTAGCTATCCAGGGTATTCTGGAAACTTCGCTATAGAGTTACAGTGGAGTTCTGAACTCTCATCGTCATCGAAAGATTTCTTGTTTATCTCTCATCGATGCGGTATTAGTAATTTCTTCAGGAGATTTGTGGTACATCACCCGGTATGAATATATAGTGAAGGGTTGAAAGATTAAAGTACATCTACATCAATTCCTACACTAGGACGTAAGGATATTCACGTCCGTATACCCCCATATACTCAAAAGTATATGCTCCAGGAGTTCCCTTAGGAAAACCTGTTTCACCATCATTTGGTCTCTGACAATGATGGATCTATGGTCAGGGCTCTACATGATATGATTATACTTGATTAGTTAGGTACATTCTAGCATTCTTTTAGCATCAAGCATGTTTCCAAGCATTAATCATTAGAACAACAACTATAAAAGTAGAATATTAAATGTATCAAGTCTAACTCACATCAATTATCAATTGGATATCATTTCTTAACCATTTCATTACTATGATTCAAGAATAGGGTATTTAAACCCTTAATTCATCATAAGTCATCTTATTAGCATGGCCTTGATGTTACTCATGGCTCTCACAGCCTATCAATCTTATATGATGTCACTTAACTAGGCAACATGGTATATCACTATTCACAAAGCTAATAACATGCTTCCAATGAATATGATATCATAACCTTTACCTGGATATAATCATCCTTTTATAAGAACTTGCATAGTTAATTCAATTGACAACAATAAACATTTCATTTCCAGATCAGCAATTTATAAAGCAGAATTAACCTTTCAATTCAGGAATAGTACCTTCATGCTTACACTAAGGCTAGGTTCCCTTATTTACATCAATTAGGGTTATTCAATCCCTTTCTTTATGATTAGGAATAATGATTCCTCATCTCATACTTTAATCATAAAGATTCATGCTTAAAAGCATAAGTAGAGTTAGGGTTTACCCCACTCAATTAAGGTTATTGAATCCCTTTGTCTTATAAGGCATAAGAATTCTTATATTGTAATTTGTTCACAGGGTTTCATACTTGAAAGCATAACCCAGGACTAGGGTTAACATACCCCATCATTCATTAGTTAGGGTTTGTATTCTTTTACTTCAACATAGGGTTATAGAACCTCTTAGCTCTCAAGGCAGAAAGATTTCTCATATTACAACTTGTAATTAGGGTTTCATACTCAAAGGCATAACCCTGAATTACTCCATTTATCAGATCACCCTCAATTAGGGTTTACTATTCATGTTACATGTTATTACCCTAGAATTAGGGTTTACTATTCACTTCATAGTGAATTGAGCTCATAGCATCATTATATATGAAAATTATCACCATTGATGCCCTCAATTTATGTTAAGATTCATTAATCATTATAATTAGGATTTCCATGATCTTACCTTGATGGATCATACCCTAATCATGTACATTCTTACATATTGAAAGTATGTTACTTGATTCTCATTCATATTAGGAGCCTTCTCTCTCTTCTTACTACTAGATGATGTTTAAATCACTCTAGGTTAGATTAGATCAAGTCATCTTTGATTAACATAGATTATGTCAACCCATTATAATCATTAGGGTTTGCTTGATCAAGGGTTGTTATCTACTTGAACCCTTCAAGGGTACCTTGGTAATCTTCTTTAATAATCATAACATGGGTCAATCTACTAATCACTTAACCCCTTAATGTCGTTAGGTATCATTAGGGTTTAGATTAAACAACCATTGAACCATCTAAGCCTTCAAGGCATTAAGCATAAAATGATTCAGGAACATGGTTATTCAAACCCTCAGATTATCATAACACTTGTTACAAAGTGACATATAAGCATCAAGTCATCTAACAACATGACCTTGATTGAAGCAAGGTATATACTTTTCACATATCATTACTCTAAAAGCTTATAATTGTTTTCAAGGAATATGACATCATAACTCTTACCTGGCCATGATCACCTCATAATATCAACATGTATGACTTATACAAATAAGGACATGCATATATAACAATGTCAACACAATACCAAAACTTTTCAATTTCTTTATAGGACACCACGGCCGTGCCACCTTGCACGGTCATGCAAAGTAAGGCTACCACGGCCGTGCTCTCTTACACGGTTGTGCAAGTTAAGGCTACCACGACCGTGCTCTCTTACACGGTCGTGCTACATAAGATCATTCCATGATTCATATATATATATATATAAATATATGTATTCTAATCTTTCATTCTTTTAACTTTATTAGGTCACATCAACCCTTCAATCAAGTACATGCTACTATGGTTAACATAATGTATCAAGCTATTAATCCCATAAACAATTAAGAATTCTCCCTTTAATTGGTTCTAATCACTTAGGTATTATTAAGGTTTCAACCTTAATTCCTTCATTGATTATCATTACTAATCATTATTGGATCAATAGAACATTCATCATCTTAATTCCCAAAGATTTAATCACATTGGACCTCCATTACATAAGGTATCCAATTGAATTAGGGTTTCCAATGTTGATTACTTCAATCATTGAATTCATGGAACCAAACATCAATTGGACCTATACTCATACCTCAATTGAGTTTAATAGGTCAACCTTCAACTTATTTGACCCTTAATTAACCCTCAATCGTTCATCAATCAGGGTTTGATTCAATTGAATTATGGTTTGGAATCGATGATCCTTCAATACTAATCAATGTAAGACTAGTTACTTTGAAACCATAGAAACATCATACAAATTGGGTATGACCTGACCCCAAACGGTCTTGAGGTCGTTTGGATGACCTCCAAATGGTCTTGAGACCGTTTGCCCATCATATCATCAAAATCCAAGTCAATCAATTAAGGTTTGAATCATTGGATTGATCACCAAATCAACATTGCATTGTATATCAACTTGGTACCTTTAGACCTTTAAACACCTAACCATACTCAACCCTAGACCTCCAAATGGTCTTGGGTGACCACCAAACGGTCTTGAGACCGTTTGGATGAGCTCCAAACGGTCTTGAGACCGTTTGGCCCATCCATCCTTTGGATTCTAGTGAAAAATCATCAAGGATTGGTCTATCGAGTTGATCAACAATTAAGCACTTAATTGCAATATGATTGGTACCTTTGGACCTTCAATTGATCAACTACACTTGACCCCATACCTCCAAACGGTCTTGGGGTGACCCCCAAACGGTCTTGAGACCGTTTGGGCTAATCAACCCAAAATATCAAATAAACTTGTTGGAATTTCAGCACTAATTTCAATTAGGGTTTGCCCAATTGATTAGCCTTCAACTCATGATTCCTTGATAATTAACCCCTCAAATTTGGTGAGTTATTAACCAACATAATTAGGAACAGTAATCTCAAACGGTCCACGCTTGGTCAACGCACTCAAACGGTCTTGAGACCGTTTGCCCAAAAAGTTCAATTAAAACAGATTGATAATCAGCACTTAATCCAATTAGGTTTCCCTATTTGATTAGCCTTCAACTCACGATTCCTTGGGAGTTAATCCCTCAAATTTGTAGGGTCATCAACCAACATAATTATTAACAGGAATCCCAAACGGTCAACGCTTGGTCAACTCACTCAAACGGTCTTGAGACCGTTTTCCCAAACAGGTCAAGTTAATCAGGTTGAAAATCAGCACTTAATTCAATTCGATTACCTGATTGTTTAGCCTTTAACTCATGATTCCTTGGGATTTAACCTATCAAATTTGGTAGGTCATTAGACCACATCATTAGGAACAGTAATATAAAACGTTCAACGCTTGGTCAACGCACTCAAACGGTCTTGAGACCGTTTGCCCAAAAAGTTCAAGTTAATCAGACTGAAAATCAGCATTTAATTCAATTCGATTTGCCTAATTGATTGGCCTTCAACCTATGATTTATTTAAAGTTAACCCCTCAAATTTGGTGGGTCATTATCCTACATAATTATGAACATAAATCCAAAACGGTAAATGTTTGGTCAACACCCTCAAACGGTCTTGGAGACCGTTTGCTCCAACCGACCTTGTGAAACCGTTTGCCCTTCAAACGGTTTTGCAAACCGTTTGGCCAAAGGGGGGAAAACAAGACCGTTTGATAAAGTAACATTGGTAATCACGCCCATATTCTTCTACCTCCAGATCAAGGTCTGTTGTTTGTGGTTTTAGTTGCAAGAAAGCAAGGAAAAGTGGGAAAGAAGAAGGACTAAGTACTAATTGCAAGAACAAAGATATGCATAAGAAATAAAAAGGTTTAGAGTTATAAAACCCGCCTTAAGGTCGTTCCTTGAGCTCCAAGCTTCCAAGATTCAAGCCTTTAATGGTGTCTTGAGCTCCACAGGTCGGCCAAGGGTGTTTCTCCAAGGAAAGGTTGGGAAAAGATGGCTAGAAAGAGAAAACAAGTAAGGAAGACCATAAAACCAACCTTGCACCATGAATTCCTCCATGAATCCGAGCAAGAAGATGACCAAAGCTTACCTAGAACTCCTTATCCGTCCTCCTCTGCTCCAGAGCTCTGTCCTAAGTCGGTCTAAGCAAGGGGATAAGAAGGGAAGTGAAGGAAACGGTCCTTGCTAAGTGAGAAAAGGTGTATATATACTTTGGGTGAATTTCCAACATAAGGACAACTTGTTTCTCCATTTCTCATCTAGGTCCTTCCCTTCTTCTAAGCCACGTTTCTCCCTTCCATACTTAATAAAAACTCATATTAAACCCAAGGTCTAAAGGTGAAGAAAGCCAACTTTTTACTAAGTTGCACATATAGAAGGGTTATTAGGCTTATAACTTGATTATTTAATTTATAAGGGTTATCATTCTTATTTGATTATTCAATTGAAGTGCCCTATTCATCATTATTACTCTAAATGATGCCAAGAGTCATAAATATACTCTAAAAGGTGTATTTTATAAGTTTCATCCCTCATTTTGGGTAAATTGCACTTTACGCCAAAATTAGGGTTTTAAGCACAAGGATTGCCCCACAAGCTGCATCTCAGTGCCCAAGCTTGGGGAACCAATCACACTTCATCACATTCACTCTTATGATGTCTCAACACTAAAGGAACATCTTAACATGCGCAATTTGCAAGTTAATCCCTTTTAATTGGGTAATTTGCACATAGGTCCCTGTATTACAAAACAATATTACAACATTGTTCAAAAGGACAGAAGGGGAAATATATATTCCTCAGAAGCTTTAATTACATTATCAACAGATAACCACAAGCATTTAATCACATGATTAATAAAAACACCTGGGGTTAGTTCATAACCCAGGTCAGGGATGTTACAAAGGTCGAGTTATGAGAGATCCTTTTGTGTTAGGTTAGTGATATAGATGAATTGAGGTGCTTAGAACATTTGCAAACAAGCCCCTCAATATATTTTTATTTTGCTCAAACTGGTTGGTCGGTTGAGTTATAAACTCGACTGAAACCACACGTTTCAGAGCTCAAACCTCATCCAAAAATTATAAAAATTTAACCCAATGTCTGAAATGGAGTTTTTAATATACATTCAAAATTGTAGATCATTTGGAGTTTCAAATTAATAAATAACAATCAAATACTACCCTACTATATTGCAGTCAGCAGCATGGTTGGTCGAGTTTGTCCTTCACAGAACTCGACCGACACCCCTCTCTATAGAGATCAAAAATCATCCAAAAATTACACCAATTAAAAAAAATGTTTATAATGTAGTTTAACAACTACACGTAAAATTTGAGATCAATTGGATATACCAATAAAAATATAAAATTTAATTACCACCTTGTTATATCAATATGAAAATATGGTCGGTCGAGTTTGAAACTCGACCGATAAACAGGTCAGAACATTCTTCAAAAATTCTGATATTTTTCAAGAGTGTTCACATTTTATATATACACATCATATCTAAATTGATTTAAATCAGAGTTACACATAAAATACTAAAAATCATTTAGTGAGACAGTATACTTATCAAATTCTATATTCATATGTCATCAAAACCCTAATTTGAGCCGATTAGGGTTTCCAAATCTTATCCCTAATTATGTGAATCAAAGTATGATTAAACCTTCTCATTATTTTTAAAATATCAAAAATTAAGTACCATCACTAATAAAGCTTTAAACAATTATCAACTTAGTTAAGCATACAATCATCCAAGTAAACCCTAATTAGATAACTAATTTGAAAATGGGTCATTACAGTAAGTGTGAACATTCATTGTTATCTACTGAGATCGGTTTGTAGATTACTTAATGGTGTTTATTCCTGCTCTGAAGTACTAGGATCTGTGGGTTGTTGAATGCAGTCAAATGAGACAAGTAGGAGACTCAGTATAAGAACAACACCAACAACAAGTTTTGGTACAACATGTTTGGTTGGTTGGCTTGTGAAAATATGTAAAAAATTCTTGGGACACAACTCAAACATTCTTAGGATATCAAAAAAGTTTCAACAGAAGTAGGGCGCAAATCAGTCATGGGAAAACTTAGAGAGGTATGTTTTATGAACTTCCAACTTATTTATCAAGTTCTATACAAGTATGAGTCAGTAGAGTTTCCTTTTTCTTTTGGTAGACTCAAGAATGGTTGTATATTGATGGTGAGGATGCCTCTACAAATGAGTTCCAAGAGTGTCTAAATTATCTAAAATCAATTGGTGATCCCACATTTCTCAGGTCCAATTGAAGTTTGAAGTAGCCAACAATTTTCTCTTCTTCCATGCTTTGTTAGATTTGCATTTATCTTCATTCCATTTTGCACAGGTTAAGAAAGTGGATTGCTAGAGCAGTTGCTTCCAAACATGCTAGAACCTATCAAACTGAAGTGCCCGAGGTAGGGGTACTGCATCAACAACTACTGTATGTAACATAATCTACTAGTGTTGGATAGTTTGTTTCCATTATAATGCTTTCTAGTAGGGGTTCATTGAGGTACAAACGGTAGTTGGATAAAATATTAAACCATATTTTCCATACATGTATGTCATTTCTTTTCCTTCTAAATCTAAGTGAATGGAATTATAATACAATCTCTACTAGCCTACTAAAGAGTGTCCATGAAGGGTTCTTGTATCCTGATATGGGGGGCACTCCAGAGGCATGTTCTATAGCTCTCAAAGAAACATGAGCATAACAAATTGTAGAGGTGACAAAGTCAAACACAATAATATGTTACTTCTTCAAAAGATGCATATTGATCAATAATATTTCATGGTTAGTCATCACAAAATATAACTATTTCATCCATTATTTTTTCTAATGGTTGAAGTGCAATTGATTTGAATTATTTATCGCATTATTTCCCTATAATGAGCTATTCACATATTTCCATTTGATCTTGCAGCTTGCTTCTATTAGACATGGTGTAAGAATCTCATCATTAACAATGGCTTGTACTTGAAAACCCATGAAGCCAAGCAGGTAGCACAAGTTGACAAATAATTTTCACCCACCTTGGTCAACATTCTGCAATGACGATGAAGTCATCAGTTGGTGCATCCATAAGAAGTTGCTTTTCAATTGTGTTCTCCCACATGCCCTTCCAACACTTACTTTCAAACTAAGTATGACAAGCAATCTTTGTGATTATATCAAAAAATCCACAAGTTGGACATGGGAATCTACCACAAACATACATTGAGTGAATTTCCCATGGCAAACGAGAAGCAAAGCATGGAGAAGTTCTTTATTTTCAATCAAGAAGAGCAATACAGTAGCAATCTTTATGTTCTTATGAGTTTATCAACATTATCATATCCGTCGATGATACAAGTGGTGGAATTAATACAAAATAAAAGTATTGATAGAAGAATATGCACATGATCATGTGGAATATAGAGTCTGCAA
This sequence comes from Alisma plantago-aquatica, assembly GCA_963693085.1. NCBI lineage: Eukaryota > Viridiplantae > Streptophyta > Magnoliopsida > Alismatales > Alismataceae > Alisma > Alisma plantago-aquatica. The sequence continues at coordinate 579,807,119 of OY856410.1, forward strand.
TGGATAGAGGCAATTAGAAGAAGATATTGTATACATCTATCTTTTTTCCATGCATATTGTAAAATATGGGCCAGGTTAATGTCCTCCCCATGTGTACTCATTGTTCAAATATAAACAAAAGTATGATTCTTGACATTATACCTACAACTTGATCTTGATCAATATTCATTTTGCTTTTTGAGAAACCCCTCTATATTGGAAAACTACTGACTGGATACATAATGTCTCTCACTATATATGTATGTGTAGTACATGAAGTCTCTCACTACACACTAGCTATAATACAAGTGTAATAAGTGCTTATTTTTGCTACACATGAACTACATATACAAATTGTAACCAATGTCATTTCCCCTACATATAATAGCTACAAATAGAATTGTAGTCATAAATTTAGCTGCAATGGCAACAACACTTTTATGTGTAAGGACATTTTTTACCTATAATTAGGGTTACATACGAATTTATAGCCAGAGGAATAACTAACTACAATTTTGAAAAATGTAGCCTAAACAATTAGCTACACGGGTATTACTTTCATAGTCTAAATGTAAGGATAAATGTAGCTAAAACTTTTAGCTACACATTTTGAGATTTTCACTACAATTTTTTTTGTAGTTAAAGACCATATTTTTTGTAGTGCCTAGAACACTATGATGTGTTTCATCACCAAACATGATTCAAACAAGGTGCCTCATGTCACCATCTTCTCCCTCATGGAGCAAAAGTACAATGACCACTCTCTACATGTGACATTTTGCAAGTTAATCCTCACTTATGGGTAAATTGCAAACTAGTCCAAATAAACATTTATATAGTAAAGATGGTTCAAACCTCAATCAAATTGAACCAAATTGAAACCAAAGACCTGCCACATGATAATAAAGCATTCTAAAAGATTAAATTAAAGTCTAAGTATCTCATTATACAAAGTAAGCACAATTTAGCATTAATCTAGGTCAGGGGCCTTATAATAGATGGATAAGGTTTGAGACTGAAACATCATATGAATAATCTACATCATGCCTATGATTACAAGATGTTGTATGTAGTTACGTGTGTAGTCAGGTCAATCAACTAAGTCAGGAGGTACCTTAAGACCAACTAATAACCTCATGGCCCACTTTCAGTTTTATTTATATTGGCTCCATTCTCATGACCAAACAAACATTGTTGCTTTTGTCCTCTTGTGTAGGTTGACAATGTCCATCACCACCATGGGTCAACCATATTTCATCTACACATTGGATCACTATGCATGGACCCCAATGACAAAAACATTATTAACGTTATACATATTCCCATCTCTCAGGGTTGTGCATTAACTTCTAGTAATTCATCATCATTGGCACTAATGTTATGGGTGATTGTGTGACCCGTTATAAACACATCACAAGCTATCAATAAGACTTCTTTCACATAAAATACATTGTTCTACCTTTATATCCGTAAATGAATATCTAAGATAGGCACATTTGATCTGGATTTCTGTCTAAAATTTAGATAAGTCGAATGTCTGCCAAAATTGGATGAGATTTCATATGCAAAATTTCAGCTTAAATATGTGATATTGTTGTATGCTGCCTGAAAACATCCAAATTTGGTAAATATATATATATTTCATAAAAATATATTATTTCCATATCATTATATGAAAACACAAAATTGTTATCATATAGATAATATAATATAAATGTTTTATGTATATATTACCTATTCATCACTTAAACGTATAACTTTTGGTTTAGATTTGATATTTATCTAAATTTATGTATTATCTATTTGGATCACATTAGGATGTTATCATATGCTATTTGTTAGATTCTAGTTTTTTTTATTCTGGATTCAGGAATCGAGTATAACATTATCCACTCCACAATCAATCCATTACAAGTTCATTAGCTATTATGCCATAGGAAAGTTAGAAGATAATATTTGGACCCTATCATCCACTAAACTAACTCCAAACTTGCTAGATGCATGTCTATTTTCTTAGAAAAGTTGGTCATGTCACTCTTCTTAACACGACTCCTACTAGCATTTTCTCTTACTATTTAAGTTGCATCCCTCTACCTTCTATTGTGAAGAACAAATCAACTTCATTTGTACATATTTTATTTTGGTGATCCATCATTGATTAAGTGTTGTCACTTGGTCAACTAAAACACAATTTGCAAAGCAAAGCAACATGGTGTAGGGGCATCATCAACATCAAAATGCACTCACACTGCCTTCTGAGAAAAATCAATGTTGCTTTCTATGAGAAGAACACCATCGATTGGACAAAAAAATTATTACAAAGTACTAAAATAAATAAAACTCTTGGTAAACTCTTATCTATTACAAAGCCTTTCCTCTCTAGAAACACTTACTTAAAACACTCTACATGATCTGTAATATTGGTTCACTTCTCCAAACTCATTTCCTAAGATTAGTTTTTGGTTTGATTTTTGTAACCTATATGGGACTATTATCAACATGAATACTTTAAATCTCTATCTCTCCCAATCTCAAATTCATGGATTTCCTCAAAGCTACCCCGCTCTTCAATTCTAACAGAAACAATTGTTTCAAATGTTGCTTCAATGATATATATATATATATATATATATATATATATATTTCTCTCCTTCTAAGATTATTTCTTTCACTCAGCTTCTTTTGTGCTCCTTCAATATACAGTCAATATCATGGATACGTGGACCATTTATAATGTTTCTATAACCTATGAGTATCCACATATGTATTCTAGGCCATAACAAACTCCTCCTTGGTATTCATTGGCACTCTAAAGGAAAGCTCAATCCCACTGATGCAACTTTTTCCTTAATAACTCTGAATACACCATATGTACCTTCTTCACTTTCCTTTACTCTATCAACATCTAGTTTCACTTTTTTATTTTAAACTCACTTCAATATACTTTGATAGTTTGGATGGAGTATGTGCCATTCAATAGCAAATATCTTGATATGCTTCATCTTTGATACATATTATATTTGTCTATTTGTATTTTGTGGTGTACATTGTGTGAAAGAAACAAATGTTTGTATGGAAATTACATAATTTATTCTCACATATATCTTGCATTTCTTCTTCCTTGTTATCTTTTCCAGTTGGTGTTGCCCCTACAAAAATTCCTTGTTTTCTCCATGGCCTTTTATGTCGGGCAAGAAGAGGATGGCCACCTAGCAACCGAAGGAGCCATCTCCTTTGAGTATCTCTTATAGGTCTTTAAAATTGAAGCTTGAACCATGTCGAAGAGGATGATGTTCTATCTCAAACTTGTTACTATGATGTTTGTACTGCCCCTTTTTGGGGATCCTTTTTATGGTTCTTTTTTCTTTTTAATATCATGATATGGGTTGTTCCAAGGGGAACCAAACTCTAGGTATATTGACACAAGTTTTTATGTTCCTCTTTCTGTATTTGTCTTCCAATCATCTACCTCAATTTTTTGATAGATAATGTGGTATCTCTTGTACCTCTATCATCCTATTCCCTGATCTGTTAGAGATTTTATTATTTTTCTTTTAAATGAATGATTGATTGTGAAAAAATATAAATTAAGCAGCAATACATTCACTTATTAACTTATGTATTATGATATCACAAAAATTTGAGTCGTGTTATGAAGAAGTCACATCGACTCATTTTTATATGACTAAGTTACATGTAAACATCAAGTTCAATACCTCATATCGGTTAAGGTTTTGTCGCAAAATCATGTTGGGATGTCATGCACATGTCTATTGTCATTAAGACAAAATTATCTTCCTTCAATTCACACCAACAAGGAAAGCCAGATGTGGGGCTTTTAGAAGAAAAAAAAAGTGAATTTATAGGACAAGTTGAGACATAATGATAGTTCCAAGTTCACACTTGAACAAACCACCTAGTCCTTATTGATATCTAGCACGGTTGGATTTAGTTTGAAACTCTTGATGCTAATTATATGTGGTCTAGTCATGGTTTGATGATTGATTAACCATTTAGATAAAACCTAACTACCTTATGTAATATATCTTTTATTAGATGCATGTGATTGTTAAGATAAATAAATATATATATATATATATATATATATATATATTCATTGCTTTAATTATATATGAAAAAATAACACTATATTTTTATAAAATAAAGATAATAATTATAAAATAATAATTATGGGTTAAATGACAAGCGAATGCAAGTAGCCCTAGAAAGTTTAATAAGGGGGTCATGTTATACCATAATTCCATTTTCGTGTCATATTTCCCATCTTTATATTCAATCAATATTTGTCAAATGTGGATTATCTACTATCCAACCATGGCCACACTTGATCTTTGTGAAGTATGCCATTAGTACGTACTTAAGTCCGTTAAATTTTAGACCGGATTAACCAATATTTATTATACTTTTTCACTGTAAAATTTAGTTTGATTTAGACAAATCCGATATTGAAGTCTACTTGGATTGTAATTCAGACCGTTGTGTGTAGTTTGATCGATGTTGGTGTAGAATATCACTGGGCTTGACCAAAGTACTCTCACCCCAAGCTCCACGGTCAAATTTTGGCAAGCCAATATTTTAGATGCTTAGCAATGATAAAAAGGTGACACACAATTTTTGTAAAACTCGTTCTCGTGATTCACGTGTATGTGTGGTCAAAGTTGTTTAACAAAGCACGGGATGCATATCTAAGTTAGATATGAGTCTTTTGTTGTTAATAAATGCATTAATACAGACATGAGGAATTGAGTACAAACATGGCGAACGGGTCTCTAAAGTCTAGTTTCAAGTTCAACCCCGTACGAGATTCAACGCAGATTATAAATCATAAAATCTAGATCTGTTGACAAAAAGAGGCTTAATAATCCATTTCATCATTTTTGGGACAACTACTTTCTCCACGGTGGGGAAATCAGATGTTATATCAGAGATGACAAGGCTGAAGGTTCTGATAAGGGACAACTCAAGCAAGAAAACTGGTCGTTGCTCTAAAACCGTTGCAACAAAAAAGACCCTTGTCACTCTGTCTCCCTCTCTCCGATCTTGTAGTATATCTCTAGTATCTTGCTCGCTTGACCTTCCGTAACTGCAAGAAGAATGGGACAATTTGGATACCTTGGGAACCAAGGATACTTACTAAGTAAGCAGGCATTGGCTACTGTCGCCCTGGCCCAGTCGCCCCAGTCGCCAGCCCACTGAGTCACGTCGCCGTAGACTTCTCCAGTCTCCCTTACCATTTTAACGACTCCAACTTGTGACCGGCTTCTTGCATTGAAATATTAAACCAAAACCACGGGCCCCGAATGGTAATAGTTTTCTGTTTCAAAAAAAGCAGTCACTTGACGTTATCTGGCAGCAGTCTTTTTCTGTCTTAATATCCCCAGCTCGACATAGCGACGCCGACGCCTTCGAAAGGACTCGGACGGCAACATGGCGAGGCCTTCATTACTCGGGAATTCCGTATCTGCGTAGTCGCGTAGAGCAATCATCGAGGTAGGGGGCCAAGGCGCGGCCATATGGGCACGTTTGGTTTTTTTCAAAAGAATTCTAGGTCATTCTGCATTTGTAAAATAATGCATCGTCAAAATTCAGTTAATATAAATATTATGTTTGATTTTCTGAATTTTCTGAATTTATTATGTAGTCGAGCGGTCAAATATATTTTAAAATACAATTCAATATGATAAAATTCAGAAAACCAAATATAAAGCGAATCGCCCCCGAGTTAAACACTCAGTTAACCACACAGGAGGGCCGATGGAATTTAATCCCTTGTACATATAGCAGATAGTCAATTAGTGACGGGTTGCTGGGGCTGTGCCTGCTTCTTGCTGCGCTAGATGACTGGTGCTATCTGGCGTGGGCTACGATTGGAGTGCTGAACCACTAAAACTTAAATAAGAAATAGTTTGGTTCGGTGCAGTTGGACATAGTTGCATCCATTGCACCAACGTGTTTCTTTATTATGTTCGTTGATAAGCTAATTGATTACTTAACATTTACTCTCATACAGCATAAGCAGGTCGTATCACAATTCTACAAACTCTATTTTAGGCTATTTTTAACAATTCTAAGATCTCATTCAGCGCTTCTTAAGAAAAAATCTATTTAGTGTTAAATCTTTTCACATTTGAGACATTATAAACAATACCTAAAATTAATTATATACATGTGTGGTTCATAATAAAAAAGTTGAGTGTTTTAAGTTTGTTTTTGATCCTCCGTTGAAGTTGTTTTCTTATCTAGCTAATGACATAGAGGTCTTTAACAAGTCCAAACTTATGAAGAGCGGCAACTAAACTAGCCTGTAGGGAGAGGGCATGCTGAATACGATCACTTCTTCACTTAAATAAAAGAAATATTTTTTTTGTAAAGTTAAATAAAAGAAAGATATTAACTGTACATGTGTGGTTCATAATTAAAGAATTGAGTCCTTGTCCTAACAAACAACTCAAGTAAGCAAATCGTATTTGTCGTTCTAATGCGGCGCTCTTATAGAATGAGATTAGTCACCACAAAATGTTTGTCCTGACTCCATTAGACATCGTTAAACATTAAAAATAATATAAACACAAAGCAGTAAATAACCTTGAGTTGAACAACTTATCATTATCGCTGTCCAAACAATCAGCTTTAACAAACGAAGCATAACGATATGCCACAATAAAAATGGAGACGATGACGATGAAAGACCTCTCTGTTGGGCTTTGGTAGAGAGAGTGGGACCGGCTTCCTTGGGAACCAAGGATACAGGGGGTGGGCATTACGCTACAAAAAGATTTAACTTTGCTGGCACCGGCGACGGCCGCTGTCGCCGGTCGATGGTCACTGACCAACTGACTTCCGTCGCATGGGCTATCTCTGTCCTAACGACAATGTGAACCCGCGCCCAAATTTCCTCGCGCTTTTGACAAACGAACAAGGTGTGCCCCATCGTCAACTACCACACGGCGGCAGTCTTTTTCTAGTCTCAAAACACTAACCGAACCCACCTCATGGCGACGCTTTCACAAAGAGCCAGGCGTTTCCCTCCGACGGCAACTGGGACCCAGGGTATTCATTACTCGGGAATTACGTATCTGCGTAGAGCCGACGATCATCGAGGTAAGGGGCCAGGAGGACCGGCGCTGCCGTGCCGTCCGTGGAAGATTGGATGGGAATAGACGGCTACTTCGTTGACTGACAATTGGTAGCTTACCAACAACTGAGAAAACCGGCCTAGTAACTGGTAGGCTCAGGAACTGGAGATGATGGTTGAGTCGCTAGCGACGGTAATAGTCTCCCCGCACAGTGGATTGCCGACCGGAGCTCGCTCCTTGATAGCCCCAGCGCCGCGGGTTACGCCTGTGTAAACAACAGAAACAACGAAAAAGGTAAGCTACCGCCTCTCATCTTGTTTCAGCATTCAGTTGTTATGGGCTGCCTCCCACCGAAGCGAGAATTAATCGGGACCGGCAAACTGCACTTCTTCGCACTGTGCCCACAAACCTGCAGAACTGGCTGGTTTAGGATTTGTTACAGTTCTGCGCTCAAGATATTCTTAAAACGGTTTATCTCTTGTCTTACTGGCGCAGAATGCATAGGAGGCCGTCGTTCCTGATTGACAAATTGCATACAGGTTTCTTGCTTGACAAGATCTTTTTCCTCCCCTAAATTATGTATATGTTTCTGAAAGGCAAATATGATCTTATCAAGGAGAATAAGTTTAATTCACATATTGATAGATAAAAGAAACTCTTGGATTCTGTTTTATGCGAACATTCACGAATGTAGTAGTCGTCATAAAGGCTGGACACACGCCCACGCACATACACACTTTTCTTTTCTTTCAATCTTCATTTTGAATGCTTAAACATAAGAGGGAAATTCGACTTTGCATATGACTATCTTTTTTCTGAACGATGATGGGTTCTATATACCTAGTTGCCTCAATCATAAGAATTTAAACACCTAGTGTAGTGATCTTTGGATGCATTACTTCCATGGAATGATTGATTAACAACAAGAGAGGTGACTACATAGGCAACCAAACATAGATTTTTCTAAAAGGACTTAGAAAATCGAATGACTCAGAGAGTGTTGCTTTTCATAAGGAGACTGCATATGTGTATTTTTTATTCAATTATCTTGTTTAACTGTTTCGTAAACCTCTTATACACGCAAAAACACACTCACACACACACACACACACACACACACACACACACACACACACACACACACACATATATATATATATATATATATATATATATATAGAGTCAGGCTAGAATACACTCGAGTGTATCGGAGCGGAATACACTCAAGTAGTTTTTCATGATGCAATATTTTTTTTGAAAATCTAATCCGTTGATCTTCTTAAACATCTCGTGAACAACTCATATGCAAAATTTGAGCACATTTGGATATGTATAGCTCATGCTATGAAGACCGCAAAAATTAGGCATTTCAAATTAGTTTCGCGCGTCGATTTTTTTGCCCTTGGATGAGTGACTTACACTCATCCAAATGGGCTCAAAATTTGTATGTAGCCTAGTTATAGTATGACGGTGAAGATCAACGGTTTACATTTTGTAAAAAATAGTCTTGATATGAAAACACACTTGAGTGTATTCGTGCGATCCGTACACTCGAGTGTATTCTAGCCTGACTCTCTCTCTCTTTCTCTCTCTCTCTATATATATATAACATATCATACATCTACATTTATATGTTTATATATTAATTTATAGATAATAAGTAAATATTTTACACTTTAAATGTATTATATATTGCTCATTGTAATTAGTTTCTAAAAAAAATCCAAAACCGCATATGCCCCACATAAGCGTCGGCATTCCACATACACTCTATGCAATACCCTTGCCAAAGCATACCACATATCACTTTTCAAATTATGAAACTTAGAAACTTAGTGCAAAACCGACAAACTATATAGATCATCCATAAATCTAGAAAGATTGCAAAGAAAATCATAATAATTACATAAACTATAAACTAATCAGGAACCCCAAGTGCCTTCTATCCTACATCTCCCAAGTTGCAAAACACAAGCTACCAGACAATATGAGAGTATTAGTTATATAGTTTATTTTATATATGGCTTTAAGTCTGTTTGGCCCATTAGTGTATGGACTCCTAGTCCAATAGGGTTTTGCCCACTGCCTTGTACTTATAGGAGAGGGGTCTGCCCATCTATCAATAAGAAACATATGGGTATTTTCCCAATAATTTCATTTTCCACAAGATGTTGTTTCAACACTCATGTCCATGAAGCTGTAGGTGGCTTACGAGTTATGACACAATTGGGCCGAAGCTACATTGGTGATTGGGGATGCCATATGAAACTCTCGAGAGCTAGATAGAGTATTTGTTGGCAAAGCCGTCATGTTGTGCATGACAACTAAAGACCATGTGATCATTTAGAAACAATATTGATTCTAAACAAATTTGTATAGAGTAGAAAACCCCTAAATCTTTGAAGATTGTAATAATTCCTAATAGTATGCATAAGTAGACTAAATAGGCTCTCTTGATACATTTTGTGTTATATCTCCTCCCATCTATGGAGATGAGATACTAGCAAGTCAAATATTGTCCTTAGGCACTCCTGTCCATGAAGTTGCAGGTGTCATATGATATAATGCACGTCGAAATAATGCTACTAGCTGGGAATGCCTTATGAAATGTTATCTTGAGAGTTAGAAAGAGTATGTGTCAATTTAACCCTTATGGTGTGCATGCCAATCATGCTACCTTGGTCATCCCAGACATAATAAGCACCACACAAGAGGTAGCACATTAATGTAGATAATATCCATGTATACGCCACGATTTGAAAATGTAATCAAACACTGATATGTTGCTGGCTGACATATGGGATCAATCAATCATAGGTGATATAGGGCCCATTGAGGTGATATATGTAAATCAACACCTAAATGGTGGTGGCACAAATGAGATTAGCAAAGTAACCACCGCAATGAAAAATGTACACATCTCTAATATGCACTTAGCCTTTAAGAAAAAGATTACCTATATGCCACTCCACATGGAATGCTATTCTGATTCCCTGTATATATAGAAGTTTGAAACCCTATTGTTACAACATTTGTGACTTAATACCTAATTAACAATCAATAGAATTCAAGTAAACTAACAAAACTTGGAACCTACAGATAAGTTTATGAAATTACACATAGGTCCTATAACTAAAAGAATTGCATGACAATTACTCAAACATAATAATAATAATAACAAAAAGAATCAGTGAAGCCTAATCATATGCATTGTGAGGCTTTTGGACCCACGAGTGGGACTTTTCTTGCATCATGACCAAAAGGGAGAAAAATCCATGGTAAAAAAGTGTAAAAGGGCAGCTACTAGTGTCATGTTGGTTCAGGTAAACTTTTTCTTTTAAACTTAATGGTGACAATGTTCTATGTTCCATCAATGACCATGTTTTTTTTTGCAAAATTGTCAAATTTTGTCCTTTGTTGCTAGGTTAGGATTTTGACTAGATTTCACCCTTTGATGACATTTCAAAAATTGTGCACAAAACACTAACATGTTGATGAATATGTGCAACTTTCTACCAATAGAGCTGATGGAGACATGACATAGCAATCTTGGTAGCATGAAAGTAGAGAAGGTAGGTAAAACCATTTTCTATCTATACCAAGTTATAAATCACCTAATCTAACCTCGCTAAGTGACGGGGATTGTTCCTGAAACAATTGTATATAAACCATGGAACTAAACTTCGGCGAAGTTGGGTGAAGTTTTTCCAAAACTTCGAACTTTGACCATGGGCGAAGTCGAATCCCCAATATTTCAGCCTCATCCAAACTTCGGGGCGAAGTTTCCCTATTTTCGTCGAAGTTGAATTTTTTGTGGGTATTTTCGTCCTAACTTCTCTGAAGTTGTTGAAGTTTCCTCAAATTCCTCAAAGTTGGCAAAGTTGGGGCAAAGTTGAGACGACCCAGAACATTAATCCTAACTAGTGCCCCAACAACCATATAAGGCATAAGTGTCACCTCCAACCCTTTTCACAACTTCTAATATCACCTCCTATGTTTGTTGTTGCCACTCTTTCCTAGAAAGGGTCTTATAACTACAATTTGGTTGTATATTGTATATAATACATATGTTCAACACTTGAACTGTATTTGTATGTGTCTTGCACGTTTGACCATTGCAAGCAACACATTGTATTATCATCCTACCTAGGGCTAGAGAGTCATGAATCGTGTTTTTTGTGTAAAATTAACAATTATAGGATAGAGGTATAACATAATTAGAAGTTTTCAATCGAAGTTTCCTTCAAATTTACATCATTTTCTTCAAAAATCAACATCGAAGTTTGCGTCTAAACTTTCTCAAAACTTCCTAAGTTTCCACAAACTTCCACTTCCACACCTGGCAAAGTTAACACAAAGTCGAAGTCTTGCACCATGATATAAACTAATTGTTAATCAAAACATAATCAGTGGCAGGAAAACTCCCATGATAGGGAATTTATGTACGATATTTGGGGCGGCGACAAGCACAAAGGAAACAGTTTTTTTATTTGCCTTAAAACTGACGACAGAATCTCGTTAGTAATAACATACTTGGAAATTGTATACCATCCAGTAATTTGTCGCGAAGTAGTTTCGACGACTTGATTGAGTAGTTGACGTCAGCACCACCTTTGACCTTGATGTGTGGATTTTTAATAGAGTAGACGATCTCCCAACACAGTCGCTTTGTGTCCACCTCGCTTTGTGTCTAACTCCTTGTCAGGAAGGAGCAGTTCCTCTCTCCCATTCTCTTGTAGCGGCTAGGGTTTTGAGAAACCAAGTTGCACATGCACATCTATTGAGAGGGGCGCCCCTCTTGATGTATATGAGATGAAACTGTGTTAGGGTACTAAATCCCAAGTGGAATGGGATTTGGTTTACGTAAACCAACCTTGGTCCAATTAAGCCTCTAATTGCAACTACTACTAATTGGTTCATGCTTGGTTAACTTAACTATTAAGTAAATCAACTAAATCTCCTCCCCTTCTAGTCCATCCTTATGTGTGAGCCGCAATAGGAACTTATTATGTTGGTAGTGAATGTCGTAATCACTATCACACCTTCACAAACAATGAATGGCACATGACAATACATCATTTTACCCAAGTCATATGATTAATAGCAGCCCCACGGTGGCTGCTGCTACACCCCTTTTCCTTCCTCAAATCAGTGTTGCATCGGGCTATTTTCATCAACCTTTTATGCAGCAAAAAGTCTGGCTTCAACAAAAGGGTTTAAGGGCTGTTTCCTCCCTTAAATCTATGCCCATAGGGGTGCCCCTGACCCTACTACCTTGCCCTCGAAGGTCATGGATGTATGTAATCCAATGAGGGAGCACTGTCCATTCTAGCTACTATAGCACAACTGCTATAAAGTCTGCAAAGTTTGTTTTCAAGGCTAAAAAGTCTGTTTCAAGGTTAATGACTTCTACAGAGTGTGCAAAGATCAGTATTCAAGGTCTTCTATTGTCCCTTGGTCTGATTCCTTGAAGGAAAAGTCTCCCTCAATTAAGAAAAAGTTTGAATTTTTGCTATAAAGTCTAGTCTTTTGTCCCTTGATCCATGTTTGCCTATTTGATTAATATCTTCTTCGGTTGGGTGCATTTTTGGTGAACATGACTAATACGGAGTCTGTGGTTCATCAATCCACTATGATAGTCCAAAATGAATTATGTGGATTCCATGCGAAGTCCACCAAGATGGCCGCTATTGATGATACTCAGGTTCAAACTACATATTAGGTGTCATTGTCTAAAGGAGAAAATGCTTAGTTGATGCGTCTTTGAGCTTCAAAGCAAGCCATGTCTTCAGTCTCCATTGCACATAGGTTGCATTCGTCAACACACATTTTATAGGAACCCAAGGCATTAACGTCTAAATCAATTTGGCTCCTCGATTCTAGTGCGACTATTACATCACGGGGTACCATAGGTATACACCACATATACCCATAAGGCCAACCTACTTGGTGTCACCCTTGCAGACAACCTTGTTGCCTCTGTTAAGGGAACTGAGGCGGTGTTCCCAGTCCCACATATATCCCTTCTTCCTACCTTGTTCATCCCCCCGTTTCCTTTTAATTTGTTATCAATTAGCAAATTAACTCGTTCTCTTCAAGCCTCTGTTATCTTGTTACCAGATACTTGTCTTATATAGGACAAAGACAGGGAAGAAGATTGGTGAAGGATATGAACATGCTGGACTCTACTACTTGCAACATCTTCCTACAACTTGTGTTGCTACGTCTCCTTTAGTGGTGCATAGTCGTCTTGGTCATGCGTTTATAGAAAAGCTCAGGGTTTTGGGTCCAAGTTTGTCCAACACGAGAGTTTGCAATGTTACTCATGTCAATTGGGGAAAGACATAAGGTCTATCTTTAGGTCTAGGGAGAGTCAAAAGAACATGTCTATTTTTGGGTTGGTACATTTTGATATATGTGTCTGAGTCGTGTTACATCTAAATACGGATTAAGATATTTATAGTTTTTGTTGACAATCATCTCGTGTTACTTGGCTTTATTTTATGAAGGAAAGATCTGAGCATCTGTCCATATTTAATCGTTTGTGCAAAAGTGGAAACCCAATTTTAAATAAAAGGTTGTACTCTTTGTTCCGACATTTCTAGAAAGTACTATAGTCGTGAGTTCATCCATTTCCTCCTCCACACATGGCATCATCCATCAGTCATCTTTCCCACATACTCCACAACAGGATGCAGTGACTGAGAGGAAAATTCGTTATATTGTTGAGACATGCTTCTAGAGAATTCAGGGGGCATGTAGTTCTCATTGCCCCTACCTCATCAACCGTATGCCATTATCCATTCTCCAAAACCACATACTTGTTCAGATCCTTCATCCTATGAAGCCATTGTACAATGTTCCATCCAGTGTTTGGATGTGCTTGTTTTGTCCATTCTCTTGGTCTAGGTATGGATAAGTCAAGTCCAAAGTTTGTCATATGTGTGTTCTTAGGTTACTCTCGGGTTCAAAAGGGGTACAAGTGCTACAACCCTACCTCACATTGCTTCTTTGTATCTGCATATGCCACTTTCTTTGAAGACATCCTATTTTAATGATAGTTCTTCAGTGACCCTCGTAGTTAAGAGGAGCCTTTGTCCCTTCCTATCATTGTCAAGTCTCCTATTTTGAGTCCCCTAGAAATGATGGTCCTCATGATGTGATTCCACCTAGCTCCTCTAGACCACCGATCACTCAGGTCTATGCTTGTTGTGGATAGTCTGGTTCAAGCACAATGCAGTGATATATTGGTCCTGCCAGTTTAGCTCCTCTAGATGCTTCCCTGTCATAAGGTCAGGTAGACACAACTCCCTCCATCTTTTCAACATAATCTTCCTATTGCTTTGAGTAAAGGATTCAAATCATGCACTCTTAAAAATATGTAGCATCCCATTTCTAACTTTTTTCTTGTAGCCACATCTCACTTCCATATTATGCCTTTATTTCTTCTGTATTCTTCGTCTCCATACCTCCATCTGTTTCTGTTGCACTTGATCACCCAGGTTGGCACCATGTTTTGGAAGAGGAGATGTTAGCTATTGACCATAACAAGATAGTCCCTAGTTTCATGTTTTCATGGCAAGTCAGTAGTGGGATGTCGTTAGAGTTACACAGTCAAAGTTGGTGCAAATGGATGTGCTAACGGACGAAAAGCGTGTTTGGTAGCTAAGGGCCACACTTAGGTTTTTTGTGAGTATTATTCAGAGACTTCTATCCAAGGAAGCACGGACACGTTTTTAGACACGGACACTGACACGGGTACGGACACGGGATACGGCAATTTCCTAAAATATAGGACACGAACACAGCATTGTATGGGATAATTTTTTTATATAAGCATATACTAATATGTCTATAATGCATGTACATGTGTATTGGAATTACTTAGAAAGATATCTGAAAAATATTTACATATGTATTCGTAATTGTATATGAATATGAATGTGTGTTTTTGTGTAGTATAAACACTATCAAGCACACATCAACACGTTGTTGCAGTTTTATAGTAAACATAGTAAATTTTCAGACTGAATAGATGAGTACCTGTTACTCATTTAGTTAATGTAGTAGACGCAATGTGATTTATGATACCTAGTTCATCTTGGATTTTACATGTGAATTCTTTCAAAGACATTTTGTTTGCAGTTTTGTGATTATATCTTAGCTTTGTAGTGCAAATTCTCAATGACAAGACATAATTAAAAAGTAATTGCATGTCCAGAATTTACAGAGTGAAAGAAATAGGTTTCAGCTGCAGCAACTTCTAGGCTGATGTGCCCAGGGAGTAGCTGCATATTCAGATTTTATAAATTGAAAATAGGTTGCAGCAACAGAAACTGTTAGGCTGATGTATCCAGGGAGTGTCCGGGCAGTGTCCAGTTGTCTCTGGGCTGTAAAAAAAAGAAAAAATTGGATAGGACACGTCTTGGCCGTGTCCAAAATGTTTTGGGCTGTGTCCAGGAAGCATCCGTGCCCAAAACATGTCCGACACAGACACGGGGCTGTATATAAGTGTCCGTGCTTCCTAGCTTCTGTCTAGTGGTAAAGATGTCATTTGTTCGCATCTTTGTGTCTCTAACTGCTAGTCACTCTTGGCCTCCGTACCCACTTGATATCCAAAATACATTCCCACATGGTGATCTAGATGAGGAGATTTATAAGGAGCAACCACCCAAGTTTGTTGCTTAGGGGGAGTCAGATCTAGTATGCCATCTTCAAAAGTCTCTCTATGGACTAAAGTAGTCACCTCGTGCCTGGTTTGGTAGATTCAACAATGCTCTTTCTAAGTTCGAACTCCAGAGATGCACCATGCATCATTTGGTCTTCTAAAGACGACAAAGTTGTGGGAGCATTTTCGTGGTGGTATATATTGATGATACCCATGAATACTAGTGATGATGGACATGCCATTGCGCAGTTGAAGGCATTTTTACGTGGCCAGTTTCAAATAACGAAGTTGGACAATCTAAAATATGTTTTGGGAACTGAAGTTACCAAGTCCAAGTCTGGGATGGTTATCTCACAAAGTATGTCTTAGTTCTTCTCATTGAGACAAGGTTGCTTGTTGGTAATACTCTAATGGATCCTAAAGTCAAATTGTCCATGGAGTAGGGGGAGTTACTTGATGATCCATAGAGTTATAGACGACTTGTAGGGAAGTTGATTTATCTCACCGAGTGCCCGACATTTCCTTTGCTACTAGTGTTGTTAGTTAATTCATGGTTAAGTCGTGCACATGTCATATGGATGTTGTAATGCACATTCTGAGGAATCTCAAGAAGTATCATCATGGAAAAGGGTATCTATATCAAAATCATGGACATCTACATGAGCAAGGTTGCTCAAAAGTTGATTGATTCGGATCTTATATTGGTAGAAGGTCTATTTCTGGCTATTGTGTATCTGTAGGAGGAATCTTGGTGTCTTGGAAAAGCAAAAAGCAAACTGTATAGCAAGATCTAGTGCAAAGCTTGGGTACAAAGCTTTGATCCTAGAAACATGTGAATTGCTATGGATTCACCACTTTGTTAAAGGAGCTTGGCTTTATGCAAAAAACTCCCATGGGCTTGAAGTGCGACAACCAAGCTACTGTCCACATTGCTCAGAATCTTATCTCTCATGAGACAACCACATGTATTAAAGTCAGTAGTCATTTTCTGCGAGAAAATATTAAGGAGAAGTTGATTCAGTTGTCACCAAACAGATCAGAAGACTAGTTAGTTGATTTTCTTGAGTGGACGGTAAGGGTTAGGGTACACAATGTGTGTACCCCGTATATTTATAATGAGAACAATTACATAAAGGTCCTTGTAGAATAGTAAAATAACAAGAGAATATAAAGAACTTAAATAAAATACTAGTTAAGACCCCCCCTCAAGTTGGAGCGTAGATATCAATCATGCCCAACTTGTCCACAAGAGAACAAAAATGTTTCTTGGCCAGCAGCTTTCTGAAGATATCAGCAACTTGGTCTTCTAAGCGAGTAAAAAGAGTGCAGATACGACCAATCATAATAGATTCTCTGATGAAGTGGCAGTCAACTTCAATGTGCTTGGTCCGCTCATGAAAGACAGGATTATTTGCAATAAAAATAGCTGCTTTATTATCACAGTGCATAGGAATAGGAGCAGAAGATCCCACATCAAGTTCTTTTAGAAGAGATTGCACCCACAGAAGCTTGCATGCAGTACGAGCCATAGCACGATACTCAACCTCAACACTAGATCTGGCAACAACATTTTGCTTTTTGCTCCGCCAGATAACTAGATTTCCACCAATAAAGGTGCAATAACCAGAGGTAGATTTTCTGTCTATCTTGCTTCCAGCATAGTCAGAATTAGAATAGCCTTCAAGAGAGCAATGACCATGTTTTCTGTAAAATAGGCCTTTACTAGGATATTTCTTCAGATATCTCAAGACATGACACAATGCTTCCCAATGACACTGTCTAGGTTTGTCAAGATACCTGCTAACAAGACCAACAACAGTAGAAATGTCAGCTCTAGTGACAGTCAAATAGATCAGTTTGCCAACCAGTCTTCTATATCTTTTACTGTTAGGATACAGAGGAGATTCATCATCATCCCAATTCACATTAGGATCTAGAGGCGTATCAGTAGGCCGAGCTCCGAGCATGTCAGTTTCCTGTAGAAGATCAAGAACATACTTGCGTTGTGATAGAACAAGAACATTAGCAGTCCTAGAAACTTCAATCCCCAGAAAATATCTCAGTTTGCCCAGATCTTTAGTGACAAAATGTTTGCATAAATAGGCTTTAGTAGCATTAATTTCAAAGAGATCACTGCCAGATAAAATAATGTCGTCAACGTACACAATAAGAACTACAATACCAGTGGACGTCTTTTTAATAAAGACAGAATGATCAAAATGAGATCTGAGAAAGCCATACGTAGACAAAATCTTGCTCAGTTTGTCGAAACAAGCACGCAGACTCTGTTTGAGTCCATAAATAGACTTTTTGAGGTGGCAGACTTTGTGTGACCCCCCCCCCCCGAGCAACAAACCCAGGTGGTTGCTCCATATAGACCTCCTGGAGATCACCATAAAGAAAGGCATTTTTCATGTTCAGCTGAATAAGAGGCCAATCCAGATTGATTGCCACAGAGAGCAGAACTCGCACAAAATTTAGCCTGGCAACAGGAGAAAAAGTTTCAAAATAATCAATACCATAGGTCTGAGTGTACCCTTTCGCCACGAGGCGATCCTTCAGGCGTTCAACTGTTCCATCAGGATGATACTTAACAGTGTAAACCCAACGACATCCAATAGGTTTGCAATCAGAAGGAGGATCAACCATTTTCCAGGTACCCCTGTCAGTGAGAGCATCCATCTCCTCAGTGATGGCTTGTGTCCAGGCCTTACTATGTAATGCGTCATGCACATTTTTGGGTACAGAAACGGCAGATAGAGCAGCAACCAAATTACTAACATGAACACTCAGATGAGCAGTGGAGACATAGTTAGCAATATTATGAGATGTACATGATCTAGAACCTTTTCTGAGAGCAATAGGTAAATCTAGATCAGAAGTTACCTCAATAGGGGCAGGACCTTCTGAAGGAGAAGATTGGTTGTTAGTGGGGGGGTCTTGAGCAGGAGTAGGCTGCGGCGGCCGATTTCTGCGTTGATAAACAATGAGAGGAGGAGACGTAGTTTCATTCGGTTGCACATCAGAGGTAGAATCACCAATAATAGACAGAGGTGTGGCAATCAGATCTAAACTCAACATAGTCCCTTTAGTAGAGTAGTACGGAGTATCCTAAAAAAACGACATCACTACTCGTGAACCACTTTTTATTAACAGGGCTATAGCAGCGGTATCCTTTTCGAGTTCTTGAGTATCCCAGAAAAATACATTTTTCAGCTCGAGGGGACAACTTGTCTTGAGTAGAACCGAGCAAGTGAATAAAACAAATTGACCCAAAAATTCTCGGAGGAACAGAAAACAAAGGAAGATTGGGTTGTAGTACTTGTATAGGAATTTTATTCCCAATAACAGATGAAGGCATACGATTTATCAGAAAACAGGCAATAAGAACGGCTTCTGGCAAAAAATGTTTGGGAACATTAGAATGCAGCATTATAGTTTGAGTAACTTCAAGTAAATGCCTATTTATCCTCTCAGCTACACCATTCTGTTGGGGTGTATAAGCACAAGACGTCTGATGAATTGTCCCCACAGAACGGCAAAAAACCTCCACATTTTTTGAACGAACTCCAATGCATTATCAGTACGTAGAATCTTAATAGGCATAGAATATTGAGTTTTAATTTCAGCAAAGAAGAATTTAATAGTGGGTAGAACTTGGGATCTATCTTTCAACAGAAATAACCAGGTAGTATGGGAGTAATCATCAATGAACAATATAAAATATTTATTGCCAGATAAACTTGGAATATGACATGGACCCCATACATTCGCATGCACCAAATCAAAAATATTTTTGCTACCAATCTAAGTATTCTTGGAAAATACAGTTCTAGACTGTATGCCTAATTGACATGCCTCGCACTGAAAACTATGCGAGCCTACACTAGAAATAACATGTTTTAATTTCTCAACTGACAGATGCCCAAGTCTGAAATGCCACTGTAATGCAGAAACAGAAGATGATAGAGCTGAAGCCAGAGCTGTAGTGCCAATCCGTTTCAACTCATCCGAGTAGTAGAGTCCATCAGGTCCTTCATGCCCCCACCAATCTTCATCCTCGTGCGATGGTCCTGAAAAACACAAGTACTCGGTGCAAAGGTTAGACTGCAGTTAAGATTGCGGACAATTTTACTGACAGATAGTAGGTTCAGTGGAAAATTTGGCACATATAAAGCAGAACGCAGAAGGACTTGAGCAAAGATATCTCTAATCCCAGATACAACATATTTAGAACCATCAGCAAGCATAACAGTAGATTTGGAACAAGGCAGTGTTTCAAAAAGCGGTATGCGTTATGCGTGCGGAGAGGTCACCTTATAGAGTATCTGTGGTATGCGGGAGTATATGCGGTTTTGGATTTTTTAACAATTTAATTGTTATATATGAATTAATTACACAATTGCATATTTAAATTGTACAATTACATATTTGGACCCCAAAATTTGAGATAGATTAAATATAAAGTTTAAATGAAAAGTGAAGCACCATTTCAAATGCATTCTAGAGTTGTTTAAGCATAAACTTCAATGAAGCATGCACAAAAAGGTTAAACACATGCTCATAACAATGAAGACTGACCAAATCATACAAAAAGATGCCTACATGTCCTAAGGGTCCAAAATAACAAACATTAAAGGAGCATGCACCTCATGTACAAAACATCAACAAAATACTACATTAAGAGAATGTCATTAATAAAACTATAATCTAGTTTCGGCTGAGATAATAAATGTCTATCTAAAAAACACTGGCTAATCGGTCTTATAAGCGGCTAAGTATATGCGGGCCGCTTATGCGGCTCGTGTGGCCTTTTTTTGAAACACTGGAACAAGGTTTAGACAGTTTATAAAACAGAGAGCGGTTGCTAGATATATGAGAAGAGGCTCCAGAGTCAATCACCCATTTGGTATTACCAGCACTAGAAGGAGCACTCAAGAAGGCAGAATCACAACCAGAGTAAGTGGCTGCGTGAGCTCCAGATTCAACAGCAGATGAGGAGGAAGCACCAGTTCTCTCAAGCAGAAGACGTTCCACCTCAGAGCGAATGAACTCAGCAGTAGACGCAGTCGAGGGAACAACAGAGGTCGTCTGAGAAGCACCTTCAGACGCAGTATTGGCCCACGCAAGTGTGCCATGTTTCTTCTAACATTTGTCTTCAGTATGGTTGGTGCCATACTTGTCAAGGCGCTCACCTAGGCGCGCCTAGGCGGCCGCATAAGCAGCAAGGCGCCCCAGGGCTGTGCCTAGGCGAGGACGCTTTGTTTATAATGCTACAGTGACCTAGTTTTGTGGGTCTGGTTGTATATTCACTTATTTTAATGTTTGATATGGCTACACTAATGTTCAAAATTAATAGTGTTGCCTATTTTATGTGCCAAATATCACTTTTAATTGGATCTAATACTCTTTTTTGGGTTTGACTGGATCTAATACTCTTTTTTTGTTTGACTGGATCTAATACTCTTAGTACACATTTGATTTTTCTTAGGTTGCACCTTCAATTCAGATTGTACTAAGTAGCTATGCTATGAAGGATAGTGATTACATTGCTTAATACTTGTAGCTATGCATGACAATAAATATATATTTATTTGTTGATCGCTCTCTTACATTCTTTACAATAATTCTTTTCGTGTTCTTGACATTATTGTCAATGATAATTTATTAGAAATGTAATTGGTTATTTTTTCATACAATAAAATATATATATGGGGAGATCGACTATAAATATTTAGATAACTACATATATAACTATACAATGTGTGTATATGAGTGGGGAAAATCCATGACACATGTATATATACATAAAATATATACATAAATTATTATTTTTAAAGGTCGCCTAGTCGCGCCTTGGCGCAAGGCGTCCAGCCCCAATGCCGTGTCGCCTTGCCGCCTTAACAAGTATGGTTGGTGCGGCCACAAAAGTCACAGTACCGCTGAGCAGCGGCACCTCCAGAAGCATCAGTAGATGAGCCACGACCAAGGGAGCCACGGCCAGATGATCCACGTCCCCGTCCAGGAGCAGTAGAACGATTGTCCAGAGGTCGACCACAACTCCTACCACGACCACGGCTAGACATAACAACAAGAGCAGTAGTAGGGTCAGCCGTGTCAGAAGGCGGATCTGATGAGGAAGCTGGCAGGCGTTGGAGACGCTGAAAGGCACTCTTCAATGTAGGTAACAGATCGCTGATGAGGATCTGGTCAACCACCCCAGCATATGAGTCCGGAAGGCCGCAGAGGAACTAGACAACCTGGAGTTCCTGTCGTTGTCGTTGCATCGTAGATAAGTCAGTAGATAAGGGATGAAGATTCTCAAGCTCAGGCCAGACACCCTTAAAGGTGAAAAAGTAGTAAGCAATATCAGGTCTAGTGAAGTGCAGACGGGACAACTGTTTGTTCATATCAAACACCTTCTTCTGATTTTTGCTATGAGAGTAGGTGTTGGCCAGTTGATCCCACATCTCCTTGGCAGTCGGGAGACGAAGTAGAGTGACGTTGATACGAGTTTTGCTGCTGTTCAGAATCCACGTCATCACAGTCGAGTCATCCTTGACCCAGTCATCATAGATCTTTTTTCCGTGGACTCGGCAGTAGTAGGCGGAGCAGGAGGCGGAGCCTCAGTCAGATGGGAATGCTTTCCTTGTGACTTTGCAAAGATCCCATTGAGCAAACCCAATGTTGGTAGTTGCATCCGTCTAGCTTCATAGTGGTCACCTGACGACGAAAGTCTTCATGGGAGGAAGCCATGAAGGAGACCGAGTCCACAAGCAGCAGAAAACAACAGCAGGGGTTAGAACTGCCTAGATCCTCCGGCTAGGCGGCAGCAGGAAGATAGAACAACTTGAAGGACCAACCTACATGTAGACTACGCCGAGGCGCAACAGAGAACCCGACGGCTCAAGAGCCGACGCAGGCAGACAGAAGGAGTAGATCTCCGAAGGCCTTCAACCGAACAACCAGAGGCGAACAATGGGCGGTCGGGCTGCATTAGCAGGCCAGCCCCTCACACCGAGGGCCACTGGCGACGGGCTAGCGACGGCTGCGGACGCGGCGCTGGGGGGGGGGGCGCCGACAGGGAGAGAGAGAGAGAAAGGGTGGCGGCTATAGAACCTGCTCTGGTACAATATTGAGTGGATGGTAAGGGTTAGGGTACACAATGTGTGTACCCCGTATATTTATAAAGAGAACAATTACATAGAGGTCCTTGTAGAATAGGAAAATAACAAGAGAATATAAAGAACTTAAATAAACACTAGTAAACAGTATACAATGGCCCTAAATGGTTTTTGGGTCCAATACTTATGTAACCAGTAGAATCCAATAATCTTTGTTTGATGTGTTTCAGACAAATACAAGGCATTCTTTTTATAGGACAAGAGAGTAAGTAAAAAACATAATGAGTAGATATGGGACAAAAGAAAGGCTAAAGACAAAGACAAGTCTAAAGCATAAAACAAAAGTAAAGCATAAAGCACATATATCAATGTTGTCTGGCCAAAGTAGCTCGATTTGTAAGAGCTTGGTAACTCCCAATGAAGGACTTGGGTTCAAACCACACTGAAGGCACTCTGTGAACAACAACCATGCTAATTTGGCACGAGAGGGGGGTGACTGGACCACAACACCCTCTCACGCCTCGAGAGTTTACCATACTGCCCCCCGGGTGGGTTCTCTCAGTCACTTAATATATATATATATCAATTCTCCCCCTTAAACTAGAATATATATGTCAAGCATGCCCAACTTGTCTACCAGGGTAGCAAGGCGAGTCTTCGGAAGGAGTTTGGTGAAGATGTCAGCAACCTGATCTTCTGTCCAGATATAAGGAGTGCATATGTGACCAAATAGAGCATATTTCCAGAGAAAGTGGCAATCCACTTTTATATGCTTTGTGCGCTCATGGAACATAGGATTTCTGGCAAAATGGAGGCTTTGTTGTGTCAGTAAATAGGAATAGGATCAAGATCATATATATTGAATTCCTTGAGAGTCCTTGGGCCCACATCAGTTCACAAGCAGTATGAGCCATGGCTCTATACTTTGCAACGCTAGACCGAGTTACTGCGCCATGTAACTAGATTGCCTCCAACAACAGTACAATAGCCAGAGGTAAATTTCCTATCATATCTACTACTAGCATAATTAGAGTCAGAATAACCAGTGAGTTTGCAATGTCCATGTCTTCAGTACAACAATTGTTTCCCTGGAGAATTCTTAAGATATTTAAGGATGTGACAGACAACATCCTAGTGACACTGTCGGGGTTTATCCAAATACCTACTAACAAGTTCAGCAACAGAAGTAATGTCAACTCTAGTGATAGTGAGATAGATCAATTAACCAACCAATCTTCTATATTGGTGGTTGTCAGGATAAAGTGGTGAAGACTCATCATTCCAATTTGTTTTGGGATCCTGAGGGGTGCTAGAGTATTTGCATTGTGAAAGATAGATGCCAGAAGAAGATCGGAAAAATTCAATCCCCAACACGTATCTGATTTTTGCCGAGATCTTTTGTAATAAAATGTTGTTCAAGGTAACTTTTAGTAGCTTGAATACCTTCTTTATTGTTACTAGACAAAATTATGTCATCCACATATACAATAAGCATAACAAGCCCAGAAGTGATTTTTCTTATGAAAATAGTGATTACTCTAGAATAGAAAAGTATTGCTCTTTATTGAGTGAGTAAAACAAATACAATGCTCTCTCTTTTATAAGACAAGAGAGTAGTACAACGTTTAGAGATAAGCAATATGGGATAAAGAAACAAGTGACTAAAAGACAAATAACCAAAAACACTAAGTAAAAACAACAGTAAAGTGTATATACTAATACTCCCCCTCAAGTTGGAGCATAGATGTCAATCATGCCCAGCTTATCAGTCATAGCAGTGAATCTAGATTTTAGAAGTATTTTGGTGAAGATGTCAGCCACTTGATCTGAGGTATGTATGTAGGGCGTAGATATCTGGCCAGATAAGACAGCTTCTCGAACAAAGTGACAATCAACCTCAATATGCTTTGTTCGTTCATGGAAGGTTGGATTACTGGCGATAAAGGTAGCAGCCTTGTTGTCACAGTACATAGGGATAGGAGTAGAATCAGAAATGTCAAAGTCTTTCAATAGGCTCCGTATCGAGAACAACTCACATGTAGTATGCGCCATGGCGCGATATTCTGCTTCAACACTCGAGCGAGCAACAACTGTCTGTTTCTTACTGCGCCAGGTAACCAGATTTCCACCTACAAAAGTACAGTAGCCGGAGGTAGAGCGTCGATCGACCTTGCTCCCAACATAGTCAGAATCAGAATACCCAACAAGGTTACAGTGACCATGTTTTTTATACAGCAGACCTTTCCCAGGGGAGCTCTTCAGATATTTGAGAATGTGACAGACTGCATCCCAGTGACATTGTCGGGGTTTGTCAAGATATCTGCTAACAAGTCCAACTGCAGATGTGATATCAGCACGAGTGACAGTAAGCTAGATGAGCTTGCCAACCATGCGTCGATACTGATGGTGATCAGGATAAGCAGGAGAATTCTCATCATCCCAGTTGGTGTTTGGATCCAGAGGAGTACTAGCATGCTTTGCACCAAGAAGACCTATTTCAGATAGAAGATCCAGAACATATTTACGCTGAGATAGGCACAATCCGGAGGCTGACCGAGAAACTTCAATCCCAAGAAAGTAGCGCAAGGTGCCTAAATCTTTGGTGACAAAATGTTTCTCCAGATAACGTTTAGTTGCCTGAATGCCAGCAAGATCACTCCCTGATAGAATGATGTCATCAACATATACAATAAGAATATCAATGCCAGAAGTAGTCTGTTTAACAAAGACAGAATGATCAGATTGGGAACGTCTAAAAAGAAATTTCTGAAGAATGGTGCTTAGTTTATCAAACCAAGCACGGTGACTTTGATTTAAGCCATAAATTACTTTCCGCAAACGACAAACTTTGGAGGACTCCCCTTGAAGCACAAATCCGGGAGGTTGTTCCATATAGACTTCCTCATGCAGATCTCCATATAAAAAATCATTTTTTACATCAAGCTGAAATAAGGGCCAATCAGAATTAATTGCAACAGAAATAAGTATGTGAACTGAATTCAGTCGGGCCACAGGTGAAAAAGTCTCAAAATAGTCGACGCCGTAAGTCTGTGTGTAGCCCTTGGCAACAAGCCTAGCCTTGAGACGCTTAATCGTGCCATCTGGTTGATATTTAATAGTAAACACCCAGCGACATCCAACCAGAGAACAATCAGTGGGAGGATCAACCAAATGCCAAGTGTCACGATCAGTAAGAGCCTGCATCTCAGCTTCCATGGTCTGACGCCAAGCTGGATGCTCAAGAGCCTGAGAAGCTTTTTTAGGAATAGAAACAACAGAAAGAGCAGCAGTAAAATTGGCAAAGTTAGTCCCAAGGTGAGCAGTAGTACAGAAATTCCAAATTGGATGTTTGGTACACGTTCTAGTTCCTTTCCTTAAACAGATAGGAAGATCTAAGTCAGAGAATACCTGAGGTGATGACTGGTCTAACATTGAGGAAGAAGATTCTGGAGGGGCCATAGAGGGAGTTGTCATCTTCGGTCTTCTTTGATAAACTTTCAGCGGAGGAGCAGTATCAAGGGAATCAGAATCATCAATCATCGGTAATGGTGTCTCCATCAATAAATCCGACGTAAGGGCAGACCCAGCAGAAGAATAGAATGGCATTTGCTCGAAGAAAACAACATCAGTCGAGACCATCCATTTTTTTGAAACTGGATCATAACAGTGGTACCCTTTTTGAGCCCTAGAATACCCTAAGAAAACACACTTTATGGCACGGGGATCAAGTTTGGTTAGACCAGGACGTAAGTTTCTCAAACTGGACAAGTTCTTAGGGTACCTCTAACAAAGCAAGTGCTCCCAAAAATGCGAGGAGGAACAGAAAATAAGGGCACATCAGGGTACAAGATTTGATAAGGGATTTGATTCCCAAGAACAGAAGATGGCATGGGGTTAATGAGATACCACGCAGTGGAAATAGCTTCAGGCCAAAAACATTGGGGAACATTATAGTGAAAAAGTAAAGTACGAGCAATTTCAAGAAGATGTCGATTCTTGCGTTCGGCAACTCCATTTTGTTGCGGGGTGTAGGCACATGAGGTTTGGTGAATAGTACCCAGTTTGCCACAAAAATTGCTGACCGAGGATTGCATGAATTCAAGAGCATTGTCAGTGCAAAAAAAAATTATAGGTTTGCTAAACTGGGTACGTATTTCAGCAAAATAAGCAGTAATGGTCTCAAGAATATTAGACCTATCCTTTAGCAAGAAAATCTAGGTGGTCCTAGAGAAATCATCAATAAAGCTCAGAAAGTAACAGAATCCAGAAATACTCGAGACAGAACAAGGTCCCCAAACATCAGGATGTATAATATCAAACGGCTGTTTTGAACCAATACATAATTTCTTTGAAAACGTTGTTGTAGTTTGTTTGCCCAATTGACAAGTTTCACAATGAAAAACATAATCTGAAATATGAGGTAGTAAATGCTTTAATTTGGCTGCCGACGGATGTCCCAAACGATAGTGCCACTGGATGCCAGTCACAGAAGATGTTAGATACGCCGCAGTCTTTGGAACATCCAAGTAATATAAACCATCTGGTCCCTCATGGCCCGAACCAATCTTCGTCCTCACGCGCAGATCCTGAAAAACAACACCATCCGGGTCATGTAATAGAACAGCGAAGGCTCTTCACAGTTCTATTGACAGATAACAGATTTATAGAAAATGTAGGAACATATAAAGCAGAGCGCAGAGGCAGGCATCCAGGAGTGCATATATCACCACAACCAGTAACCGGTGTTTGAGAGCCGTCAGCTAGAGTAACAGGAGGTATAATAGTAGTATTATGTAAATGAGAAAATAATGTAGGATTGCCAGAAATATGGGATGTCGCACCCGAATCGATCACCCAAGTGTTTTTACCGGATTGAGTCAGAAGAGCAGTGCTACCATCAGTGGATGCCTTGGTAGAGGAAGCAAGGCGTGCTTGTAGTAGTTTCTCAAACTCTGATCGGATCCAATCGACAGACGAAGGTGCAGAAGTAGTGGCAGTGTCAGGCTGATCTGTGGTGACTTGATTTGCCCAGGCTGGCTTCCCATGCTTTATCCAGCAACGATCTTCATTGTGATTGGTACGCTTACAGAAGGTACAAAAGCGTTGTTCAGTAGTCTCAGCAGGAGAATAGGAGCCACGTCCTGGTCCAGAAGAACGCCCGTGACCACGTCCCCGTCCATGGAAGGAGTCACCAGTCTGAACAACAAGGGTTGTTCCGTCAGAAGAGTCAGGTAGGTTTTGTGAAACGGAAGGAAGGCGTTGAACACGCTTCAGAACGTCTCTCAGGGTAGGAAGGGGATCACTAGAGAGGATCTGATCAACGACTCCTGCAAAAGATGAAGGCAGACCAGTAAGGAACTGGTTAAGTTGAAGCTCATTCCTTTGACGCTGGATTTCCGTGATATCTGCAGACAGAGGATGGTAGACCTCGAATTCATCCCAGAGAGCACAAAAGTTGTTGTAGTAATCTTCCACGGAGTCAGTAGCAGAGTACTCCTATTTGGCCAGTAGCTTGAAGATTTCAAAAATCTTCTTTGGATTCTGCTGGTAAGAGTATACGTGGGAGAGCTGATCCCACATATCCTTGGCAGTCTTGAGGCGAAGGAGAGACTGGCTGATTTTAGGTTCCGCACTATTGACCATCCAGGTCATAACACCATAATCTTCCTTGGACCAGAGATCGTAGGCCTGTTTGGTCTTGTCATCAGCCTCAGCAGTAGGGATGGCCGGACCCTTGGTCGACAGATGAGAGAAACGCCCTTGAGCCTTGACGTACAGTTCAAAGGAGGCTGCCCAGAGATGATAGTTGGGGCCATCCAACTTGACGGTAGTGATGAACAGATTGCGAGGAAGGTCAGGAGTCGCCATCCGATATGATAGAGATAGTCAGAATCAAGGGCGCAAATAGCAGTAGAGGTAGAAGTCACCAGTCAGCAGCAGAAGTCCAACACGTGGACTAGAAGTAGCAGATAGAAGATCCAAGCATGGATCTCAGAAACCCCCGTAGGGGAAGCATGAGAAGATAGAAACCTACGCCAACATGGAGGAACAATCACTCCACCATGAGGCGTAGGCAAACAGAGCGGAAGATGCTTTTTACTACGTCAACGTGCCAGAAACGGGAAAAGTACCGAAGCTGTCCGGAGGTTTTGGGGAAAAAGATGGGTAGAGGATTAGGTGTACTTGATGGATTAAGCCATGGTAATGAAGTGGGTTAGGGTGTTGAAAGGTGGTGGAGGGTTGGCGGAGAGGTGGGTGGTGGCTGGAGTTGTGGCGGTGATGGTTGTGGGCGGCGGCGGGGGGTGGGGGTGGGCAGGTGTGGCTGCGGCGCAAGGGGGGTTGGGGGGGGGAAGAGAGGCGACTAGGGTTTAGGGAGGATCGGGACACTCTGATACCATCTAGAATAGAAAAGTATTGCTTCTTATTGAGTGAGTAAAACAAATACAATGCTCTCTCTTTTATAAGACAAGAGAGTAGTACAACGTTTAGAGATAAGCAATATGGGATAAAGAAACAAGTGACTAAAAGACAAATAACCAAAAAACACTAAGTAAAAATAGCAGTAAAGTGTATATACTAATAATTACAATGTGAGCACTGAAAATGAAATTTAAGAAGAATCTGGCTTAATTTGTCAAACCACGCTTGTCGGCTTTGTTTTAGGCCATAAAGCGCTTTCCTGAGACACTAGACTTTGAAACACCCCCCTTGAGCACAAACCCAGGTGGTTGCTCGATATAGACTTCCTCATGCAACTCTATATAAACAAGCATTTTTAACATCAAGTTGAAAATCAGGCCAATCATTATTTACATCAACAAATATAAGCACCAGGACAGAATTAAGCTTAGCAACGGGATAATAAGTTTTAAAATAGTCCACCCCATAGGTCTAAGTATAACCTTTGTAACTAGGCGTGCTTTCAGCCGTTCAATCGTGCCATCACTCTGGTATTTAATAGTGAATCTCCTTGACATCTAACTCTAGAGCAATCTTGAGGACTCTAGAAGTTGGCAACGAGATTGCTTATTATTAGATGATCTAAAAAGAATACAATGGTCTCCCTTTTATAAGACAAGAGAGTGTACAATATTTAGAGATGAGCAATGTGGGATAAAGAGAAGAAGAGAATAAAGAGAAATAAACAATTACACTAAGTAAAGAAAAGCAGTAAAGTGTATATACTAGTACTCCCCCTCAAGCTGGAGCGTAGATGTCAATCATGCCCAGCTTGGATGTCATAGCAGTGAATCTCGTCTTCGGAAGAATCTTGGTGAAGATGTCAGCCACCTGATCAGAAGTATGTATGTAGGGAGTAGATATCTGGCCAGATAAGACAGCTTCACGAACAAAATGACAGTCAACCTCAACATGTTTTGTTCGCTCATGAAAAGTAGGATTACTGGCAATAAAAGTGGCGGCTTTGTTGTCATAGTACATCGGAATAGGAGAAGAGTCAGAAATGCCAAAATCCTTCAGTAGGCTCCGAATCTAGAACAACTCACAAGTAGTATGCACCATGGCGCGATATTCTGCTTCAGCACTTGAGCGAGCAACCACAGTCTGTTTCTTGCTTCGCCAAGTAACAAGATTTCCTCCTACAAAGGTACAGTAGCCAGAGGTGGAGCGTCGGTCGATTTTACTTCCGGCATAGTCAGAGACAGAATATCCAACAAGCTTACAGTGACCATGTTTTTTATATAGCAAACCTTTCCCAGGAGCACTCTTCAGATATTTGAGAATGTGGCAAACGACATCCTAGTGACATTGACGGGGTTTATCCAGATATTTACTAACAAGCCTAACAGTAGAAGTAATATCAACACGAGTAACAGGAAGATAAATGAGCTTGCCAACCATGCGGCGATATTGATGATGATCAGGATAGGCAGGAGAGTTCTCACCGTCCCAGTTAGTATTTGGATCCAGAGGAGTACTAGCAGGTTTAGCACCAAGAAGTCTTGTGTCAGAAAGAAGATCCAGAACATATTTACGTTGAGACAAGCATAAACCAGAAGAAGATCTAGAGACTTCAATCCCAAGAAAGTAACGCAAAGTCCCAAGGTCTTAGGTGACAAAGTGTTTCTCCAGATAACACTTAGTAGCCTGAATACCGTCAAGATCACTCCCTGAGAGAATAATGTCATCAACATATACAATCAGAATAACAATGCCAGCAATAGTGTTTTTAATGAAAACAGAATGATCGGACTGGGAGTGTCGAAAAAGAAACTTCTGAAGAATGGTACTTAGTTTATCAAACCAAGCACGGGGACTCTGTTTTAAACCATAGATAGCTTTCCGCAACCTGCAGACTTTGGAGGACTCCCCCTGAAGTACAAATCCTGGAGGTTGTTGCATATAGACCTCCTCATGTAAATCCCAATACAGAAACACATTTTTCACATCCAGTTGGTACAAGGGCCAACCAGAATTAATAGCAACAGAAATAAGAATGCGTATGGAATTCAACCGAGCCACCGGTGAAAAAGTCTCAAAGTAGTCGACCCCGTAAGTCTGCGTATAGCCCTTGGCAACAAGTCTAGCCTTGAGGCGCTCAACCGTGCCATCCGGTTGATATTTAACAGTAAACACCCAACGACAGCCAACTGGAGAACAATCAGTAGGAGGATCGACTAACTGCCAAGTATTGCGATCAGTAAGAGCTTGCATTTCCGCTTGCATGGCCTGGCGCCAAGCTGGATGTTTAAGAGCCTGAGAAGCATTTTTAGGAACAGAGACAGCAGAAAGAGCAACAGTAAAATTTGCAAAATTAGTTCCCAAATGATCAGAAGTACAGAAATTGCCAATACCTTTCCTCAAACTGATAGGAACATCTAAGTCAGAGTATACCTGTGGTGGTGTTTGATCTGGCATGGAGGACAAGGACTCTGGAGGGGCCATAGAGGGAGTTACTGTCTTCTGTCTTCGTTGATAAACATTTCAGAGGAGGACTTTCAACAGGAGGAGCAGTATCATCAGTATCATCAATCATAGGTAGAGGTGTCTCCATTAATAAATCCGATGTAAGGGCAGACCCGACAGAGGAGTAGAAAGGCATGTGCTCAAAGAAAACAACATCAACAGATACAAACCATTTCTTTGACACGGGATCATAACAGCGGTACCCTTTCTGAGTGCGAGAGTACCCTAAAAAGACACTTTATTGCTCTAGGATCAAGTTTGGTGGGACCAGGATGAAGATTTTTGACAAAACAGGTGCTCCCAAAGATACGAGGAGGAACAGAAAAGAGGGGCGCATCCGAGTACATGATTTGATAAGGGACTTGATTCCCAAGCATAGAGGACGGCATGCGGTTAATAAGGTAACATGCAGTGGAAACAACTTCAGGCCAAAAACATTGTGGGACATGGTAATGAAACAGTAAATTGCGAGCAACTTCAAGGAGGTGTCGATTTTTGCGTTCGGCGACTCCATTTTGCTATGGAGTGTAGGCACAAGAAGTTTGGTGTATGGTACCCTGTTTGTGACAAAAGTTGCTGACCGAGGCTTGCACGAATTCAAGGGCATTATCAGTGCAAAATTTTTTGATAGGTTTGGCAAACTAGGTACGGATCTCAGCAAAATAAGTAGTAATGGTATCAAGTATAGTAGATCTGTCCTTGAGCAAGAAAATCCAGGTAGTTCTAGAAAAATCATCAATAAAACTCAAAAAGTAGCGAAATCCAGAAATACTGGACACAGAACAAGGACCCCAAACATCAGCATGAATAATATCAAATGGTTGCTTTGAACTAATACATGATTTCTTAGAAAAAGATGCTCGCGTCTGTTTGCCCAATTGGCAAGTCTCACAATGAAAAACAGAATCTAAAACATCAGGAAGTAAATGTTTCAGTTTCGCTGCAGAAGGATGTCCCAGACGGTAGTGCCACTGGATGCCTGTCACAGAGGATGTCAGATATGCTGTGGTCTTTCGAACATCCAAGTAATATAGCCCATCTGGTCCCTCATGGCCCGAACCAATCGTCGTCCTCGTGCGCAGATCCTGAAACACAACACCATCCGGGTCAAAGGTAATAGAGCAACAAAGACTTTTTACAGTTCTATTGACAGATAACAGATTTATAGGAAATTTCGGAACATAAAGAGTAGACCGCAGAGGCAGGCAACCAGGAGTGCAGATATCACCAATACCAGTAACAAGTGTCTTAGACCCATCAGCCCAGTGTAACAGGAGGTATAACAGAAGTATTATGTAAGTTAGAAAATAACGCATGATTTTCAGAGATATGGGATGTCGCACCCGAATCAATCACCCATGAATTTTTACCAGACTGGGTCAGAAGTGCAGCGCTCCTGTCAGTAGAGGCTTCAGCAGAAGAAGCAAGACGAGCCTGAAGAAGTTTCTCGAACTCCGACCGGATCCAATCAGCAGAAGGAGCAACAGAGGTAGTGGTAGTCTCAGGTTGATCTGTAGTGACTTGGTTTTCCCAAGCTGGCTTGCCATGCTTGATCCAACAACGATCTTCATTGTGATTCGTGCGCTTGCAGAAAGTACAGAAGCGTGGTTCAATAGTCTCAGTACCAGAGCCACGTCCAGGTGCAGAGGAGCGCCTGCGACCACGGCCCCGTCCTCGACCGCGACCACGAGAAGAGTCACCCGTGCGAATAGCAAGGGCCGCTCCATCAGAAGTGTCAGGCAAAGACTGAGATACAGAAGGTAGACGTTGAACACATTTCAGAACATCTCGCAGTGTAGGCAGAGGATCACTTGAGAGAATCTGATCAACAACTCCGACGAAGGAGGAGGGTAGACCAGCGAGGAACTTAACAAGCTGAAGTTCATTCCGTTGACGCTGGATTTCAGTGATGTCAGTAGAAAGTGGATGGTACACCTAATATTCATCCCAGAGAGCACAACAGTTGTTGTAGTAGTCCTCAATAGAATCAATAGTAGAAAACTCTTGCTTGGCCAGCTGCTTGAAGATCTCAAACACCTTCTTTGGATTTTGCTGGTGAGAGTATACGTGGGAGAGCTGGTCCCACATATCCTTTGCAGTCTTCAGACGAAGGAGAGACTGGCTGATCTTCGGTTCGGTGCTGTTGACCATCCAGGTCATAACACCATAGTCCTCTTTGGACCAGAGATCATAGGCCTGCTTGGTCTTGTCATCAGCATCAGCAGTGGGAGCGTCCAGTCCCTTGGTCGATAGATGAGAATAGCGTCATTGTGCTTTAACATAGAATTCAAAGGAAGCTGCCCATAGGTGATAGTTGGAGCCATCCAACTTCACAGTAGTAACACACAGAGTACGCGGAAGATCCGGAGTCGCCATCGGAAGGTGCAGTCAGGGGCAGAAGCACAGGCGCATAGAGCAGTAGTAGTCAGCAGTCAGAGGCAGAAGTCTAATACATGGACTAGTAGTAGAAGGTAGAAGATCCACGCATGGATCTTAGAAAAACCCACATAGGGGCAGCAAATGAAAAGAAAAACCTACGCCAACATGGAGGATCAGTCACTCCACCATGAGGCGCAGACAAACAGAGAGGATGAAGCCCGTTACTCCGTCAACGTGCCAGAACTGGAAAGTTACCGAGGCTGTCCAGAGATTTCGGAAAGAGAAACGGAGCTAGACGGATGCGCCTATGGTGGATTAGGCCACAAGGATGGGAGGGCGACAGTACTGTAGCAGTACTGTAGCGACGGGAAAAAAAAGGTGGGGGTGGCGGCGGCTAGGGTTGGTGGAGAAGATGGCGGCTAGGGTTGGGGTGAGAGAGGGATTAGGTTTAAGGTGGATCGGCCCGCTCTGATACCATCTAGAAGTTGGCAACGAGATTGCTTATTATTGGATGATCTAAAAAGAATACAATGGTCTCTCTTTTATAAGACAAGAGAGTGTACAATATTTAGAGATGAGCAATATGGGATAAAGAGAAGAAGAGAATAAAGAGAAATAAGCAAATACACTAAGTAAAGAAAAGCAGTAAAGTGTATATACTAATAAGGACAATCAACAAGATCCCAAGTTTTTCGATCGCGAAGAACACTCATCTTAGTTATCATAGCGTGACGCCAGGCAGGATGTTGGAGTGCTTGAGTAGCATTCTTTTGGTATAGATACAACAGAGATAGCAGCAGGAAAGCCGGAAAAGCTAGCACCAAGATTAGTAGTAGAGCAGAAATTACTAATTGGATGTTGAGTACAGGAACAAACACCTTTCGTTTGACTTATGGGAAGGTGTAGATCAGAAATTACCTGGGAGGTGTTGCGATCTGCTTACTAAGGAGGTTGGGGTTGTTGAGGGGCTAACGAGGGGACTGTAACCTCAGGTCTTCTCTTGTAAGCTTTAACGGGTGGAGCAAGAAC
This sequence comes from Alisma plantago-aquatica, assembly GCA_963693085.1. Lineage (NCBI taxonomy): Eukaryota > Viridiplantae > Streptophyta > Magnoliopsida > Alismatales > Alismataceae > Alisma > Alisma plantago-aquatica. Next base: position 579,842,320 of record OY856410.1, read on the forward strand.
TTCAGTTTCTCTGTTAGGAACATCTTCCACAACCTGAGGGAGTGGAGTAGGATCCAGTAGATCACTAGATAAAGAAGACCCTTTTGTAGAGTAGTATGGCATGTGTTCAAGAAAGATCACATCGACACTGACAAACCACTGTCGATTGGTAGAATCATAACACAGTCTTTTTGAGTTAGAGAATATCCCAGAAAAACACACTTAGTGGACCAGGGTTCAAGTTTAGTTAGCCTAGAGCAAAAGGTTCTTAACAAAACATGTGCATCCAAAGATGAGAGGAGGTACAGAAAAAAGAGGCGCATCTGGATAGAGTAAAGTGTAGGGAAGTTGATTTTTCAGAATCAATGAGGGCATTTGATTAATCAAGTAGCATGCAGTAGAGACTGCTTCGCCCAAAAACTCTTTGGGATATGATAGTGAAGAAGAATGGTATGTGTTACTTCAAGAAGAAGGTAGTTTTTTCTCTCTGCCACACCATTTTGTTGTGGTGTGTAAGAGCAGGAAGTCTAATGGATAGTACCGCGAGCAGTACAAAATAGGCCAACAAATTTTTGCTTGAACTCTTAAGGCATTATTAGTTCAAATTTTTTTTGACAGTTTTATTGAACTGGTTTTAAATTTCAGTAAAGTAGTAAGGGGTACAAAATGTTATTGCAATCTTTTAAAAGAAACATCCAAGTTGCCCAAGAGTAATCGTCAATGAAAGTCATAAAATAACAAAATCTAGAGAGGGTAGTAACAGAAAATAGTCCCCATATATCATAATGAACTATATCAAACAAATTTTTAGAACTAATGTCTTTTTTTCTTATGAAACATAGCCCGAGTTTGTTTTCCAAATTGAAAAGCTTCACTATGAAAAGTTTTATCGGATATCTTTAAAAACAAGCATTTCAATTTAGCAATGGATGGATGTCCCAGACGATAGTGCCTTTGTAGTCCAGTCATTGAGGATGAAAGTCGAGCAACAACAGATTGTAGACTTTTAGTACATCCAGGTAGTAAATTCTATCTGGTCCTTCATGGCTCGAATCAATCCTTGTCTTCATGCGGAGATCCTAAAAAACACAACCCTCGAGATCAAAAGTGATGAAGCATTGAAAGCTCTTAACAATTTTACTAACAGATAATAGATTGAGAGGAAATCTTGGAACATACAACACACATTTTAAGGGTAAATCATGAGATAGTTCCAATTTGGTGCACCGAGGGCTGAGTTCCATCAGTCACTGTAAATGGTAGAACTCTAGTTGTTGTAGATAGAGAAGAAAAAAGTTCATCACGACCAGAAATATGAGCAGATGCATTTGAGTCAATGACCCATTTATTTTTACCATAAGGTGCAGGAGCAACAAGTAAAGCAAAAGAAGCTCCATCCTGAGCAGTAGACTGCAAAGGCAAGCGAGCTTGAAGGAGTTTTTAAAACTCCAAGCGGATCCACTCAACAGTGGGCAAGGTAGTACTTGAGGCAACAATAGATGGATCTTGAGAGGCATCGATTGTCACTTGGTTCGCCCATGCAGGTTCACCATGTTTTTCCCAACAACTATCTTCAGTGTGGTTTGTCCTCCCAAAAGTTGCAGAATCGATTTCCTGTAGGAAGTTGTCCTCGTCTAGATCCAGGTGGAGGACCGTGTCCAGGGCCGCCAGAAGGACGACCTTGATCGCGACCATGTCCATGTTCATGGCCTCTACCAGAGTCAGTAGATCATATCACAAGAGCAGAGTTATTAGAGGAAGTAGAAGGTAGGGATGACATGGATGGGAGGCGTTGAACACGCTTGAGAACATCCCATAGAGTAGGCAAGGGATCACTGGATAAAATCTGGTCAACAACACCAGAAAAAGAATTGAGGGAGTCCAACTAAAATATGAACTAATTGAATTTCATTGCGTTGGCGCTAAACTTCTTTGAAGTCAGAAAAGAGCGGATACACTTCGTATTCATCCTAGAGTGATTGGTTGTAATAATGTTCTACAGATCCATCAGTCAAATATTCTTTTTGTGCCATATTCTTGAAGATCTCAAAGACCTTCTTTAGGTTCTGTTGGTAAGAGTACACATGGGAGAGTTGACCCACATGGCTTTAGCATTCTGGAGGCGGAGGAGAGACTGACTAATCTCCGGTTCGACGTTGTTAACCATCCACGTCAGCACACCCAATTCATCCTTAGTCCACTAGGCGTGGGCTTATTTGGCTTTTTCATCAGCCGAGGCAGCAAGAGGGGTCAGATCAGTAGAAACGATATGGGAATATCACCCTTTGGGCTTTAACATAGAGTTCAAACGAGGCTGACCAAAGACGATAATTGGGTCTGTCGAATTTCATGGTGGTAACACAAAGCAAACAAGGAGGATCCATAAACACCATGAGATAAGGGGTGGTGGCATAGAAGAGGAAGAAGAAGACGTCGTGCGATATACATAGTAAGCAACAACAACAACATCATACGTATAAGTAGATCAGATAAACCCATATAGGGGTAGCAGAGAGAAGCAAAAAGGACCTACGCCACCACGGTGTGAAATTTACTCCACCATGTGGCGTAGGCAGAGAAATGTGGCACCTTTAAGTCTTCAACATGCTATTTTGGGAGGTGCTTGTAGAAGAACGAGGGGAAGATGAAGCAAGAGAGAGGGAGGAAGGGGAAAGACGGTGGCTGCAAGTGGCAGTAGGGAGGCGGAGATGGAGGAGGGGGATGGCAGTGGCTAGATGGGGGCTGGAGGTGGTGGAGGCCTGAGTGGCGATGAGTGGATGGGATGTGGGTGGCGGCTAGAAGGAGGTTGACCAGCGGGCTGTAGAGGGAGGAGAGGAGAGGGGGTCAGCAGCGGCGGAAGGGCAGGGGGTGGCGGCGGCAAGAAGAGCAGGAAGGGGGGTGGGTGATGGTGGCGGGAAGGACAAGGAGTAGGGTGGGTGGTGGTGGTGGCGGGAATCGGTAAGGAGGGGGGGGGACAAGGCCAACGGGGGGGGGGGGGGAGAGGGGATAGGGTTAGATGGGGACGGGAAGCATAAGGGTTGATGAGGGGAGAGGCAAAGGTGGATCATAACCGTCTATACCATATAAAATCCAATAATCTTTATTTGATGTGTCTAAAACAAATGCAAGACACTCTCTTTTATAGGACAAGAGGGTAAGTGGAAAACATAATTTGTAGATATGGGATAAAAGAAATGCTAAAGACAAAGACAAGTCTAAAAAAGCATAAAACATATATATCAATAGTAACAAGCTGGGCACATATGATATATACGCTTCAGCTTGAGGGGAGTGTTCATATGTATGTATGAGGAGCTGCTTGTAAGTGTGAGAAAAGGTCAGGGATATATGTGTAAAGTATGTGAAATTTGTTGTATATAAATATACAAGCTCCCCGTCTTTGAAAAAGGGTCGAGGGATTCTCCCCCTTTGCTCTACCTTTCACAATCCTAATGTGTAACATAACCTTATAGATTTGTAGCCCTCATTTCAATTGACGAATTAAGATGGTCTGCTACTTGAAAAAAAATCACTATCTGTCCTCTTTTTTATTTATTTATATGTATATACACATAAGAATTTTATATAATACATCATATGTAGAAAACAATCAAAAGCGATTACAATGTACAAGGTGTGACTTGGCTGACTAATGTGATACAACAATCATACACTTGATTTCCAAGCTTCTCAGGCAAGTGTAAACGTATTAGACTTTTTCTCAATCTCTCTAGGAAAACATAAATTAATTTTTAAATCATACTTTGATGCATTTTCCTAGATTGCCACAAATCAAAATATATTTTACAAGACCATAATACAGACTACAGAGTAACCCACTTATATTAAGGACATTGTGTAATATATTTTACTTTCCCATTTAAGTTGGAATTATTTAGTTATAATTATACAGTTGTCTTGGAACTTTGCAGCTTGATCCAGATCTTTATAAATGTTTTTCTAGTGACTTTAGAGTGATACTGCTTGTTTGTAATTTATTAGGCTGTGACTTTCTTTCCTTCACTGATCACTACATTTTCCCTTTGTTTTTCCCTCCTTTCTCTATGGCCCTACACTTACTATTCTTCTCAAGTAAGCACTTTGTTATGAACTATTGGAATATCTAATTATGCTCTTTTACCATGCAAAAGATTAGCAGAAGAGTTGGCTCAGTGATGACTGTTTGTCTTTAAGATAACAATGAAAAACACTTAGTTTTCAGATAGTTTGCTATCTGAAATGGTTCTTGTTACTCTCTGTAGCTATCCAGTTAAGTAGCAAACGTTTGTCTTCACTTCAATTTCTTATCTGTTTTCTCTTGTATCATTGTGGCGCTTGGCATGGCTTGTATACTGCAAATGCAATAATATCTTGCTTTACTAATCCATCCTATCATCTCTATATTACAAACTATCTGGTTGCTGATTGGAGAAAATGCAGGCGTCTTATGATATGGAGCTGTTCAACACTATTTCCCAGTTCGATTCTCTATCATACGAGAACATTCTGATATCTGACATCTGTGGAAGATACCGTGGAGAGTTTGAGGAAATACTGAAGTCACTGAAGCTTGTGCTTGAAGAAGTAGCAGCAATCGATTTTATTGTGGACGGGAATTTGAACAAACTGCTGGAAGATATAAATATTGTTGTTAGAGAAGCTAGAGAACTAATGGCAACCTGGAGTCGCATGACGAGTAAACTTTATTGTGTATGTTGGGTTGTTTAAACTTATTATATTCGTTCTTGTGACCAATCAAACAGATTCATGGGTGTGTTATTCTCAAGTTTTGCTTTCCTTTTTGCTGCACTTTTTGTGCAAAGTTGTTTAGCTTTACCAATGGCCAGTTTTCTTCTTTACAATGATGTTTTTAGTTTCTACTGAGAGATCTATGTTTATGATTTGTTTTTCTTTGTTAAGGGCCATCAATCTTATCTTTACAACATTGCTCATCAGCAGTGTCACATGAATACCATGCACTGTGTGTTTGATAAATTGTTGGTTAGATATAACCCATATGTGGTTCAACAGTGGATCATTACAAATGCAATAATTCAATAAAGCAAATGTTAAGTCAAAACTTTGAGGAAATAATGAAGTGAACGTTTTATAGGCAGCCATATTAACTCTTTCGGAAATCATCACAATTAGTTAAGATCAGACATTAGGAGCATAGGAAATGCACAAGACAAAGGTTATGTAAAACATGAAAACATTCTTAACATTATTCTCATGATTAGACATCAACAATGGACTTCAAGAAAGTTAGCAGCGTTTAATTGCTAAGACTTGCTTAATTATCAGTGTTTCCAGATACATGTGAAAGTAACGTTCAGGACCTTGTTTATAGTTTCTCGTAGAAGGCATTTGGTTCTACAAGTTGAATAGGGGAAATATTATGATTAGCTTGTGAATAAATTTTTAGAAGTTTTATTACTGGGTAGCTAACAAAGAAACATATCCCATAACTTTGTTCTTAAAGCTCGTATCGTAAGGCATTGACCATAAGTGGTGCATTTATATGATCTGGCAATTATAGGAGAGTATGCAGCCATTGGCAGAGGTCTCTTTGATACAGTGATTAGTGAGATCTTAAACTGATTATGTTCACTCATTGAAATGTTGGGTAACAAATAATAAGAGAAGCGTGATCAATTTCCCTCTACTGCTACTACCATTGTGCGTTTTTTTCTTTAATGTGTTCGCCTTTATTTTATGACCGCACCACCTGCCTGTAGCAGTAGAGGCCATAAATGCTGCTATAGCTTCTCTTGTATGCATGATTTCAAAAATCCGACCTCAAAGAGAGGCTATTGTATTTATACCTCTTAAGCCTCGGTGTCTGAGATTGAGGATTACACCTCAATATGTCCAAGGCTTGCCTCAAGACAAAGAAGTTTTGAGGCACAAAACGAGGTGCAAGCCTTTGGATTATCTTGGGTTAAAAACCAAGTTCTGAGCCTTTGTCATGTAATTACATACACTTCCTTTGCAATGCTTTTCTTCAGAAATATTGGAGTTCATTGCCATTCCTATTTTTTTTCACATAGTTTTCATTTTCAAGAATCTTAGAACTTGAAGTTGGCAAAGGGTGGCAAAACTGGTAA